>CM076574.1:448201711-448704000 GCA_034641835.2 Pinus albicaulis | reverse complement strand
TGAAATCATAGGAACGAGTAGAGCATATTTTGCAGCCAAGTTTGAAGCAAATGGTGGGCATGCAGAGGGTTTGGGTGTGGGTAATACCCTAACCACCCATTGGGCAACCCAAGTCATCCGATCAGAGTCTGATCTATGGATTGTGATAAACTCTGGGTGACTCTCATCCACGATAAGAACTGTCATCAGCAAACCCGAGGATGGGACTTCCAGAGTTAACACCAACAATAATTAGCATTAATACTAGCAATAATCAGCATTAAGGGTACATAATCGACATAAAGGAACTACCCCTTCCTGTACATAAAAATTTATTTAAACATATGAATGTTGGACCATGGGCCATCTCATGGAAAACCCTTAAGGTGATACTTACCTTTGTTTAGATGCACATTGGCACGAGAAACTATGGGTGACATACTTGTAAGTATGTGTAAATTATGGCAGCAGATGTGTCATTAATAATCTTTTGAAAGCTACATAGGGATAGAAAGAAAGAAAGAAAGAAAGAAAGAAAGAATTTTTAATGTCCACGAGGCTAAAAAGATATGTAGGATGGTAGTAAATAAAATTGGTAAAGCCACGTGTCAACTTAGAATTTAGGGCCGGAGTTAGATTATCTCCATGATTATGGAAAGGCTGTGTGAATAAAGGACTATATTTAATTTTTTTTATTTTTATCTTAGGTATTATGTGATGTTTAATGTATTTTACAAGTGGTATCAACATAGACACTACACACAAAAAAAAAATATAAATAAACCAAAATAATAAATACAAAAGAAAAAAAAATTCAAACATTAAAAAAAAAGTGACAAAAAAATCAAATATAAAATTTATATAAAAGAACCAAAAAAAAAAAATCATCAAAATGTAAACAAAAACAAAATTAAATAAAAAAATAAAACAAAATTTGTGTGGATATTTTTTTTGAGTGTTGGTGAAGAGAAAAAAACCCATAAAAATGTTAAAAAAAACAAAATTACCTTGTAAAAAAAAATTAAACAAAAAAAATAATAAAAAAATAAATTTTAAAGGGGGGAAGAATTTTTACAAATACATATTTTAAAGAAAAATAATAAAAATAAAAGAAACATCAAAAATAATTTTTTTGGTAAAAAAATAAAAAATAAACGGTATAATTAAAAAATAAATAAATAATTAAAATAAAAAATTTAATAATAATAAAGTGGCAATAATAATAATAATAATAATAATTAAAAAACAAATTAAAATAATAACAATTTAAAAATTAAAATTAAAAATAGTTAAAAATAAAATAAAATAATTAAAAATAAAATATTTAAATTTAAAAATAAAATAAAATAAAATAAAATAAAAAAATAAAAAAAAATAATCGCAGCGGAATTAATTGATGGCTTGGGGGTAGGGGCTTGGGCTAGGTGGCCAACGGAGTTGCGTGGCCCTCGCTACCCAAGGGTTGTTGGGGCTTGGGCTGGGAGGCCAACGAAGCTTCGACGACCCTAGGTGGTGGGTCCGCCAATTTTTTTTTATTTTTTATTTTTTATTTTTATTTTTTATAAAATATTTATTTATTTATTTTGTTAATTTTAATTTTTTTAAAATTTTAATTTTAAAATTTTCATTAAATTATTTTTTATTTTTATTTATTTTAAAAATATTTATTTTGTTAATTTTAATTTTTAATTTTTTTAAAATTTTAATTTTAAAATTTTAATTATTTTTAGATATTTTTTTTTTTTTTTTGAATCTATATATATATATATATATATTTTAATTGTTTTAAATTTTTTATTTTAATTATTTCATTTTTTTTAAATATGTTATTTATTTTTTATTTTTTTACTTAAAAAAAATAAATTTTGATGTTTTTTTGGGTTAATTTTTAATTTTTTTCTCCTTAAATCATGTGTTTTTAAAAATTCAATTTTTTTTTTTTGATATATATATATATATATATATATATATATATATATATATATTTATTTATTTAATTTTTTTGGTTTAAATTTTGTATTTTTACGAGGTAATTTTGTTTTTTAAACCTTTTTTATGGTTTTTTTCTTCCTTTTTTATATATTATTTTATATTTGATTTTTATTTTTATGTTTTATTGATGATGATGATAATGGTTAACGTCCACTGAGACCAATATTTGGTCTATCGGACCTAAAGAAAAGAGTTATTTAGTTTGATTTAAGATTTTATTCCTATGCTCAAAAATATTGGAGAGAAGCCTCCCGAGCTCACTATAATTTTGACATCTTAAAATGCTAGGAAGGTCAGTATTGCAACAAAGATTATGAAATTGAGCTCTAATGTGGTTGTAAGCGGGGTACTCTAAGAGGAAGTGATTTTCATTCTCGATGTTCATATTCTCACAGAGATGGCAGATCCTTTCCATCCATGGTGTTTTAGAGACTGTCCAACGACCTGTTTCACTATGGAGCTCATGAGAGTTCGTTCTAATCTTGGCTATATTAATTTTATTCTTTGAGCTAGTTAAAACAGAGAGATACTTTTGATCTTCTAGGGTGGGGTTGATGACCTCCTTATAATATCTTAATTTTCTTTTAGCTGCTAGATCTTTCTCACACCACATTTTTTCTTTGAACTTAGAAGTGACAATTTTTTTAATGTTATTAATGTTTTGCAATGCAACATTCTTGTCGATCTCCCAATGGTTTAACTAGGCCTTGGTGTCTTTATACCAACCTTGTTTAACCCTTAGGTGGTTTTGGCTGGAATTTAAAGCTAGCTTAGGAAGTCTATGGTCTCCTATGCTATTGAGCTTGTGCTTGTACAATAGAAGCCTAGTCATAGCTAGGCTCTCGATAGGGGAAAGACCGACTTCTATAAGGAGAATAGGATAGGGTGTATTGCTTTTAATTTAAAGGTTATAAATTATAAAACGCTTTTGGATTTGCTCAATCTTTCTCCAGGATTCTCTAGAGATGCTGCAACCCCAAACCTCACATCCATATAAGATAACAGGAGTGACTAAAGTTTCAAAGAGGAACTTCTTTCTATCCCACATTATGAAGTTTTCCGTTTTACAATTATTTTCAAGACCAAAATAAGCTTTCCACCCCCCATTAATTCTTTTTTGAATGCTATAGTTCCAGTTGAGCTTGTGATGAATATCAATTCCTAGGTACTTGTAAGAAGACACTTCCTCCAAGTTACTATTGTCATACATAAAATTAGCGTAAGTGTCCTTCTTGGATTTGATAATCATAACTTTTGTTTTGTCAGTGTTAACAGACATACCCATGGTAGAGCATAAATTCTTAAGAAATATAAGTTGTTTATCAATATCAGATGGGCACCTTGCGAGAAGAACAATATCGTCAGCATAGAGAAGAAGGATGATGACTATCCCAGCTAAGATCATGCCAGCACATCCTGCTTCCTCTAAACAACCTTCTATCTTGTTGATGTAAATGCCAAATAGGGTAGGGGAGAGGGGGCAACCTTGTTAAACTCCGATATTACACTTAATATCTTTCGACCACCCCTCATTGCTCTTTAACGTGGCAATTACATTCTCGTATAACCTTATAGAGACCGCTCGTAGCTCGAAAGGAACATTTAGCTCTTCTAATCTATTCCATAAGTTGTTTCTAGGAACCGTATCGAAAGCCTTTCTAAAGTCCACAAAGCAACATAAGAGATTGGATTTATCATTGTGACATTCCTCCACAATGATCCTAAGCGTAACGAGGTGGTCCGTTGTTGAGTGCTGCCTTCTAAAACCCGCTTGGCCTTTAGGCCTCTTACCTTCTCTTTCAAGCCAAATGCTCAACTTCTTTTCCAAAATAATACCATATAACTTGGCTAAGAGAGGGTTGAGCATAATTTTCCAATAATTAGAGGGGTTATTTGTATCCCCACTTTTAAAAATAGCGATAATGAGGCTCTGAGTCCAAGGTTTAGGGAACCCTTGCTTGACTGCTTGGTTGAAAAGCTTGTGGATGTGAGGGATGAGGACATGACCTTCAATTTTTAAGATTTCCGCTTGGTAACTATCAATGTCTTTAGCTTTCCCATTTTCTAGGTGTTTAACCCAAAATCAATGTATTCTAATGAGAAAGCTTCTTTCGTTGTGAGCAGGGTTTGAAAGTTATCCCTGGCATTTGGAGATTCATAAAGCTTTTTAAGATAGGAATTTCAGTCGTGTAAAGCAATTTTATTATTATCTTTAGTTTTCCTAGTTAGAATCTGCCTCCAGAATTTCTTAGGAGCCACCTTAGAGAGGTGCAAGAGATTCTCTTATCTTTTATGAATATATTGCCTTTTTTTCCTTTTAGTTAGGGCTTTGTAGTTTTTTTATCTTGTCAATTTTGAGAGATTCATCAACAGCTTCCTTAATTTCTCTCCTCGCACTTTTACAATCTTTGTCATACCATGGGTTGGTTTTGCTATTTCTTTTATTACTTGAGACTTCAATTGAAAACTTGTTAATAGAATATGAGAGGGTTGTAGTAAAATTATGATAGAGGTAATCTATGTTGTTTATACTAGATAAAGAAAGCAAATTAGTTTTTAATTCATTTATAAAGAGATCGTTTTTTATTTCTATCAAAGATTAAGTTCTTTTGACTATAAGGATTATCTTTAATGGGATCTCTATGCATGACAAAATTGAGAGTTATGAGTAAAGGCCTATGATCAGAGTCAGGCTCGTGGTTGTCTAAGATGTCAAAATTTAGTATTTCGTCGTATAAAGGGAGATCAGAAATAACATAGTCTACCACGCTGTTGCCAAGCCCATGGATGCAGGTCATCTGGCTATAATTAGGCCACTTCTTTAGACCGTTGCAAATTATGAGATCATGAGCACTATAGAGCTTGATTAGCTCCGACCTAAACAAATTATCCCTGAGGTTTTCAGAGCTCCTTTTGTACCGGCTAGCCAGAGTAAGGTCTTCGTCTAACCAAAGAGGATTGGGGTTGGAATGATTGCTTAGAAGAATAGCTTGGTTGCTTGAAGTTTGAGCATTAAAGTCACCCATTAAAAGGATATTACCTTCATTCCTTAGGCTAGAAATATCATTCTCTAGACCATTGTAAGGACTATTTTTATCTAGATTCTTTTTCTTATAGAAGTTAGAATTGATGAGGAGAAAATAACAAATTGCTATGTAGGTATTTTTATCATTAATGTCAGTAATCTCAATCCAACTATATTGGTTGTAAGGGTCGTATTTATAAATCCTAGCATGGGGGGAGATGCTCTTATTAATGTAGCAATCTATGCCCCCAATGCCTCTATGGGAGGATTAGTTGTTCCAAGTAGACCATAGTGCAAAGCCATCTATGTTAGGGACCTTAGATTCTTCGTGCTCCCAAGTTTCAACAAGCAATATAATATCAACATCATTTGAGATCCAACTTAGCTTGGGGCCTTTGTTCCATGGAAATCTCTGACAGTTCCAAGAAAGAATTCAGAGCATGTTGAATTGCTATTTATTACCATATTTTTGGTTTCTATCTCGAATAACGACTTTTCTATTTTTTGTTATTGCCCATTTTCCTTCCTTCATAGCTTCTTTTACCTTTTGAACCTCCTTTCTTAATTCTGCTTGATCTTCTGGAATGAGATCTTCATTTATAAATATTCTTGTTCCTTTTAGATTTGAGGTTTTACTAAGTATGTCATACTTATGGTCAGTAGAGCTCACCTTTATTCGGATCAGCCTTCCTTTATTCTCAGTTAATTTCCCTAACCTTGTTGCTTCTGTGAGACACATGGTTTCAATTTGTAATCTATTATGTAATTATGTCTAGGCTATGGCTAAAGTATCCTCGTTTACCTCCTCTTTCAAACTGAAGATTATAAGGTTCAAGGCCCTTTTGTTACGCTCATGGTCTAATTTGATCAATTTTTTCATTTCATCTTTAATTGGTTTGAGATCTAATTTACCTGCCCCACTATTTACGGTGAGACTGTTGTTAACTTTTTCTTCTAGTTCTTTAATCATGTCCTTCATTTTAAGAGACTCTATATTATCAACATCTCCTTGCTGGGATGTTTGGTTCGTATCTTGGAAAAAATATATATGATGAATTGCGCTTACCCATCACTCATATATTTAAGTTGAAGATTTTCAGAGTACTAAGATGACAATCACAAGCATTTAAAAAAAATTATCCACAATTAATACATTAGAAAATATAAAGTGTAAAGAATAAATCCTCTAAATAGAAAGTGTTGATGTTGAAACACTTTTTAAAATTAGCATGAAAATCACTAAAATTTAAAAAAAAATATTCATTCTTGATACATAAACAAATTTGAAGTGTAAAAAATAAACCCGTTAAAAAAAGGGTTGATGTTGCATCGACACTTTTCAAAATCAACATGAAAATCACTCACACATAAAAAAAATCTGTTCATAAGAAAATTTAAAGTGGAAAAAATATCCTTAAAAAAAGGTTATTCTTAATAACCACTATTCAAAATCGGGTGTGTTTTTTGCCACCTCAAAAAAATGGTTAATCGTTCATTTTCTTGTTTGATTGGTAACTATGTTAGCTCTATGCAACTGCTCTCATGCACAACCAAATTTGTAAAAGTTTTAAATGGAAATTAGTTTAACATTAATTCCATCATTGCAGAATAAATTTCCCTATACGCCCCCTTTCACTTGTAACCTATCCTCCACACGGTAAAATATCTGCCCAATGAAACATAATAATATTAATTCAATATTGTTTCATAGTTAAATTAATTACGCATTGAGAGAATAAAGTCCGCTTTGCACCCCCATTCTCCCACACATACCCCATCCTATGCACATCCTTCATTTTGCAAAGATTCATAGCTCTATGCAATCATTGTCCCACAAAGCTAAATGTGTAAAAGTTTTAAATGGAAATAAATTTAAAATAAATTTCGTCGCTATGGAATAAAGTTCCCTCTGCACACCCATTTTCCCACACATACTCAATCCTATGCACAGTAAATGCTCCACCCAAGGAAACATAATAATATTGATTGGATATTTTTCAGCCCCAGCCTATGTAAAGGACATGCAATCACATCAATTCTGAGATCATTGGGCAGAGAAGTAACATAACAGTATCAGTGTTAGAGCACTCACCAATGGAATAGCCACCATTGACAAATATCGAAAATAAAATACACTCCACCAGGGAATTATGTAAAATCAAAGCCCCCTTAGCTAATAAAAAACTAGAAATAATATTTGCAACATATTAGAAAAATATTTTTGAATATATGGAAAAATAGAAATATTAGGCATTTTCCCAAAACTTTGGTTAAATTTGCCAAAACAAAGCTAAATAATGTAGAATCAATGCACCTTGACCATGAGGCTAATGATATAGTCCCTAGCTAGGAAAACATCAATGGAATAAGGTTCCCTCTGCACCTCTGTTCTTTTTCACATCATTCATTCCACAAAGCTTCACAACTCTATTTAATTTCTGCCTGCACAACCAAATCTATAAAAGTTTTAAATGCAAAGAAGTTTAAAATTAATTTCATTGTTATAGAATAAAGTTCCCTCTGCACACCCATTCTCTTGCACATACTCCATCCTTAGGACAGTAAAAACTCTACGCAAGGAGACATAATAATATTAATTGAAGATCAGAGCACTCACCAATGGAATGACCATTCACAAAATTGGTGTTTTTTTTTTAAAATGAATTGTGAAATGTTGAAAAATAACAAAGTTACCGATCAAACGAGAACTATTACCTCAAAACGATAACTCTAGGCAAAAAAACCCAAAAAAACATGAAAAAACAATCCGAAAATAGAAATTGTTGATGCTGGAATAATGTTTTTTTTGGGTAAAATTTCTACATATTTTAAAAATGGAAGTAAAAGCCAATAAAAACCATTTTTTTTGGTATAAAAAACACCCTAAAAACGAATAAGTTTGATTAAGTATGAGGGGTTTCCGCAGTGCATTATATTAGATATCATTTTTGGGATTCAACTGCGTTAATTTAGTCATTCATCTATGACCATTTCCATGAGAGGTAGTCGTAACCGACTAATTTCTCATGATTTATGAATAGTCCACTTAGCATTCATTGCATCGGGTGATGCTCACAGGGGTGAAGAAGTGGGATTGAAACTAGTGAAATGAATCACATAGCGTCAATCATCACTTCTGGGGCTTGCACCCGGTAACCAGGACTTCTCGGGAGGTCACCCATTCCAAAACTCCTCTAGCTCAAGCGCGCTTAACTGTGGAGTTTTTCCCACAATCAAGCCCACTTAGCTTGCTACCCCATTTGCAAAACCTTAACAACTATTGTGCCTCATGAACCATTCAAGAAGAGATCCCTTTACTCTTAGTATTTTAAGTATGAGGGGTTTCCGCAGTGCATTATATTAGATATCATTTTTGGGATTCAACTGCGTTAATTTAGTCATTCATCTATGACTATTTCCATGAGAGGTAGTCGTAACTGACTAATTTCTCATGATTTCTGAATAGTCCACTTAGCACTCATTGCATCAGGTGATGCTCACAGGGGTGAAGAAATGGGATTGAAACTAGTGAAATGAATCACATAGCGTCAATCATCAATCATGGGGTTGATTTTGGAATAACATTTTTTTTTGGGTAATTTTTCAACATTTTTTAATAATGATGTTAAATATAAAATATCATGACTCCGAAAAACCTTAAAATTCCAGCGATTTTCAGGCATGACATTAAAGATAAAATATCACGTATTTGAAAAGTTTTAAAATTCCAACGATTTTTAGGGATGACATTAAAGATAAAATATCATGTCTTTGAAAAACCTTAAAATTCCAACGATTTCCAGGCATGCCATTAAAGACAAAATATTACGTCTTTGAAATGTCTTAAAATTCCAACGATTTCCAGGCATCACATTAAAGACAAAATATCACGTCTTTGAAAAGCCTAACAATTCCAAAAAATTTCAGCCATGCTATTAAAGAAAGAATACTTATAATGTTTTTCAACCATATCATTAAAGATAAAATATCATGACGTAGAAAAACCTTAAAATTTTGACAAATTTTCAACCATGGAATTAAAATCAAAGATCATGACTACAAAAAACCTCATGTTTTCAACATATTTCAACCATAGCATTATGGAAAAATTTTATGACTAAAAAAACTTTAAAATTGTACACTTGAATGAAATAGTCATTATATGAAGAGTAATTTTTTTTAAATGCTAGAAGTAGTGATTTTAAAATCTTAGCCTAACACGACACATTACAAAATAAAAATAAAAATCAACCATCAAATTGACATGCAGTGTAGGCGAACTCGACCCATTGTGATAAAAATTTCAAGATCAACCATGAAATTGACACACTGTTATAACACAAACTTTAAAATCAACTATCAAATTGACACATAATGGGATCAGGTCGCTAGTCGATGATTGACACAAACCCTGCAAAATAAAATAAAATAAATAAATATATAAATAAATAAAAATGAAAAATATATATAAAAAAAACAAAATAAAAAACATAAAAAAATCAAATATAAAAATATATATAAAAACTCGAAAAAAAAGAAATATTAAAAAAAAACATAATTTAAGAAAAAATTAAAAATAAATAAATATTGTTGATTGGATAATTTAATAATAATAAAAAAATACATTATTAAAAAATATTAAAAAAACACAATCAAAACATTAAAATATCGACTATTAAATTTTTTTTTTTTAAATTTTTTTTATTAATGCTTTTTTTAAATTGTTTTTTTTTTAATGTTTTTAATTTATTTATTAAAAGGAAGCTAAGATACTATAAGGAAGTGATCAACCCCACCCTTGATAATCATAATTATCTCTTTGTGTTGTCCAGCAATAAAAAAAAATGAACATCACTAAGATAAGAACTAATTCCCATGAGCTTCAGAGTGAGACCGGACAATGGTCTATTTTCAAGACCCCTTGGAATGATAGAATCTGTGAGATTTGCGATTCTAAGAAAGTGGAGGATGAAAAACACTTCCTTTTAGACTACCCCACTCTTATTCACATTTGCTCTCAATTCCCTACCATCTGCGACACTTCCAATCTTCTTGACCTATTAAGCCAACCCTCCTATAGCGATCTTGGAGCACTTATTTCTCTTCTCTTCGACCATAGAAACAAGATTTTGAAGAATCAAACCAAGATTCTTTCTCCTCTCTTAAGGTCCTGTAGACCGCATTGGTCTTAGCGGACAGTAAACATCATTATCATCATCACCATCATCATATTTTTTGCTTTTTCATTTTCATAGTTGTTGTTGTGGTTGTTTTTTTTTTTAATTGTATTTTTTTTATTTTTTAACATTCTATGTTTCTAGTTTTTATTTTATAATTTGTATGTTTTATTTTTTTTGATATTTTTTGTTATTTTTACTTAAAATATTATATGAATATTTTATTTCGAAAAAAACAACTTAAAATTTCATCATTTTTTAATATAAAACTAATAAAAAATTCATAAAATTAGCTATTTTTTAATTTTTTTTATTCAAAATTTTCATATATATATATATATATTATTTAACATGTCATTTTTAGTGAAAACATCTTGAAGTACATATTTTTTTAATTATAACTATATGCAAAATGTGTATTTTTTGTTGAGTGTTTAAAATTGTTATTTTTAGTGACAATTATTTTATTTATGTGTATTAAAGTATTAATTAGTGATATATATATATATATATATATATATATATATATATATATATATATATATAATTTTAACATCAAAATATTAATGTTATTTTTTTTTAGACTTTGTAAAACAAATTAAAAATTTCTTTATAAAATAACATTGCAAAGAAAAACATAAAACACATGTTTGGAAAACTCTAAAAAAATTAGACATCTTAGAACGAAAAATAAGAAAGATAAGAAAACTTGAAAAATGGTTAAATAATCAACATCTAAAAAAAAACTATGCATACTTAAGACATAAGAATATTTAAAAGTGTCAAAAATAAGCCCTCTAAAAAAGGGGTTGATGCTTCATCAACACTTTTCAAAATCAACATGAAAATCACCAACATTTAAGAAAAATTATTCACACTTAATACATTAAAAAATTTGAAGTGTAAAAAATAAACCTTGTAAAAAAAGGGGTTGATGTTGCAGTAACACTTTTAAAAGTCAGCATGAAAATCACTAACATTTAAAAAAAATGTTCATACTTATACATAAGAAAATTTAAAGTGTCAAAAATATGTTAAAAAAAAAGGTGTATTCTGAATCAACACTTTTAAAAATTATATGATTTTTTTCTACCTCAAAAAAATGGGTAATCAGTAAAGTTCTTGTTTGATTTGTAATTATGCTAAAAACAAAAAATAAAACACCCTCCACTAAGGGAATTATGTTCCATCAAAACTTCCTCAAATAATATAAAATTAGAAATAAGACTTGAAAAAAAATAGATTTTTTTTTTTAATATATGGAAAAATATATATATTAAGCATTTTCTCAAAACTTTGGTTAAATTTGCAAAAACATATCCAAATAATGTAGAATCAACACACTTTGACTATGAGGCGAATGCTATAGTCCTTAGCGAGACAGGGACTAATAAGAGAAACATAGCAGCCATCCTTATTATCTTAACATGGATTTTATAGTACATAATGGCTAATCCTTATCATTGCAAGGTTGCATGAAATAGAAAAAATTCAACATAGAGATGTATAAAATGAATCCATAATAGTAGATTGGAACATACACACTTTATGGTGCCATCACATACATTGTGGTGGTATTGGAGGGGTGTTAAAGTCTCTAATACACAATGGACTTGGATTGACAAAGTTCACTCTAAAGAACCGTGTATCTTGAAATGAAATTTAAATGATTGTATATGTAATGTATACAAGCACACATGTGCACTATACATACATGCATACTAGTGCATTGTACATACGAATAACATGACATCTAACACTAAATATATTTTCATTTAATATTGCAAGTCATGGGTATGTTTAATTTGGCAACATAATGTATATAAACATTACAATGGAATAAGAAACCCATCATATCATTTAACAGATAAGAAACCACATCATGTTAATGGAGAATATCTAGATCGAGATATAATAGTTTTTTATAATATGATTGGAGCCTGTAGAAATTATACAACATGCATGTATATCTTGGATTCACCAGATCTAACAATGTACTAAAGTTAAATACTGAATTGCTTCTACAAATATTTTGGGGAATTAAAAATACAATCGCTAATCACATGAACATGAAGAAAGATCAATCACACACAACACAGATAATTTCTCGGGGAATGATTACAGCTAGAAACCCCACTATCTTCTATTGTATATTAATCATGGATCATGAAACAATTACATACAAAACTCTTCTCACAAGAGCCCTCCAGTACTCAACTAATTGTCTATCATATGCAAAACTGACCAACACATAGCCAATTCTTAGCCTCCAGATAGCCTCCCTTGCTTGCGCAATCCCTGATGGTAAAGATCCCTAAAATATAGGAATTCTTGCCTGCCTTGACTGCGCAAGTATCATGGGCACTCCAATGGGTGTTTGCCTGCATGTGTGTAAGACAATAATCCTACAACTGATAGTCAAATTCCCTTTCACCTAGAACTCAATTGGGTCTCCACTGGATTTGACATGCATGCAGATAATAATAGTAAATCCTCAGTTGCATGTGAGATAATTAATTGTGAATTAATTAATATTTAATTCACTATATCTCTCACTAATGTATCTTTAATTACAACTAGCACAACTGAGTTTAACTCACTTAACATAGTTAAATTGATTTACAACTTGCACCACCTCATGCACCACTGCACTTCGAACTCTATTACAACTAAAATTACTCTGCATGTCTCACCAACTACCTCTAACTCGAAATCCACTCGCTAACTGAATTTATCACTTTCAATTAACTCATTCAATTCCACATTGAGAATAGATTACAGTTTAATGTCCATCTTAATTAAGGGATATTCAAAATAGACATGCAACCAAAAATAGCACTGTGGGCCCCACCCTAGTCTGGGTGCTTAATGAAACCAGGTGTTGAATGCAACCAGGTACTTAATGCACTAGGCATGGGTGCTGAATCTTCTTGTTGAATCTCAAAACTCCCTCTCAATAAGAAAGGGATTATCCTTCACCTTGATCCTGTCTTTATGGTATTCAAATTTTCTCCTGGTGAGTGCCTTCATCAGAATATCTACATCCTGATCTTCCATGAGAATGTACTGAAGCAACATAATCCCTCTCTGCAAAAAATCTATGAGATGATGGTACCAAATATCTATGTTCTTGGACCTATCATGAAACACAGGATTAATCGAGAGTTTAATGCAACTTTGATTATCACAATGAATCATTATCGGTTCCATCTGAGAACCAAACAAACCAACCAAGATCTTTCTTATATAGATAGCCTCACATGAAACTTGAATTTCTGCCATGTATTCCGCTTTCGCTGAACTGAGTGCCACGGATCGTTGTTTCTTGATGTACTAGGAAACTGTTGTCGATATAATGCTAAAGATCCCCTTATGTGCTCTTTCTGTCCGATGGACTGCCAGCCCAATCTGCATCCGTGAAGCCATGCAGCTTCACTCCATCTGTCCATCTGTACCATAGACCATACTCTGATGTGCCCCTCAGGTATCTCAGGACATGCTTCCCTGCCTTCCAAAAGAGCTCGGTAGGCTTAACCATAGCTTGACTCAGCTAGTTAACTACGTAGCAAATGTCCGGTCTCATGTTCACTAGATACATTAGCAAACCCACTATATCTCGGTAGATAGTAGCATCCACTACCTCTACAGAAGTAGCATCCTCTTTCCTCCAATTTCCTGTAAGAGGAGTATCCATGGGTTTGCAGCTCTCCATGTTAAACTTACCCAATATCTCCTTTGTATAGTTTCCTGGAGACACAAAAAGGTCACCATCTCGCTGCCATATTTCCAATCCAAGGAAATAATGAAGGAGGCCCATGTCCTTCATTTCAAACTCCCTTGCAAGATCATCCTTGAATGAGTGTATCAGCTTCTCATCTCTAGTCAAAATTAGATCATCAACATAAATAACAATGATCAATAGCTTACCCTTAACCACAATCTGGTATAGGTTTGCATCTGATTCACTTTTGGTGAAGCCTAGTCCGGTGAAATAGTTGTCTATTCGAGTGTACTAAGCACAGGGTGTTTGCTTCGGCCCATACAGTGCTATTTTGAGTCTGCACATATATGACTCATTGTTAAAGATCTCAAAACCTTCAAGATGCTCTATGTACACTTCTTCCTCAATGATCCCATTAAGAAACATAGTTTTCACATCCATCAGATGAATGCGCCAACCCATCTGCGCCGAGAGTGCAAGGATGGATCTTATGGAAGAGTACCTTGCAATAGGTGCAAAAGTCTCATGATAATATATCCTCTCGATCTATGAGAATCCCTAGGCTACAATCTGGCCTTGTATTTCTCCACACTCCCATCAACATCTTTCTTTACCTTGTAGATCCATCTCGATCCAACCACTGATTTGTCGATCGGTCTTGGGACTATCTCCCATGAACTGTTCCTGACAACGGAGTCATACTTCTCCACCATTGCATCAACCCATGTTGGCTGCTACACTGCTTCTTGAAAGGAATATGGTTCAGTCACAATACATCTGATCATAAGAGCCATGTATCCAGTAAATCGGTCAGGAGTCTGTCTTTGTCTGCGCTGTGAAGTAGGGGCTCCTACATTCTGTGCAGCATCAACTCTCAGCCTATCAACTTCTGTGGTGCGCCTTCTGCCATTTCTGATGGATGGCTCTGCATCAATGTTTTCCTCCACTCCATGAACCTCCTCATGTGGCTGACCCAGATCTTGAGACTCATCTTTGGGAACCAACAATTCCTCCTCTGCATGCAAGTCCAACTCCCTCTCAAGGGACAAACACATGGATTTCTCCTCATCAAATTTGATATCCCATCGCACAACTGTCATTCTGCTGTTTGGAAAATACACATGATAATTATGGGGTTTTTCTATGTACCCCACAAAAATCCCAACCTCAGCTATTGGTTCCAGCTTCTTCCTGGCATCCTTGGTCACATGCACATAAACATATGAGCCAAAAATCTTAAAGTGTGAAACATCAGGTTTCTTACTAGTGAAATTCTCTTCAGGTGTACTCATGCCAAGTACTTTATGAGGAAAATGGTTTTGCACATGTACCGCTGTATTGCATGCTTCCACCCACAGATGCATCGGTAGGCCTTGATTATGCAACATCGCTCGTGCTCCACCCACAATAGTTCTGTTCTTCCTCTTCGCGACCCCATTCTGCTGTGGATTATGAGGCACTATGAGTTCTCTTCAAATTCCTTCTTTGTTGCAGAGGTTCTTGAATTCGTTAGAGATGCATTTTCCACCATTATTGCTCCTAAGAGCCTTCACTTGCTTCCTCGACTCTTTCTCCACCAGTGCCTTAAACTCACAGAACTTAGAGAATGTTTGATCTCTCTTCTACATGAAGAAGATCCAACACTTACGAGAAAATTTATCATCAAAGATTACATAGTACTTATGTTTCTGCATGATTTTCAAGGCTCCATGGCGAAGATGAACCAATTGCCTGTGCCATAATTCACCCTCATACTAACTCACCACTTGATCTGCCTTTCCCATCATTCCTTCGCAACCATCTACCTCTAGCTTGTAGAGATTCTTAACTCGAATCCCTATCCTCTTGGCTTGACCCATTGTTTTATGTCGCAGGAAAGATTTTCCATCACTAAAAACAACGTCATAGCCTCTATCCTTCAACATTGCGACTGAGACCAAATTTTTCTTCAAATATGGTACATGCATTACATATTTTAATTGAAATGGTTTTTACCTGATTCACTCTGAAAGGTAATGGTACATGCATTACATACTTTAATTGAAATTGGTTTTACCTGACTCCCTCTGAAAGGTAATGGTCTCAATCCCAGTAGCACTGTACCGTCCGTCGTCGCCCATTTCAATATGCATTTGGAGATCTTTCTCCTCCAAGTCACTGAAAAGTTCCTTATCTCCCGTCATGTGAAAGGAAGTGTCACTATCCAAATACCACACAAATCCTAATGCACTGGACACCATGCATGCGATCAATGAGAATTCAAGCTCAAATTGCGAGGCAAGGGCCTCACCAGATGCAGATCCAACAACCTTCTTGTTCTTCTTCTTTTGTGGATAATTAGTAGCAAAATTCCCATGCTCGTGATAGTGAAAACACTTCACCTTGGACATGTCCTGCTTCTTTCCATTCTTGGACTCAGATTTAGAATGGAATTTCTTCCCCTTCCCCTTCCTCGCCTTGGCAGCCAAAGCACAATCCTCTTCATCTTCATTCTTAGATGAAGATCAATCTTTGGTGTTTCGTCTAAACTCCTCCTGCACCAAATCCGACCACAGTCGTTCCAAATCTAGGAATTTTTCCCTTCCATTGATAGAGTCTTTATAACTGTGCCAACTCTTGGGAAGTCCTAGGAGAGCCAAAATCACCAAATCATCATTAGCAACTGTTATTCCAACACTCCCGAGTTCATCCCAATATTGGAAAAACTTTGTTAGATATTTTGGAATGCTGTCACCCTTTTCCATCTTGACCTTCTTGAGTTTATCTTTGAGCACCAATTTCCGATGGTTGCTACTGCTTTGGAATAGATCCGTTAAAGCCTTCCACATTGCATAGGGTGTGGATTTCCCATGGAGGCTTGAGAAAATGTGGTCTCATACTCCCTCCAACAGGATCCTCCTTGCCTTTGCCACTTTCTTTTTCCATGCATCAAGATTTGCATCATTTGCAACATCGAGTTTAGGAACATCTTTTTCAATGAATTCCTTCAACCCATTGTCTTCGAGTACTGCCTCCATCATGTCCTTCCAAGAAATGTAGTTCAAGATGCCTTAGAGTGCATAATCTAAACTCAAGCCATTGAAATCCATTTTGATCTTGAATCAGCTGTAGCACCCAGAAAGTCTTTCTGCAAATTCGAATTCTATCCAGTCACAAACCCAACTCCTACTTCACTTCTGCAATTTCCTGTGCTCTGATACCATGTAGAAATTATACAACATGCATGTATATCTTGTATTCACCCAATCTAAGAATGTACTAAAGTTAAATACTGAATCGTTTCTACAAATATTTTGCGGAATTAAAAACACAATCGCTAATCACATGAACTTGAAGAAATATCAATCACACACAACACAGATAATTTCCCGTGGAAAGCTTACAGCTAAAAACCCCAATATATTCTATTGTATATTAAGTATGGATCATGAAACAATTACATACAAAAATATTCTCACGAGAGCCCTCCAGTACTCATCTAATTGTCTCACACTGTCATATGAAAAACTGACCAACACATAGCCAATTCTTAGCCTCCAAACAACCTGCCTTGCTTGCGCAATCCCTGATGGTAAAGATACCTAAAAGATAGAAATTATTTCCCGCCTTGAATACGCAAGTATCATGGGAACTCAAATGGGTGTTTTACTACATGTGTGCAAGCCAATAGTCCTACAACTGATAGTCAAATTCCCTTTCACCTATAACTCAGTTGGGTATCCACTGGATCTGACATGCATGCAACTAATAATATTAAATCCTCAGTTGCATGTGAGATCACTGATTGTCAACTAATTAATATTTAATTCACTATATCTCTCACTAGTGTATCTTAAGTTACAACTAACACAAATGAGTTTAACTCACTTAACTGAGTTAAACTGATTTACAACTTGCACCAACTCATGCACCAGTGCACTTTGAACTCTGTTACAACTAGAATTGCTCCGCATGCCTCACCAAATACCTCTAACTCGAAATAAACTAGCTAACTAAATTGATCACTTTTAGTTAAATGATTCAAGTCCACATTGAGAATAGATTACAATTTAATGTCCATCTTAATTAAGGGATAATCAAAATAAACATGCACCCAAAAATAGAACTGTGGGCCCCACCCTAGTGTGGGTGCTTAATGCAACTAGGTGCTGAATGCAACTAGGTGCTTAATGCACTAGGCGTGGGTGTTGAATCTTCTTGTTGAATCTCAACAGAGCCCCTTCATATAAAATAAGGAAATAGTTTCAAGATAAGAAAATTATCAGAGTTTTGTGAACGTATGCAATTATGCTCCAACAAGTATTTTTGAAGTACAAAAATATTACATCTATTTATATTGATCATTTATCGGTTGAGGTACTTTCATTACTTGAGTTATGTGCAAGTTAAATTTCTTCATCGCTTGAGATGTTAATCTTGTATTAGTTGTAGTGTTTTGTTTGAATAACTTGGTTTTAAACCTCACTTTTAATATGCAAACATTGAAATGAAGTCAAGTGTAACTATAAGTATATTAAATTTTACAATACTACCGACAACCACACTAAAGTAAAAGTTGTTGACATATACTAATTGGTGCCATTAGTTTTAAAAAGTGGAAAATGGTGTCTATCAATATATATCAACCACTTCCACTTTAATGTCTTTATTGCTAGCTGATGACTGACATGCGTGGGGAGGATTGGTAGACTATGGTTTTTATGGTTAACCATAGTTAATCATGGTTTACTATGGGTGTCCATGGCTAGTTGACCACAATTATGGTTGGTCTTTTTTGGCTATGGTTGACCATGTTTAACCATGCTTGAAAACGATAAACCATGATTGATCAAAATTAACCATGGTTGATGACTTGATTGTGGTTAAACATGATTGAACACGGTGGATCACTATTGGCCATGGTTTACAATAGTGAACCATGGTTGACAAGACTCTATAATTTCAAACCATGGTTGACCTCTTAACCATGGTTGTGTTGAATCTCTAATTAAACTGAGAGGGGGGGGGGGGTGAATTAGTTTAATACATTCCTGATCTTTTAAACTTTTTCAATAAACTTATTTACACCTTCATTTCAAACTCTATTTAATGTGAGAGTAATCTTAGAATGTAATCTGAAAGTATTAGTTTAATAGAGCAGTAGACTTAATTTGAGAGCAGCAGGTATTAAGAAAATGATACATATCAGATCAATACATAAATATCATGCACAGAGACACCAGATATAAGTGGAAACCCATAAAGGGAGAAACCACATCTTATTATTGTTGTGATGCAAAGGCAAGCTCCAACTCCCTCTCACCACTGTTTTTCTGCAGGCACCAACCTACAGGAGGCTCCTACCTCAATTCTGCAAGTTACAACTTGCAAGGAAGCACCAACTCCCTTCAGGTTTTCTGCAGGCACCAACCTACAGGAGGCTCCAACCTCAGTCAGCTACAACTGACAGCTATCAAGCTGCAACTTGATAGGGAAGCTCCAACTTCCTCAATTTGTCGAACTAAATATTTGTTGATTTACCTCAGATATCAGCTCTGTTCTATAGTTTCTCTTTCTGCTCTTCTTTTCTTAATTTTCTCTTCCTCACTCTTCTGTACTCTGCCTTCTCTATATTTACACTCTCTAACCACCCTTTGCATATTAAGATAATATTATTTATAGATTTCCTCACATGACTGCTTGTATTCTACTTGGAATTCGAATTGGACAGTCATGTCTCTTTGCCTTCTGCCTTCTCACTCCTTTTATCTGCTTATTTAGAAAACATAACTGTAGGTATCAATTTAACATTACAGTGGGAATTTGTTCTCTCTCGGAGTCTTTCCAATGCATCACAAACAATAAAACAATTAAAACATTTACATTCGAATTACAATGTGAATTCCAGCTCACTCATTCACCCTCTTGGCTAGCTGCGCATTTGTCTTTTCTTTGGTTGTGTTTGTCTTTTCTGTCCTCTGTTGTGGTGTAATTGCTGCATATGTGTAACTAAGCCTTTTAAATAAATAAAATGTAATTTCTGACTTTTAAGTCAGGGAAATTCCAATCCTTTTCATGGTACGAGTGTCTTGTTGATGTGGAAGTTCCGCAGGCCGGAACATACATATATCACAATTGTATCACATTAATAATCTCCCTCCCGTTAAGCTGAGGCCCTTGGGTCTAAAAAACACGCGGCATATTTTAATACAACTGATACAATGTTATAGATATATATATATATATATATATATATACATATAACAGTGCCCTTTCATATATACAACTAAGTAATTTCAACTCTCGGCATACATACACACTTCCTTTTTAAATCAATTCTCAGTGTAATATAGTGAAGACATATTAAACATATAAGAACTCCTTTTGGGCCCACTTAACATGCTTCCCGATGCAATGAGTCTTCTCCGAATGCTATTTATCGCTCCTGCTCCGATTCTGATTCGATATGATTCCAATCATCGCAATCGGCGATCAACACAATGCCATAATATATATATATATATATATATATATATATATACCTTTTAATACCAATACCTGCTCCGATGCGATGCAAATCGGCGATCGCAAATCGCAATGTTGAATGCCAAACCGGTTAATTGTTCCACAGCCCGATCCGATTCCATCGGATATCGCCAATCGCCTGAATTGATATCACTCAACTATTGCAGCTCCAATGTGCTCCGATTGCGATTCAATCGGAAATCGCCAATCGCCTGAATTGATATCACTCAACTATTGCAGCTCCAATGTGCTCCGATTGCGATTCAATCGGACATCGCCAATCGGTAATTGCAATGCGCTTCCACCTTTGGACTCTTCACATTTCCGATCTGATTGGGGAGGGGTCCCACCTTATAAAACTTTGTTTTATGAGCTCCATAATATATTTGCCTTGGATCTTTGGTTCTTTTGTTTTCGGGATTAATAATATGAAACTTATAATAAAGCGCTCCTTTTGTATATATTTATGCTTTGAACTTTGTTTATATAGATATAAAGCGCTCCGCTTGTATATAACTGTTATATATATATATATTTTGCCGCTGGAGTGAAGCGATTCCCGGAATTATGTTTGTATATGTTATATGTGCTCCGCTTGCATATAACTGATATATATGTTTATATATTTTGTCGTTGGAGTGAAGCGATTCCCGGAATAATGTTTGTATAAGTTATATGTATAATGCCGGTTGGAGAGTGCGATTCCTGGAATTTTATAACGACTCTGCTTCTTCCTCTGCCTCTGCTGCTCCTGTCGCTCTGCCTCTGCCTCTATTGCTGAGATAACGGCTCTGCTTCTGCCTCTGCCTCTGCTGCTCCTGTCGCTCTGCCTCTGCCTCTATTGCTGAGATAACGGTTCTGCCTCTATTATATTCGTTTCCTCTGCCTTCATTTGCTTCTTTGCTGCCTCTTTGTTTCAGCGCTACCTCCTTTTCCATCAATGACAATATTTCCAACAGTCTCCCCCTTTGGCATTGATGGAAATCCACTTTCTTTGTTTGCTTTCTCTTTCTCTTGTTGCTTGCTCTTCCTGTTTGCTATTTTTTCTTCCTCCCCCTTTGACATCAATGGCAAAGGATGACTCCTCATCCCTCCGTATGGGTTCTGTCGTTGTATTTCCTTTCTCTGAGTTACGTTTAGGTCCTTTTCTGCCGAAATTGGACTATGCTGTGTTTCATTTGTAGTGCCTGTAATATGTGCTAGATTGCAGACAGAGATGATGCATTTTACGATTGAAAGGTTCTTGTAGCTTCTGAATGCTGATAATATTGATAATGCTGATCCTGTGGACTTGTTTTATGCTTATCTTGCTGTTTGTTCTCCCCCTGAGACTGTACTTTCTCTTCATATTAGAGAATAGTATCTACAGATACTACCCCTAGTTTTTCTCTCAAGTATTCGAATGGTTCTCTGGCAAGTGGTTTGGTAAATATATCTGCTATCTGTTCTTTCGTTGATACATAGTCCAGTTTAACTATCTTCTGAGCCACTTGTTCTTGGAGAAAATGATACTTGATTGGTATATGTTTAGTTTTTGAATGAAGCACAGGATTTTTAGATATAATTATAGCACTTGTATTATCACATTTGATTGAGATAGGTTCATTAATGCTTACCTTCATGTCTTGAAGTGTCTGCTTCATCCACATGACTTGTGTGCAACATGCTGCTGCTGCTATATATTCTGCTTCAGCTGTAGACAGAGATATGGATGTTTGTTTCTTGCTTAGCCATGCCACCAGACTTTCTCCTAGATAGAATGCACCTCCACTTGTACTCTTCCTGTCATCCACACAGCTGGCCCAATATGCATCTGTGTATGTTGTTAAGGTGAAGCTTTTGCCTTTAGGATACCAAAGCCCATATTGTGCGGTTCCTTGTAGATATCTGAGTATTCTTTTTACTGCCAGAAGATGGTTTTGTTTAGGTGCTGCTTGATATCTTGCCACTAGTCCTACTGCTAGCATGATGTCTGGTCTTGAGGCTGTCAAGTACAGCAGGCTTCCTATCATGGATCTGTAGAGTTTTTGATCTACATCTGCAGACCTATGATCAGCACACAGCTTGCATCCCGTGATCATGGGGGTTGTCATTGGTTTGCAGTCCTCCATTTTGAATTTTTTCAGCATTTCTTTTAAGTATTTTTCTTGAGAGATGAATGTGCCTGTGTTCTTTTGCTGAATTTGCAGTCCCAAGTAGAAACTGAGTTCTCCAATCATAGACATTTCAAACTCTGTTTTCATCTCATCAGCAAACCCTTTTGCTAGTTCATCTTTGTTTCTTCCAAACATAATGTCATCAACATATACAACAACAATTAGGAGTTCATTTTCATGTGCTTTTATGTATAGATTGTTGTCTACTCCACCTCTCCTAAAACCCTGTTTTTGCAAATATTTGTCCAGTCTTGAGTACCAAGCACGAGGAGCCTGTTTCAGTCCATATAGGGCCTTCTTCAGTTTGCACACATAGTCTTCTTTGTCTGTCAATGAGAAGCCTTCTGGTTGTTCCATGTACACTTCTTCTTCTAGATCTCCATTAAGAAAAGCGGACTTTACATCCATTTGATAAACCTTGAAGTCTTGATAGCATGCAAATGCCAGGAACATTATGATAGCTTCCATTCTAGCTACAGGGGCAAATTTTTCATCATAATCAAGTCCTTCTATTTGTGAGTATCCTTTGCAGACCAGCCTAGCTTTATTCTTGATTACTTGTCCTTGCTCATTCATTTTTTTTTGAATACCCATTTTGAACCAATGATATTTTTCTCAATAGGTCTAGGAACTAGTTCCCAGGTATTGTTCTTCTCAATTTGGTCCAATTCTTCATTCATTGCTTTTATCCAATACTTGTCCTTGTTGGCTTCTTCAAATTTCTTTGGCTCTATTTGTGATAACATGGCTATGTATACTTCTTCTATTTGTTCTGTTAGCTGCCTTCTTGTCTGGACTCCTGCTTTCTTGTCTCCTATGATCTGATCTTCAGGATGATTCTTCTTAGTGTATCTTGAGGGGGTTTTCGAGCTCAGCTCTGCATCATCTGTTGTCTTGCTTGTTTCATCATCATCCTTGTCTTCCTCTTCATGGTTGTCTGATGGACTGCAGCAGTCTGTATTTCTTGTATTGTTTGGAAGTTCTTCATCAAATCTCACATCAATACATTCAACTATTTTCCGAAGAGTTTTGTTGTAGCACCTGTACCCTTTAATTTTGGATGCATATCCTAAGAATATTCCTTCATCTGCTCTTGCATCAAATTTCCCAAGGTTTTCATCATTATTCTTTATGTAACACTTGCTACCAAAGATTCTGAAATGTTTGATTGAGGCTGGCTTTCCATGCCATAGTTCATAGGGAGTCTTGTCATTGCTTGGCCTTAAGTGAGCTTTATTAAGGATATGTACTGCTGTGTGCACTGCTTCTGCCCAGAAGGTTTGAGCAATATTATTCTCTTGCATCATAGCTCTTGCTATTTGTTGTACAGACTTGTTTTGTCTCTCTGCTACTCCATTCTGCTGAGGTGTCCCTGCAATAGTAAATTGTTGCTTTATTCCATGTTCATTACATAGGTCTGCAAAGTCATAATCTGTGAATTCTCCTCCTCTGTCTGATCTGATACATTTCAGCTTGCATCCAGTTTTATTTTCTACTAATGCTCTGAATATCTTAAATTTTTCCAATGCTTCTGATTTATTTTTGAGAAAGGCAACCCATGTCATTCTGGAGAAGTCATCTATTATCAGCATGAAATAGGATTCTCCACTTGGTGTTCTAGTTCTAGCAGGACCACACAAGTCCATGTGCACAAGCTGGAGTTGTCTTCTTGTTGACAACTCCTCTTTAGATTTAAAGGATGTGCGAGTCTGTTTCCCTAATTGACAAGATTTGCATATAGTACTTGAAGGCCTTTTTATTTCTGGCATATCCCTGACAACTTTCTTCTTGCTTAGTCTGATGATATGGTCAAAGCTGAGATGTCCCAATCTCCTATGCCACAACCATGACTCCTCAAGTTTGCTAAGATGGCGGGCTTCATCTTCCTCTTTCACTATGTATACATTGTTCTCTGTTCGAACACCTTTGAGCAGAGTCTTTCCTGTTGTGCTTGACCTGACTACACAATCTTGTGCTCTAAAAAGAACTTCACAGCCTTTGTCACACATCTGACTGACACTCAGTAAATTTTCTTTCAATCCATCCACAAATAGTACCTCTTGGGATTTTCCTCTCCCATTGTCTATGCTGACTGAGCCTTTTCCCTTGATCTTTCCTAATTTATCATTACCAAAAATAACATTTCCAGATTTCTTTTCATCAAGAGTTATAAACTTGCTTCTGTCTCCAGTCATGTGTTTGGAGCAGCCACTGTCCAAGTACCACTGGCTTTTCAGATCTTGAGCAGTTAGAGCCAGGTCACAGTTATTCACCTTCTTTATCCACTCGAGGCCCCCTTTTGAACATTTGATTATAGTTTTTGCAGAATTGTGAGCATGAACAAAATTGCTTTGACTCATCAACCTCCTTGAGGTATTGAACATCATTCTTTGTCTATACTTTCTACATTCAATAATTTTATGGCCAAATTCCTTACAATAAAAACAATAACCATAGAAATTATTTGCATACCTGATGTAAGGTTGTTTTCTCCATTTTTTTGTTTGAGATAGCCTCTTCACTGTTTGCATCTTTTGCAGGTCTGAATTACTCTTCCTTGCATAACAATATGCAGCAATGTGTCCTAGCTTGTGGCAGACATAGCAGGTGGCATTCTTCATAGGAGGGAATAATTTCCTCTGATGACTTCCAAATTTGATATACTTAGGGGCATATGATTCTTTTTATGCCATCTTAGTATTCATTATATTCTTTGTTACTAGAGGTTTCTTCTGCTCTCTGTCTCTCTTATTGCAGATATCTTCTTTTGTAGGAATTATTTGAGCTACTTCCTCATCCTTCTTTGCTTTTACAAAAGTAATCTCTCTGTCAACCTTTTATTTTCCTTTACTTGATTCTCCTTCGTAGCCTATTCCAGTCTTTATCATAGGGGATCTTTGAGAAACCAAAATTTCATTCAACTTAATAGAGCTTGTTGTTTGAGAAGGGTATATAGAAACTTTCTGTTGAGCCTTTTCTAATTTCTTTCTCAGACATAGAATTTATTCTTCCAGCTTCTCTTGTTCTCGAGATTTATCTTTAATTTGTTGAAGTAACATATCTTCTATCTTCTTGGCTTCTTCAAGCCTTACCTTCAGCAGCATGAGGACTTCTGAATTTTGTTCTTCTTTAACACATTTGAGGAGAATATCTTTTTGTTTTCTGCATTTTAGTTTGAGTCTCTCAATCTCCTCCAGAGCACTTCTTAGCTCCCCCTCAAGATCGACTTCCCCTTCTTCTTCTTCTTCTAGCAAGAGTCCTTCAGGATCTTCTATGGCCATTAGTAGAAATTCAGAGGTTCCCTCTTCTCCTGAGGGTTCATCTGAGTCTTCAGATGCACTGTTGTCTTGTTGTGCATAGAAGGATTTTCTGCTGAATTTCTTTCCTTTCTGCCAATTCTTTGATGTGTCTTTCTCTGATTCTTGAGCTTGATTTCTTACTTTCTTGTGAGGACATTTAGCAGCATAATGTCCAACTCTTCCACAGTTAAAGCATTTGAAGGGAATTTTACCTTTGTATCTACCTGAGCCTCTATCAAGTTTCTTGACAAATTTTTCTTCTTCTTCATCTAAGCAAGAGCATATTTCTTCCTCTTCTTCTTTCTTATTTTCTGTTTTAAAGGTTGCTTCCCTCGAACTTGGTTTCTTCTGTGGGAGCCTCATTTCATAGGCTGTTAGATTTCCAAGTAGCTGGTTCATGGTCAAAGTCTCCCAAACTGCTGTCTCTTCTATTGCAGATACCTTGGGATTAAATCTGGATGGGAGTGATCTTAGAATCTTTTGCACAACTATACTTTCTGGTATGGTTTCTCCAAGAGCTTTCGTATTGTTAACAATTTCTGCAACTTTTAAGAAGAAAGTACACTTAGTGATGGCGGCTCAAATCACCTCGGTAGGCGAGGTTCGAGGCAACATCAAACCAACCTTAGCCTCGTAGCTAGCCCTACGAGGACAGGAGAGGGCTCTCTCCGGGTCTATCTCGGCGGAAAATTTTCAATGGGGCTGAGATGACCGATAAGGGAAACTAATCTTAGGCTAGTAAAGTGATATGAATAAGGGTTTTTTGATAAATGTTGGGTTTCTGGGCTGTGTGGGGCAAATACAGCAAGAGCAGAGATTAAATAAAGAACGCAGATTATCTCCTGAGGCAAGGTAAGCATGAAGTTTAGCAATTAAATTGAGATAAACGGAATGACAAGACTGCTGAGAAGTCGACAAGGGCATAGAAGATGGATCCTTGTCGAACAGAAGAAAACATTAACTATGAATACTTCCTCAAGACAGAGCAAATAAATTGAATTCTGCCTTTCTCACTTAGAAACATTCAATATTGAAATGGCGATTAATGAAATGCGAACATAACGATGACATATGAAACAAAAGGAAAAACATTTGCTAAATTTCAAACCACAAGAATCTCAAAAAACAGAGCTGTATCTCTTCATTAAAATCTCTGTCTAAAACTGTACAATAAAACTCTAATTTTCTCCTACACTAGCTCTCAGAACTCTCTCCCTCCTCCTTTTCAAATGATTATTTTAATACATAAACTATTCTAGAAAAAACAAATCGACCCCAAAACAGGGGCGCTGTTTCACTTGCAGTTACAACAATAGAAAAGAGCGTTTCCTCTATTCTAAAATAAAACAGCGTTCCTCTAAAAATCCTCTAATGGCCGACACATGGAGCGCAGATCTCGTTGAATAAAGTCTGGAAATAGGAATCGAATCCTATTCATCTGGTAACAGGTGTCTTTGTTTATTTTTGGCCTTTGACTATTTATTTCCCCTTCTGAAAACTTTGAATAAAATCAACAAAAATAACCTTTAAGCGAAATTCTACCGGTTCAGACTGCTGCGTTCAATTCGACATCGGTTCAAATTTCCCGGACTCGTACCTCGGTCGTATTTTTGCATTTTTCATTTTGTTTGCAATTCATTGAAGTCGTTTTGGATGTCGTTGAAGTCGTTTTGGATGAAGACTGGGCGCATACAACCATTTTCCGGACTTACGGTGACGAGTGGAACAGCTCTACTCTGGAGTGGGTCGCTCGGCCCGGGTGGGTCGCCTCTTGTTGTAACTTTGTTGTGGGGAAACCTTCGTGAGTAGCTCGCAGAGATGGGTCGCTCGCGCCCGAGGTGGGTCGCTCGGCTCCTCTTAAGAGCATAAGCTTAAATTTCTGATGCCTTGAACTTGAACATCATACAATTCAGCAAATTTATTCCCATTTTCAAGGGGAGGCATTGCTAACACATTTGTTTCAACTTTGTGTGTGCTCGGTTCTAAATCATTCAAGCAGTGATGGTTTAAATCAGAAGATGCATATAGCCTCGTAGTCGGAGCCAGTGATCGTGATGTTTCAGTACAAGGTCTCATATTCAAAGACCGAGTATGTTCTATGTGAAAACCTTTGCTTGAACCAGATTCTCCTCTATCTGCAGGATTGTAAGGCAAAGAACAAGCAGAAATTGCCCTGTTGAGAATTTGGTTTTCTTGCAGACATGAAGTCGAAGCTTGCTTCTCCAAGAGACAATTTAAAATGCTATCAAAAACAGATTGTGACTCTTTGGTTCCAAACATCTCAGAGACTTTTTCAGAAGCCATGTGAATTTCATTTTCATCGAATCCCATACCTTTCAGACATCTTGACTAATTTCCTTTAACAGATCAGATACTCAATCTGCTTGGCTTTGCTAGAGTCCTTGGTCTTTATCAACAACTCCATCTGGTATGGAAGGTCTGTTCTTGATCTCATTTGAAACGGGGGGCTTCCTCTTTGTCTGGCATATATTATTTGTCGACTTCCCTGTTGTATAGGCTCCCATTTGGATGCATTCCCTTGTTTGACCAATGCGCTAAACTTTGACAGATCCTTCAGATGAATTTCTGATGAAGGGACACTTGAAAAGCATTGCCAGGCCTTCTAAGAAGAGGCTGCCTCAATTATGATCTCTGTATGCACCTTTGAGATAGTTTTATCAGCTTGAATTGCCACTGCACAATCTTTCCAACCAACTTTGTATGTTTTTTGAGATATCAAACAGTAATTAAAACAGTAGACCCATCAAACACTGTAATGGCCAAAATCAGCTCAGACAGATTTTTCTAAATAATGTCCCACACAGGCAGAGTTTGCTATCTTTCGATTTCACATATCATTTTAATAGTTGTGATAATGAAGTTTGTTTGGGATTTCCAGTGAGACTTCTCCAAATAGCTTTTTGACTCTGATTGCTGATGATGTTTTGTTTTCTTTTGTTTGTGCTTTTGCAGAGACAGGAGCTGCTGAAGCTGAAACAAGGCTGCCATTTGAAGAGCTGGAGAATTTGCAGCATTACATATTCTAAAATACACATTTAATGAATTCTTCTTCAAAACAAGGTTTTGAAGAAGAATCAATTTCACATTGATGACATTTCCTGAAATAAACACCTACTGAATCTTCCTCTGGCCTACTTCTGAAGACTAAACCCTGAACTCCAGAATTAAAATTACTCTTTAATGACTGCAAATAAGGAGATTGCAGCAGACTGACAAGACGGAGTCTAACATTGGCTCCAATGGGGATGGCAGCTGCCGCTTCTTGGAGGTGCCAAGAACCGCAGAGCTTTGGGAGAGCAGACAGTGCCTCCATCCATTGGGCGATGGAATCATTATTCTGACAAACAAACTAAAGACTGATAACTCAGTTTTTTAACTAGAAATTCGACTCACACTAACTTGATGCAAACTGAAATGACTGAATTAAACAAAAACTTCCTGAAAAGGGCAGCGGTCCATCAAAATTTCAAAACCCTGATGGTAACCCCCTGCATATTGATGTGATATGTACAATCATGTATAATTGGCCTTCCAATGCAACCAATCCAGCAAATGGCTGCACCCCAAATTTCTGCTCTTATTCTCCTTGAGCAGGCAGAATGATGAACCTGTATGCAACTCAACACAATCACTGAAACCAAAGCTCATGACAATAAACCAGGCAACATTTATCCTTTCTAATGTTTGCAGAAGAATGCTGAAGGGGTCTTGAAAATCCTGAAGCACTGGCTTATCTGGAAATCCAGCTGCAAAAATACTAGTAATCACCTCACTCTGATCTGAAAGGACAATTGATTTCTGAGGGATAGAAATGCACAGATCTGCCATCTGAGTGTTAGCTGTAGGTTCCTTGACCATGAGAAATTTTGACATATATCCCTCAACTTCATGATCTAGGTCATTGTTAAACAAAAAACAATCTTCAAGATTATCAAACATGACAGCCTTATCATCTTTGTGAAGGAAAAAATTATCTGTTTGCTGATCTACACAACTGATTACAAGACAATCATCTTTTCTAACAGAGGAAGAAATTTCACCAACACTTTCCTGATTATGTATGCACTGCAAATCTGTTGTAGTTTTGGCTGAAACATGACCTTTCAAAAGTAGATCTATCTCATCTTCAGACAAAGGAGACAATGCCTTTTGTTTTCTTCTGCTTAAACAGTAATTATCTTCATATGACAGGGCATTCAAACTATCATTCATTACTGAGTTATTGAAAGGAGCTTTATCACTTACTTGCACAAAGATCTCATTTTGATTTTCATGAACTGACTGAATCACCTCTTCATGAAGGCTGTGTTCTAATGATGAGCTGACAGTATGACTGAGAACATTTGGATCCATTACTGTGTCTTCTGCATCCCAGATGATTTCAACAGCAGAGTTCTCCTTGATGGGCTTTAGCACAAGATATGCTTGGTCATTCTGATCTGAATCTGAATCTGAAGTAGCTGTCTGGACATTATCACAATCTGCAATTGGAACTGGACTTACTTGCATGCTGCTGTCTTCCGTGGGCAGATCTGAAATGACATTCTGCCTTTCATCATTTTCAGCCATATGGCCATCAACCTGCTGCAAAGTCTCCTGAGCATCTTGATGGGTATCCTCCAAGTTCTCTTCATTCTGCTGAAATGGATTCTCGTACAGGGCCTCCATGATTTCATCATTCATGAAATTATCATCTTCATAATATTTCTCCAGGCTTTCAATAAAAGAATAAGCATGTTTGCAACAGTCATGAACTAAATTTAACGATGGATAAGACATTTGATATCTTTCAATGAACAGGGCATGAAAGTCCATTAAACAGTAAATACAGGCCAGCGGAAAATTTTCATACCATGACTGAGCTTCACCTTCCAGAGTGGCTAAGAATATCTTCATCAAGCAATCTTCAGGAAAATCCACCCTCAACTTGCGAATATGCATGTGAAATCTGACTAAATGTAAAGCAGCATCTTTCTTACCATCATTGTTAAACGTAGGCAGATTTCTTGACCAATCCACCTTGGGCATCTTATTCGGAAAACCTGGAATGTGATCTCGGCTCATGGGAGCGTATCTTCTTGCAATCCGGTCCATCTTGACAATTCTGAAGCTACTGATCTGCCTGCAGTGAAATCACCATGGAGCATTTGATTGTCTGGATTGTTTAGTGTGTGAAGTCGCCGGGTGAATGATTTCAGCCTTGCGGTGTCTGACTGCTGTCCACCATCAGCAATCGGATCTGCAACTTGATTTCATGTACTGGAGCAAGACAATCTACAAATCGACTGTCACATCAACAACAAACCATCTTCCCCAGTATGGTCGCCACTATGTTAGCGCTCGAATCTGCCTTAGGCTGAAGAAGGCGAGGCTCGAGGCAACATCAAACCAACCTTAGCCTCGTAGCTAGCCCTACGAGGACAGGAGAGGGCTCTCTCCGGGTCTATCTCGGCGGAAGATCTTCAAAGGGGCTGAGATGACCGATAAGGAAAACTAATCTTAGGCTAGTAAATTGATAGAAAGGGGTTTTTTATAAATGTTGGGGTTTTCTGGGCTGCATGGGGCAAAGAACAGCTAGAACAGAGATTAAATAAAGAATGCAGATTATCTCCTGAGGCAAGGTAAGCATGAAGTTTAGCAATTAAATTGAGATAAACGGAATGACAAGACTGCTGAGAAGTCGACAAGGGCATAGAAGATGGATCCTTGTCGAACAGAAGAAAACATTAACTATGAATACTTCCTCAAGACAGAGCAGTAAACTGTATTCTGCCTTTCTCACTCAAAGGTATTCAACAGAGAATGATTATGAAATGACATGTAAAACACAACAAGCTACATATGAAACATAAGAAAAGACAAACTGCTAAATCCACACCACAAGAATCTCAAGAAACAGAGCTATACTTCTCCATTAAAATCTCTGTCTAAAACTGTACAATAAAACTATGTTTTTCTCCTACACTAGCTCCCAGAACTCTTTCTCCCACAAATGATTATTTTAATACATTAAATAAACTATTCTAGAAAAAACAAATCGACCCCAAAACAGGGGCGTTGTTTCACCTGCAGTTACAACAATAGAAAAGAGCGTTTCCTCTATTCTAAAATAAAACAGCGTTTCCCCTAAAAATCCTCTGATGGCCGACACATGGAGCGCAGATCCCATTGAATAAAGTCTGGAAATAGGAATCGAATCCTATTCATTTCGTAACAGGTGTCTTTGTTTATTTTTGGCCTTTGACTATTTATTTCCCCTTACCGCTTTGAATAAAATCAACAAAAATAACCTTTAAACTGAAATTCTACCGGTTCCAGACTTATCGCATTCCAATTCAGCATCAGTTCTTAAATTTCCAGACTCATGCCTCAGTCGTATTTTTGCATTTTCCTGTTTGCAATTTCGCTGAAGTCGTTTTGGATGTCGTTGAAGTCGTTTTGGATGAAGACTGGGCGCATAAAACCATTTTCCGGATTTTTGTTGGCGAGTGGGTCGCTCACCTCTGAGTGGGTCGCTCTTGTTGTAATTTCACACTGCGAAGATTACCCAAGTGGGTCGCTCTGCCCAGATGGGTCGCTCGCGCCCAAGTGGGTCGCTCGACCTTCACTCTTAAGAGCATAAGCTTAAATTTCTGATGCCTTGAACTTGAACATCATACAATTCAGCAAATTTATTCCCATTTTCAAGGGGAGGCATTGCTAACACATTTGTTTCAACTTTGTGTGTGCTCGGTTCTAAATCGTTCAAGCAGTGATGGTTTAAATCAGAAGATGCAGATAGCCTCGTAGTCGGAGCCAGTGATCGTGATGTTTCAGTACAAGGTCTCATATTCAAAGACCGAATATGTTCTATATGCAAACCTTTGCTTGAACCAGATTCTCCTCTATCTGCAGGATTGTAAGGCAAAGAACAAGCAGAAATTGCCCTGTTGAGACTTTGGTTTTCTTGCAGACATGAAGTCGAAGCTTGCTTCTCAAAGAACAATTTAAAATGCTATCAAAATAATATTGTGACTCTTTGGTTCCAAACATCTCGAGACCTTTTAGGAAGCCATGTAGATTTGATTTTCATCGAATCCCATACCTTTCGGACATCTTGACTAATTTCCTTTGCCAGTCCGGTCTCAATGCAGCAGCTTTGCTAAGTCCTTGGTCTTTATCAACAACTCCATACAGTATGGAAGATGCGATTTCTTGATCTCATTTGAAACAAGGCTTCCTCTTTATGCAGCAGATATATTCTTTGTCGACTTCCCACATTGTATAGGCTCCCATTTGGATGCATTCCCTTGTTTGACCAATGCGCTAAACTTTGACAGATCCTTCAGATGAATTTCTGGTGAAGGGACACTTGAAAAGCACTGCCAGGCCTTCTAAGAAGAGGCTGCCTCAATTATGATCTCTGTATGCACCTTTGAGATAGTTTTATCAGCTTGAATTGCCACTGCACAATCTTTCCAACCAACTTTGTATGTTTTTTGAGATATCAAACAGTAATTAAAACAATAGACCCATCAAACACTGTAATGGACAAAATCAGCTCAGACAGATTTTTCTAAATAATGTCCCACACAGGCAGAGTTTGCTAGCTTTCGATTTCACATATCATTTTAATAGCTGTGATAATGAAGTTTGTTTGGGATTTCCAGTGAGACTTCTCCAAATAGCTTTTTGCCTCTGATTGCTGATGATGTTTTGTTTTCTTTTATTTTGTGCTTTTGCAGAGATAGGAGCTGAGCTGCTGCCTTGTGAAGAGCTGGAGAATTTGATACATATTCTAAAAAACACATTTAATGATTTCTTCTTCAAAACAGGGTTTTTGAAGAAGAATCAATTTCACATTGATGACATTCCTAAAATAAACACCTACTGAACCTTCCTCTGGCCTACTTCTGAAAACTAAACCCTGAACTCCAGAATTAAAATTACTCTTTAATGACTGCAAATAAGGAGATTACTGACGGAGGCGACAAAACCGAGTCTAACACCAACATCTTCATCATCATTCATTTTTAAGTTTTCAAACTGGGCTCTATATACTTGAAGTTTGGCAGTTTTTACTTTCTGGTTTCCCTCATGTATGTCTTCAAGAGTATCCCATATTTTCTTGGCAGTGTCTTTGTGCATTACTTTAATAAACTCTGCTTCACATAATCCATTCAGGATGGCATTCATGGATTTTTCATTAGCTACAAAGCTTTCTTTAGCTTCTTTCTCTGTATCAGTTGACTTCGGGGCATATCCTAATTGCGCAGCAGCCCAGACTTCTACTCCTAGTGACATTATGTATGTCTTCATTCTGATTTTCCAGAAAGCATAATTTTCACCAGTGAAGAAAGGGGCTTTATTGGTTGAGCATCCTTCTTTACTAGCCATCTTGGGAACCTAGGATCTCCTTTCAGTTGTTAGACTTGTACAAAGGAACCTGCTCTGATACCAATTGTTGAATCTATAATTAAACTGAGAGGGGGGGGGGGTGAATCAGTTTAATACATTCCTGATCTTTTAAACTTTTCATTAAACTTATTTACACCTTCATTTCAAACTCTATTTGATGTGAGAGTAATTTTAGATTGTAATCAGAAAGTATTAGTTTAATAGAGAAGTAGACTTAATATGAGAGCAGCAGGTATTAAGCAAATAATACATATCAGATCAATACATAAATATCATGCACAGAGACACCAGATATAAGTGGAAACCCATAAAGGGAGGAAACCACATCTTATTATTGTTGTGATGCAAAGGCAAGCTCCAACTCCATCTCACCACTGTTTTCTAAAGGCACCAACCTACAGGAGGCTCCTACCTCAATTCTGCAAGCTACAACTTGCAAAGAAGCACCAACTCCCTTCAGTTTTCTGCAGGCACCAACCTACAGGAGGCTCCAACCTCAGTCAGCTACAACTGACAGCTATCAGGCTGCAACTTGATAGGGAAGCTCCAACTTCCTCATTTTCTAAAACTGAATGTTTGCTGATTTACCTCAGATATTAGCTCTGTTCTGTAGCTTCTCTTAATCTTCTCTGCCTTCTATATTCTGCATTCTCTCTATATATGCTCTCTCCCTTGCTCCAAAAAAAAAAAAAAAACCCCTCTGCATATCAAGATGATATTATTTATAGATTTCCTCACATGACTGTTTGTATTCTGCTTGGAATTCGAAATGGAAAGTCATGTCTCTTTGCCTTCTTCCTTCTCACTCCTTTTATCAGCTTACTCAGAAATTATAACTGTAGGTGTCAATTTTAACATTACAGTGGGAGTTTGTTTTCTCTCGGAGACTTGCTAATGCATCACAAACAATAAAAACAATTAAAACATTTACATTCGAATTACAATGTGAACTCCAGCTCACTCATTTTGTCTCTTGGCTTGCTGCGCATTTGTCTTTTCTCTAACTGTCTCTTTGTCCCTTTCTTTTCTCTGTATGCCTTTCTGTTTATGGCTGCTGCGTAACTCCTGAATTTATGAACTGCATTTTTATTTTATTTTTATACCAGCGCTTTATATATAAATGAATCTGCTGACTATAATTCAATCCTTTACACGCAGCAAGTGTCTTGTTGATGTGGCGAGTTCCGCAGGCCGGAACATACATATATTACAATTGTATTACATTAATAATCGCCCTCCCATTAAGCTGAGGCCCGTGGGTCTACAGACCACGCAGCATGTTTTAATACAACCGCAACAATGTAATATATATACATATAACAACGCCCTTTCATATATACAAATAAGTAATTTCAACTCTCGGCATACATACACACTTCCTTTTTAAATCAATTCTCAGCGTAATATAGTGAAGACATATTAAACATATAAGAACTCCTTTTGTATATATTTATGCTTTGACCTTTGTTTATATATAGATATAAACGCTCTGCTCCTTGTATATAAGCATTGTATATATATATATATATATATATATATATATATATATATATATATATATATTTTGCCGCTGGAGTGAAGCGATTCCCGGAATTATGTTTGTATATGTTATATGTGCTCCGCTTGCATATAACTGATATATATGTTTATATATTTTGCCGCTGGAGTGAAGCGATTCCCAGAATAATGTTTGTATAAGTTATATGTATAATGCCGGTTGGAGAGTGCGATTCCTGGAATTTTATAACGGCTCTGCTTCTGCCTCTGCCTCTGCTGCTCCTGTCGCTCTGCCTCTGCCTCTATTGCTGAGATAACGGCTCTGCTTCTGCCTCTGCCTCTGCTGCTCCTGTCGCTCTGCCTCTGCCTCTATTGCTGAGATAACGGTTCTGCCTCTATTATATTCGTTTCCTCTGCCTTCATTTGCTTCTTTGTTGCCTCTTTGCTTATTTGCATCCTTTAGCAATGGCCTCCTCCTTTGCCATCAATGACAATATTTCCAACAAAACGGCACCATAGACTTGAATGTATGGTTCAATACCTTGCTCTTGCATTTTATCAAAAATTTCCAATGCCTCCTGCATATTTCCCTGATTGAAATGCCCATCAATTAGGACAGTGAATATAAATTTGTAAGGAGATATTGTAGTCTCTGACATTTTCTTGAAAATATCATTAGCTTCCCGTACTTTTCCTTCCTTGCATAAACCATCAACAAGAGCCCCATATGTGACAGCGCTAGGAGTTAAACCAGATTCTACCATTTGATCATAAAGTTTGGCAGCTTCTTGCAGATTACCCTCTTTACAATTTCCATCAATAAGACAAGTAAATGTAAACTCATTGGGATGCAAGCCATGTCCTCTCAAGGCCTTGAAGGTATTGTTCACCTCTTGCATCATGCCTTCCTTACAGAGTTCATCAATAACTGTACTGAAGGTGATCACATTGGGCAAGATACCATTTTCTCTCATCTCATTGAGGACATCTAAGGATTTCTGTAGCTGCCTTTGCTTGAAATTCCCATTAATGAGAGTATTGTAAGTAATGACATCGGGTTTGCAACCAGTTTCCTGCATTTCATCACACAACCCCTCCACTTCCTCTAGTTTGCCTTCTTTATAATATCCATCAATCAATGAATTGTAAGTAACAATGTCCGGTTGGCAGCCCATCTCTTTCATTTGATTGAAAAGGTTCCTTGCACACTGCAAATCCCCCTCTTTGCACGTGAAATTAATCATAATATTGTATGTAAATACATTGGGAAGAACCCCACTGCCCGTCATGTCTGCGAAGAACTTCCTCGCTAAGTCCCCACGATTGGACTTCCAAAAACTATGCAGAAGCATATTACAGGCATAAACAGTGGGAACAATCCTAAACTTCTTCATTCTATAAAAAACTTCAGAGGCCTCTTCCAGCATCCTAGTTTCGGTGTAAGTCCTCAAAAGGGCATCGAACGCTCTGGAAGGCGAATTGCATGCCCTCTGTGTTGCCCTCACCATGTCAAACAGGTTTGGACTTGGGTGTTCACGTTTGTGTGCCCTCACAAGACTCTTGAGGATCTCTTGGGCATGATGATACATTCTGCCCTTGTAGAGTATGTGGGAAATCATGCAATGTGATTCTGTGGTATGATAAAAACCTTGATGTTGGCTTGCCCATCTAAAGAATTTAAATGCCAATGAGGCTTCTTCTCTTAGCTTCACAAGAACTTGAGATACATGAAGAGGGGCCAAAGTGGATTTCAGCAGTGTGGAGGCCCTTAAATCATTCCAACGCTCTTCTCGGACCATTGCACACACATTTTTTATCAATACATCTTCATCGCCATCTGCAACCCTGGGGGTGATGGGCATGCTGCTTTTGGTTGAAAACACAAAACACCGAATCTTCGGTGATGTGGATGTGGATGTTTTGGGTTTTGCTGGTAATAAATGAGTAATATCTACACGCCCTTTTGACAAAGGAGACTTATCAATGCGACAATGGCTATTGTTAATGTAGAAGAGGACTTGTATATGTTTATGATTTATGGAAATTTTGCTTACTTGTGTGCCTCTGATGTCGGTCCTGATCTTCCTCATCTTCTTCTGCTGTTCTCTTTCATTCATAGTCTTCGATTTCTTCTTTTGCTACTTCTGCGGTGTTATTGTGATTCTTCAAAAACATGTTTGTCTGATGGCGTCCCTGCAATTCGTTGTCATTCCACTCCAGCTCCTCTCGTCCACTTCTCTAGTCGTAATACTGGTTTTCTCATCCTTACGGTTTTTGTTTGCATTCCAGTCCAGCACCTCTCGTCCACTTCTCTAGGCCTAATACTGGTTTTTTCATCCTCTGTTTCTGCGTAAAATGGAGCGAATGCCATAGAAATCTGAAAAATCGGGGGCGAATGCCATGGAAACCTAGAAAATCGGGGACGATTTTCATGTTTCCGGTTTTGTGCGCCCTTTTTTTGGTGGGCTAATGTTAAATAATTAATTATTTTTAAAATATTTTTTGGGCTAACTTTATTAAACTATAAAAAATGGGTTTTATATAAAAAATTCTCCCTAATAAAATTTAAGATCCCTTAAAATTCGCCTTTGGGCTAAAATTACGTCAAATTTTCCTGTCGGGGACATGTAAACTAGTGGATGGTATGAACTATTGTAATACTGGATTGGCTTGCTGGGATGGGTTTAGCTCCAATTGGGTGGGAATTGTATCGGAAGCGAAGGACCCTCCCTAGACTAATAGCTCTAGAAATGTGCCCTGTCCCAGCATGGTTTGGTCAACCTCGGGTACTCCAACTGTACCTGAGTTAACTTATGTCTCAATATCAACATGTGTTATGCTTCCGGGTGGTATTCGATCTAAAATGGCTACTGAGGTGGACGGAGTGTGGGTGGGGTGGTCCTTGGATGTGAATGAGGTGCGTGGTGATGAATTTTGTGTATGAAGTGGTGATGATGTTTGTATGTTTAGGAATGACGACAGATCAAACAAAATTAGTGCATAGGTTTTTTGGGTGGCAACCTCTAGCTCTTCTTAAATTAGTATGCCTATAACCATAGGCTGGGGCTGGTCCTCCCCTATGATATAATCTACTTGTTTAGGTGTTGTACTTCATGCTTTCTTTGCTTTAGGTGTAGGTACTGGAGGCTTAGTCGTGTTGGTCTTTCAGATTGGAGTGACTATGGTTAGTGAGGGGGAATTGAATGTGGTGGATGGTAGAGAAGTAATGATGGGGTCGGTTGTGGGCGCAGATGCAGAATTCAATGTCTGAAACTAAGAAAAATTAGGAAATACAGTAGATGTGCTTGTAAGTGTTTCTATTACAAAATTGAATCCTTTTACCTGTGTGTCGAGCTGGTCCAGTAATGGTCGTAGTTGCAGTTGTGAGATCCTCTGCACTGCTTCTTCCTGTGTCTCACTAGGGAGTGCTTTTGGTAGTATTGCATCAAATGAGTAAAACACGATCCCGCTTCTGATTTCCATTGCTTCTCCTAGCCACAGACAAACTTCTGTGTGGAAGGCCTCCTCCTCTACTTGGAACTTCAATGGCTTCATGTGGAAAGTGGTTTCGTCTGCGCAACTTGGTCAGATATAAATCCTATTTCCGGTCACCCCAAACCATATTTGTGGAAAGTATCTATCCAATATACCCCTAGGAACCCTTCGCTAGCTCCCAACCACGTTGACAAATTTTCTGTACTAGGTTGTAAAATTTTCCTCATTGACTTCTTTGGTACTTAGATCTCTTGATACTCTCCAAGGCTTGAACCTTAGGGCCAGTGGTTGGTCATGAGTAATTTCTGCAAGTTTTCTGATCCCTGGGTGACTCCACTTCCACATTGCAAAGGCCATTATGAGATAACCATACATGAATCCTGTGGCTTTCCTTTAGTTGTCCTAGCAAGCCTCAAATCATTCATTCACCAAGAATGTGCACTAGTTCAATTGTGCTCCTTGAATGCAGTGTTCCATGACTCAGATTCTGTCTAGGGTGCATTCCCCTTTAATGTAGTGTCTCATCGTTTTCCAAGCTATCAAATAGCAAGCAAATTTTACCGCTGGGTTGTTTATGAGGTTGATTTTTTCTCCCTTTCCTCCTCTTCTTGTTTCATAATTTTTGTAGTAATCACAATCCACTGTCTTTTTAACTCTCTTGGACACATTTTGGAAGGACATTAAGACATCATTTCCTTCCACTGATAATCCTGTAAGTCTTTGTATGTCCTCTACATGAATTGGGATCTCCCTCCCAAGCCATAATAATCCATTTTGAATTCTTCTCATCAGGAACTTTGTGCATTTCATTGATTCTCTCATCATCCCAAATATTGAGAGGCTCCTGAGGTGCAGAATAGTTGACCTCTAAATACATCATAAGTCTGGGTTCATCCTTACTACTTCACGTCCTCCCTCTGTTGCATAATTTTTGATGTACAGCTTCCTTTTCATAGCCGGGAACTGGTACGAGTCTGTGAAGTCTATATCTATAAATGAGGCATTATTGTATTTTCCTATCAACGACTCCATCCTTTTAATTCTTCCATCGAGCTCGGGATCAACGGCTGAGGTTGCTATCTTTGTCATCTTCTTCCTTCTGATGTATACTTGAAATATTGTTGTTGGTCTATTGTTGTGAACTTCTGCTACTGGTATGCTTCTTTGAACTTCCGTTGTTGATCAAATTCTTTGAACTTCTGCTACTATTGAAAGTGGGCTTGTCATTGTAGCTATTTCTATTTTTTGCTAACTCATAATTTTCTAGCATTATGGTGCTTTCCTCCTTTGCGTGGGTTATGTAATATTATTGGCACAAATGATGCTAATGCAACCCAATAACTAATTAATTCTAGTTTTTTTCCCCATGGCTATAATTGTGTGATTAGTTACTGGGGTGAGGTGTACTCTGGCAGTGCTGATGTTGTCTTCAGGAGTCAGGTAGACATGATGGGCAATAATTATGGCTTAATATGGCAACCCTATTAAATTATGGGGGTTACTAATTATGACAGTTATTTTTCAAATTCGGATGATCGTATGGATTTAAAATGGTATGATGGGTCATTATGAGTGAATGATATTTGACATTATTAGGCTCTGTGACATTGTAGACTATCCCATCGACCACAATTGGTTGCGATGTGGTCTCCACATCGCAATAGGGACGGTTCCTGCTTTGCGCAATGGTGCAAGATTCTTACTGAGGATTCCTACTCTAAGGGGATGAAAATATTAAAATATAATAATTCTATGTCTCATCTTAGTTGCAAGAGGGTTATTGAATCTAAATGCACTACTCTGCCCTACTCACTGCTCTCGGGTGCGAGAGTTATTAAAAAAAAAAATGTGGTGCTTACTCATGAGAGGGTTTCAGGCATGAACCATTCACCCATCCTTGATGTATTTCCCCGTCTTGTTGCGCTATTCTAACTGCACCCGTGTCTTTTATCTCTATGACATGTTAGGGTCCCATCCCATGCATTCTATGTTTCCCTGGGAACTTCTAGAATTAATTTTCATCGAGAAGTATGTTTTTGCCAATAATGAATGTTTTGTGCTTGATGTGACGGTCATGTCGGGATTTTTGTCTATCATTTTGTGCTTATTGATGGAAATATGCCATAAATCTATCTTCTTCAAGCTGCTGCAGTTCATGGAGGTGTGTAGTGATGGAACCTTCATCTGTCATATGTGTTGTTGAAGCAATTAAGAGGCTTGGTATGATAACCTCGGCAAGTATTACTACCTCTTTTCTGTATACCAACTGGAATTGAGTCTGATTGTGAAATATATTTATGGCTATTCTATATGCCCAAAATGTGGCAGGTATCCTTTCATCCCAGTCATTAGGGTTGGAATTGAATATCTTTGTTAGTCCTTTTTCCAAGATTTTGTTGATTGTCTCGATGGTTCCATTTTGCTGAGGGTGGTACAAACTACTTTTCTAGTGTTGTATCATAAATTTTTCTAGCAGTGATCTAACTGTAACATTAATGAAATTTTTGTCTTGATCACTTGTTAGGCTCCTAGGATAGCTGAATCTGCTAATGATGTTCTCGAAAATAAATCTGGTTGTTGTGTCTGCTATGCAGTCCCTTACAAGTGCTGCCTCTGCCCATCTTGTGAGATAATCAGTTGCGGTGATTATATATCTTGCCTGTGGGTGTTGTTTCATTGGTGCAATTGGCCCTATGAATTCCATGGCCCATTTCTCAAATGCCCAGATAGCCCTCACAGGTTTCAGTGGTAACTCATCATGGTGTGACGATCATCCTATTTTGTGGTAGACATCACATTTATTCACATATGCTTTGCTATCTTTGTGCATTGTGGGCCACCATAACCTTGGATGTAGTATTTTCCTTGTGGTGGGTTTTGCGCCAACATGGCCTATCGCAACTCCGCTGTGACACTCCCACAAGATGTCTTCTCTTTCGTGGTCTAGGACACATCTTCGCAACATATGATCTAGTCCCACTTTATATAGTTTCCCTGTTATAAGTTGATATTCGGACGCTTTCACTACTAGATGTATTTTTTGGGTTGTCGTGTATTCTACTAGGAATTTCCATGTGGAAAAATATGTCGCTATTTGTTCTATATAATATAGGATGGCTTCTACTCTAAATATATCAGCATCCCACAACTGGTCATCAAGGGATCCCCCATTTTCCCCATTCCCTAATCATTATAATGGTCATGAGCAACGTTTAGCCTTGCTGGTTTTACTATTAATTCAAAAGTGAACTCCTGGAATAGTAGGAGCCATCTACAGATTATGCCTTCAAGCACAGGTTTGTTTACCTGATATCTCAATGCTCAGTGATCTATGAAGAAATTGAATGTGCCTCCCAATAAGTAGTGACAAAATTTCTGTAGAGAGTATACCATAGCAAGAGCCTCTCTTTCTCTTGTTGTATAATTTCTTTCATCTGTTGACAACTTTTGGCTTGCGAAGTACATTGGATGATCTATAGAGGTATCTCCTAGCTGAGCTAACACCGCTCCCAAATAAATTCTTGAGGCATCAATGTGGATATGAAATTGTTTATCCCAATCGGGATGGGCCAAAATGGGTGAACTTGCTAGTTTCTCTTTCAATGTGTTTAGTGCCTTAGTGCATTCATCATTCCATATAAATTGTTTTGACTTCCGCAACAATTTTCCTAATGGTGTTGTAATATTTGCATAGTCGCGGATGAACCTCCTGTAGTATCTTGTGTATCCCATTAGTGACCTCAATTATTTTAGATACTTTGGCGCTTTCATGTTCACAATGACTGCTACCATTGTTGGGTGCACACATACACCCTGCTTACAAACGACATGTCCCTAAAGTGTTCCAAAAGGTACTATACAGATGCACTTATTAAGGTTAAGAGAAATTTGAAGTTGTTTGTACCTATCAAAAATTATTCTCAGCAAAGTTTCTTGGTACTTAAGAAGACCGTAAAATGTCCAATCATCCATGTATACTTGTAGGAACTTATGCATATAGTTTATGAATGCTGCTATCACTATTCGTGAAAACACAGCTAGTGCATTACTTAGTCCAAAAGGCATGAAATGGTAGGAAAATGATCACCATTCTATTGTTAAATTAGTTTTCCTTTTGTCTTCTTATTCTATTCTCACCTGATGATATCCTGAGAAGCCATCTGTGAATGAGTATGTTTCATTTCCCGCTATGTTGTCAAGAAATTCATTGCTAAATGGAGTTGGAAACAGGTCATGAATAAATGTGTTATTGAGACTTTTTTAGTCTACACATACTCTAATTTATTATTTCTTCTTTTTACTTTGTATTACAATTTGGCTGACCCATTTTGCTTCCTCAACTCGAAAAATCAAGCTTGCCTTCAACATTTTTCTATCTCTCCTTTAAACTTTTGTTTTAATCTCAGATTTAGGCAGTAAGGCCTATGTTTCACTGGCCTCACATATGGTTTTAAAACTATGCACATCTCCCCTAGGTCACCTTTGATCCCTTTGAGCTCTGCCACTGAAGATGGGAAAAATTCTTTGTACTCTTGTACAAGGTCAAGGATTTCCTTTGTTGCCTCTGTATCCCAATAATCTCCGATAGATGCAATATTGGGCTTTTCTGTGCTTCCAATATTTTTCTTCTTTGTCTTCAAAGGTAATAAGTGTAGTCCCTCTGTAGTTGGTTATTCTTGTAATTTCTGTTATCCTTCCTTCTCTTCAAAGTATAGATGTCAAAGATTCTCTAAATCATCATCATCTATCTCTTGATCTATCCTTTTACATGCTACTGATTCCTTGACTTTATGCTCTGATAAAGATATATCTTCATCCTCCTAAAGCTCTGGAAAGAACAATACTCTTTTAATTTCTTGAAGGGAATCTATAACTTTTTTTTTGTCTCCTTTGAAAGAAAAAAATTGTGTAAATGTTTCCGCAATTGTTTCCCAGGTACCAGTTCCTCTCTTCTTATCTTCTGTTAGGTACCAAGCCTATGGAATGGTGTCCAGTGAATGTATAAAGTTGTGCACCCACATAGATTCTGGATATCCTTCTTTCGTCCACTTATACTTGCAACTACTTAGATGTGCTAGGGGGTCAAAATTCCCTTCGTACTTCTCTCTAAATTGCAGTCCTGAAGCTTCATGGAATCTAGTTCTTAATGCTCTGGAAATTATGTTCCCATTGCAAAAGACAATTGTGATGGGTTTCCCACCACTTTGCTGACGTGGATTATAGGGATACATCCATGAGAGGGACTCTATTTTCTACTTCTACGTTTTCTTCCACTTTGGTAATGAATGTATTTACAACATGCATATTTGAAAGAGTTGGATATCCTATTACCTCTGTACCAATCTAGTTGACTCCCTGAATGTTGGCACATCTTCTAGTTTTTCTTTCATATCCTTCCTATTGCCAATCATCCCATGCTACTTCTGATCCGAAGTCAGAACTCTAAACGCTTCTCTAGCTTATGCTCCCTCCTACTATAGGATTAATAAAATATTCTCTCCTTCCTATCATGATTTGGTAGAGTTGATCTAGAATTTGTGTGTCCTCTCTCTTGTCAACAGTCTCTGTGTATCGGGGTCCTTGATATGGGTCCAATGGCTTAACTACTCTGACCTACCCATCTTCAAATATCATTAATTCCTTCTTTAAATCAATCACTACGTAATTCTCAAAAGCTCAATCTATCCCCAACAAAGCAATATAAGGATCCATGTCTCCCATGATGTCTATTACTTCGAAGTATGTATAGGTTTTTACTACCGTGACATAAATTTCAACTTATTCCATCATTCCTATTGGTCCAATACAATATTGATTTTCCATTCTGATTTGTATTGGTGAATATGTCAGCTTCGATTTCCCTAGTGCTTCCCACGTCTTTTAGGGTAGAATGTTGAAATATGATCCAAGATCAAGCATTTTATCTCTAATTTGAAATCCCGCGACCTAGATGTTCACACGAAACTCCTTTCCAGTTCTGCTCTTGTTCCTTTTCACCCTTATTATTTACTTTGCCGTTGAATTCCTTGAGTCTCCAGGTTCTGCATTTCCTTGCACGACCAATTCTAGATTTTTCTTTAGTTGTTCTAGCATTGGTTTGTTGTTTACGATTTTCAGGAATAGTAAGAACCATTCTTCGATCAATGTACTTTTATGGATTTCATTCTCTCTTTCGCTGGATTCTTGTGGAAGTTCCATACTCTCATGTCTCCCTATCTGGGAAAATGTTTCTAATGCTTCTGTCAATTTGGGTTGGAATATTTATTTGGAGATGCAGGTTTGATTAGCTTTACTGGGTCCTTTTCCTATGCATCCTCTCTTGTTTTCTTCCCTCCCCATGTTACTATAGCTACACTTTGCATGGGCTAAGCTTCTACTATTCTTGGTTCTGCATTAAGCAGGTTAGCTCCCCTTTGTCTGGCTCTTTCTTCCCATCTCTTTATCAGCTCTAGGCAGTCTTCTGTTGCATGTTCATTAAATATGCATTGAGAACACCATGGTATCCTCAGTAACGAAAATTTCCTCACTACATGCCCTTCTTGATCACAGTTATAACATCTTACTGGTCCTCTTCCTCCAGTTCTTCTACCTCTCATCCTCCTCCTCTCCCCCTTGGAGTTTCGTTTACTCTATAAGACAGCTTGTCCAATCATTCTACCAATGCATCGAGGGTTCTACATTTCTCTGTATTATGTGTTGTAGAGGCTCAATATTCATAGTATATATTGTTTGGAACATTAGAATATTTTTGCAAAATTGGACATAGTCGTGGAGGATGACCAATACCTTTGCATAATTTGCAGCATTCAATTGTTGTTTCATTCTGTTGATTGGGGAACCCTGGGAAGTGGGGTTGCATCTGGAATAGTCTTTGAGTATTTATTTGTGCAACTCCACCAACTGGTGGGGCCCCCTATGTTCTGGTCACCGAATTTCCAACGTTTTTTCCTCACAACCTCAGACATTTCGTGGCAATGTGTCCTTCCATCAAAGTGTGCACCACACGTTGGGCCTTGCATGTTGTACCTGTTGAATGTCTTTCAAATTATCCGTTAAATTGGCGATTTAATGTTGTAGTCCTAGTATGGATCGATCTTGTACTACTGATCCTCTTCTGAATTCGACCTGGTAATCTGCCATAGCTTGTAACTTCATGGCTTGCTCGAGAGCATCCTAAAGGGTATCAACATTATGTTGTGTCAGCGGTGTCCTTGTAAATGGTAGGAGTGTCTCGCTGGTGATTTGTATCGACTGGGTAATTGAGCTTTCCAATCACGTCTTTAAATATTCTCATAAAATCCCAGTCTGTTTCTCCTTCCCGCTATTTTATTTCCCATAACTCAGACAATACTTGCTAATTCGTTTGAGGAAATTTGAATTCCTGTACAAATTATTTCTTAAAATCATCTATTTTTGGGTTATGGTGTGCTTCTGACCATTTAATAAACCAATTCAAAGCTATTTCTCTCAGTGTGGTTTGAAACTCAATTAACTTGAGTACATCTGGTTTCTTTCAAGCTCTCCAAATTTCTTCGCAGAGATACCAGTCCTGCTCTACATCGTTGTTACCTTTTCCAGAAAATTATGGGTATCGGGTGAATGATCCCACCATCTTTCCTTGTGTTGGTGGTACTAAAACAAAACCTCTACTTCCCCACTGAGATATTTTACTACCAGCACTGTTGCTAGTAGATATATGTACTCTATATTTAGTACTACTCAACTTGCTAAACTTCCCTAACTTAACAAAGAACTTATCAGGTGGATCATAGAGTACCAGGGGAAGGTTAGGAGTAGTGCTACAGAATCTTGGGGAATAGGATTAACTTACATTATGTATTCCATCTTCTCTTGTAATAGTTGCTCCATCGTAACATGCAGCTCCACATCAGACTCCTCCTCAGGGCGCATGTCCTCCTCATTGGACTTTTCTCCCTTTTCTCTTCGGGTTGGGCTCCTATAAACTTGCCTAAATTCCTTAATGGTACCTCCCATTCCTTGGGATTCCATATGACCTTCTCTTTCCTCTTTCATCTATGGCACCTTTCCTTGTTCTTTCAATTCTTCTCCTGCTTCTTAAACTATTTCATCAACCTTTCCCGCCACTTCTCAGCAATCTACGCCCTTTGATGTGCTCTTTGCTCTCTCAACCTATTGGGGGTTCCGACATCCATATCCCTACTCCCCCCTTTCCTTTACTCGTAGCATCTTTCCCTCAACTCCTTCCCCCAGTACTAGAGGTTTAGGCCTCCATATCATGGCTTTAGAGTGACGTCAGTCCCTCGTCCACCATTAGAGCTTTAATCCACAATCGGATTTCTTTCAATAGTCCTCCCTGCAACCCAAATCTAAATATTTCTTCGAATTTTATAAAATATTGGTAACACTCGGATGCAAACTCTACAATGTACCCCTCCAAGGTAGATTGTACCCAAAAGTCTACTATCAGGTTAGATTTGTATCTAACCGATGGAGTGCTAATAGATCTGTGTGCATCCAATTGCGACAAAATCTATGCGATCCTCCTGGGAGTGACTTGATCTGAAGTCTCTGCAAACAATTGTAAAGCTCTTCGAGAAAATTTCCCTAGAAAATTTCATACAGGTCACTCCCAAATTCAGAAAACAAGACTCGATCTTTAATAGTCTTTTCCCTCTACTGCTGAAGTTTCACTTGCTACGATATGAACTGGTCTACATGCTTGTACCACCAGTTTCATAGTTCCTTCTCATAGATCCTTGATACCATGCTCTAACTTATAAATAAGTTCTCAGGTCCTCGCAATGGAACAAATTGTTGGCGAAAAAGGAGGTCTCTCGACAAGACCCAGGTTCAGGTTGGAGGCCAACAAGATTTCTGCAGTAGTCTAGAACAACACCGACATTTTAACCCTCCTCAAGGGAGTAGGGTGTCTCACCCAAGGTTTTCCCTGAAATTACTAAGATTAGAAACTATTTCATTGATGTTGAGGACATATATGAACATAGGCAACAACTATGGGAATTTAGAAGGCACATGTATATCTCAACTCTAAGAAGGAGTTATCATTCATCAAAAGATATTTAGAGTGACAAATTAAAATGTAAACTAGGCATAAATTCACAAAAATCAAGTAAACATCAATCAACTTATGATACACCACATAGAAAAAACCCAGTTTCATTAACTTAGATAAAAAAAAACATACATGTACTTTGCAGAGTCTATTACAATTCGGTTCAATACTGAATACTTCAGAGAGAGCTCTCCTGTGGCTCTCCTTTTCTTCGGCCTCTTGTCAGACTAACTAACTCTCTACAAACTGATTGACTGCCTTCCTATTTGTTTCTCACCGACTGACACTGTCAGTCCTTGCTTCTTTCTCACTCCGCTGCCTTCCGCTTCTTATTTATCACTAACAGTTCTACTAATTTTTCTTATCTCTGATCTCTTCCATTTGCGCTGCTCTCTGCCAATGCAACGCCACCTATCTTCTAGCTTTCCACAACCATGACAACTCCCTATCTACCTTGATTTCATTTCGCCACCTGTCCTCCAACTCTCCACAACTCAGAAAATTGTTCTATCCCAAAACAAAGGCCCCAACACAGATACAGTGGCTAGCTACCCATGTAGTCTGGTAGTTGGAAACATTTTTATATGGACTACAATAAAATGAATGGGACAAAGTCAATCTCCCAGAGTCATGTTTAAGGGGGGGATTTTTAGGGTTGTCGAGTAAACTTGTGACACAAAACTACCATAGGGTCTGCATTATTTAATTAACAAAACACAAAATAAAACTGAATTTCAAATGCACACCCAATTACTGAAATGATTAATCAATAAAATAAAATATTCATAGAGAATATTTCCTCATGCTTGGACTCTCCTCACACTCACACACACACTTCCACATCTACATCATACCTCATAAGCTCTCCTATTTACACAAATGGATTAGAACCCAAGGTAGGTTCTACATCCCTAAAATAACTCCCAAAATATCTCTCCTAATCCCTAAAATATTTTATATAATCTCTAAAATCTTTCATTCAATCCCTTATCCCTAAATAAGGGTTAAATATCCACAATCATCTCAATCTTTCCTTAATCCTCTCAAATCTTCTTCTAATTACAATAATTCTGATTCTCTCCTAAAAGCCATAGGAAAAATACGTTAATTAATTTAATCCTAACTTATAAACTAACTCATTTAGTAAATGAATAACCCACGGTAAGTTCTCCTGCATCAGATTCCCAAGGTAAAAAGAAAACATGGTCTCCTGACCACCAATATTCATAAAATGTTAAGAATCCTCCATCATCCCAACTTTCATTTGCAGTAAATTACTTGTTTCGGCATGTTGTCGATGTTTTGTGCTTCCAGGCTTCTTATATATTTGTCCCTTCTCCTTGCTCATGTATGCTTCTTTCCTTTGTGCTATATGTCTATTCTCGATGAATTCACTTGTATTCCACACATCTTCTATCATTCTTGGCTTCTTCTCCTGGAAGTCGTCTTCATTGCTATCACTTTTCTACTACATTTTCTTCATTGAAATCTCATCCTCATCCTCTATGTAATTGTTGTAGTCCATCATCATTTCATTTTCTTCAAAATTGTTTTTTGGATTTGAACATTTTCGGATTGTTCAACCAATCCTCTAAAAAATATATTTTTGCAGCAATATCCTTCGTATTTATGGTTTTGTATACTTGCATAGGTTCCTCCAATGGTTCTTGAGCTTTCTTAATTTGCGTCTTAATTTTAGTTTTTTCAATTCTCCACTACCTGTGAGCACAAAACAAGTATTAGTTTCAAAATCATAAGACCTAGAGGTCTCAGTTATGGCTTCTTGCATCCCTTCCATATGTAGCATACAATCCTTCAAGATTTCCACAGACTCTTCCTCATCCATATCCATATGTTCATCATCATTGTCACCCAACAATGATCCTTGTTCAGGTGCACAAATATATATCTTTTTCTGGAAGTTTAGTTTGCGCTTCAATCTTCGTTCCATCAATTGTTTAATTGGTGATTTAACTATTCTTTTTATTATCCATCCATGTCTTTATGTTTGTAGTATCTCTAGCAACACATCCAATCGTATTTTTATTTCAACAATTTCTCTCTCGTCATAATTAATGCAAACCACTATGGCATCATTATTGTGCCCTTTATCTCGATCCTACATCTTCATCGTTTGTTGTGAATTTCACCTTTGTCACTATAACCTACAACCAATTTGTCTCCTCCAAACTTGGTGAATGATTCACTTCACTGGAACCTTTATTTCCGACCATTCGTTGCTCCTCAACAACTGCAAACTACAACTACAATATTTCTTGTCTTATAATGACCAAACTCTTGGGTGTCAGGCTCCACCGATCATGCACCCAATCACCTTTACAGACTCAAAAAATTGACTTGATTTATGACTCTTTGACTCTAGACTTGACATCAACTCTTCATTAATGGACCTTGGATGAAAAATGCACCCTTTTGTACAATAACTCAATGGTGGATTTTTACATTAAATTGACTCAAGCTATACAAATTTCTTCAATTAAACCTGACATCCAATCTTATTTGAACTTGGTAATATGAATTACAGTTCCTTTATGACTTCTAAAGTCATTACATTGCTTCAACTTCATTCCTTATAAATCTAAATCCACTCTTTACAAAAAAATCCCAAAATAATATAAACTCATTTTCACACTTTATAAATTCTCTTTCTTATAACTCTCCTACATAAAAGGGTAAAATTACATTATGAATCTATGCATTCTCAAACCCACACATGGTTTTATGAAACCATATACTACCCACTCAAAACAGTGTGCCACAGCTCACCATTTGTCCCCCACCATGATTTACAACATCAATTTACGTTCATCTTTACATTTAATATTTACTTTGACATTTAATACTTTAACCTTTAATGTTACTATTAACTTTCACCTGATTTAATAATCACTTATGAAAATTTAATGTGAAAGTGAATTAATGGCTTCGAGTTAGTTTAAATAGATAGCTTCTCATATAATACGAAACTCACGTGAAAATATATTCCAGGAAGCTACCGATACTTCCAGAGCAATACCATCATTTTACCAAAATGCCATTAGTTCTTGATATTTCGACTTCAACTCCCCCTTACCTTAGATGTTCCTGCTCTATGGGAATATTTGGAGAAGCTTCTGTATGACAGCTGCATTTAATGATAACTAGTTGTTAACTAGTTAAAAGACATTTTAATTATTTTTTTAAGAAAATACTGGAAATGTTAATGTTTTGTTGAATATTTATTTTCATTAGTGATTAATTTTGAATAATTAAAATCAGTTATGGAAAGTGAGTCCATAAAAAAAGTAAAAGATGATGGTAAATGTTTTCCAAGAACTAGAAGGTGGTTTGGACAGTTGGAAACAGTTACCTGCACCTCTCGGGATAAGAGACTGATCCTAGTGAGGAGTAGGGCTTCTATTCATGGACTAAGGGAGAGTGTATATTTTCCACAGCTGGTCGAGACCATTGGAAAAAACTCAACAATCCTGAAATTATTTCTAGTATTGACTAGACTAGGTGTCTTGAGGTCACAATAGAAATATCCATTGTCAACCCGTACCTTTTAGGACCAGAGCATGGGGGCAAGAGATATTTTAGGAAAGTGCTAAGAGAGAATGATACTAATTTTTATTATTATTATCTCATTATGTATTTCACCAGACAAGTATGGGTATTATGATTATGTGCATAATTTTTATTCATTTAAAGCTTAGTGTTTGTGATTGTGTCAAGAAAAGAATGGAGTATCTAAGTTCCTGATTAAACAAAAACGACTATCTGGTGTAGGAAAATGGGAAAAGAAGATTTCCGAGATACATGTATAAATATAAATTCTTTAGTAAAATTCATGCTCATTCAACTATAGATAAGTTAAAGGAATGAACAGAAAACTCTGTAAAAGAAGAAGATTATATTTATATCCTTTAAAGATAAAATCACACATATACATGCTTAAAGATGTTTCTTTTGCTAAAATGTTAGAGGGGACTGTCCGTCAAGGGTACAGGTAGAACCCTAACCCAAGACACATTGTCCCTCGAAGCACAACTATACACAGACACTTTAGGTGGTCTTGTCACCAAGATAATTACCTAAGATAGAAGGACATATATTGTAAGCATAGAAATTAAACTGGAATTTATTTTTAGTTACTGTAAAGACAGGAAAAAAACAATGTTTCATCATAAACTAGAGTTAAGGCTTACTTTCGAGCTTAACTACTTATATCAATACGAATGAATAAATGAGAGTATAGATAACGAAAATATGGAACTAGAATAAGTTTATACATTTGCGGAAATAATCCTTTCATATCATTTGAATAGGGAAAGGTCACTGTATGTTAAATATTACAAAGAGTCCAAAAAAATAATATATATTAAAAAAAAACAGGTAAAATATCATGGCATTCACCCTTTAAATACTTCAACTGAGTAAGAATCGAAATCTAGAATTGAACCCTCGACTATACTACTTTGCATGTTAAGTATAAGGAAGGAATATTACAACGAATAAACCACTGCGTGTAAAATTTTCACATATATTCCAAATGTAAGAAAAAATTGTTCCAAAAGTATTTTTTACAACATTCAACTGTGATGAATAGAAAACTGATCAATAAGTAGTGAACCCTACATAATAAAATATGGTGAAACACTACAACAAATAAGAATCTGTGAGGAAGGGTTATCCGAGGTCCAAGAGTTATGGCTAGAATCCCATCTATTACTTTTTACATTATATATAACTGAATTAAAAACCTAAATAGTGCTGACAATATATTTCATAGACCGAGCCGAGAATTGGGTTTCTAACCCTAGAAATTTCTAGAATAAATTCATCCAAGGCAGAGAAGCTTCTAATTCTGAGCTCAAACAATATGAGTACCTGGAGATGAGCGAGTTGTATTAGCCATGCGCCACAGTAAATGGAATTTTCAAAGTGTTATTTTTCCAATGGTGAGATGGAAAACCTATAACGGATAGCCAAGTACAATAAATAGTAAGTAAAAACTTTCAATGGAGCTAAAGATGCTGCTATTCAAAGAAATAATCTGTGATAAAACGGTTCAAGGAAGATCGATAGGGTTCTTACCTGTGGAAGAAGTTTTCACCACGATAAATTAATCTTCAAACTAAAACCCTTAAACACCGAGGAACAAGGTGAATAAGGAACTCAGCTTAATAGTTTAAACCCTCAGAATATGTATGCATAGGAAAATACTATAAAATCCAGGGAAGCGGAATTTTTTTCTTACCTAACAGGTAGTGAGGAGTGTGGACACCAAAATGGAAAGAGAAACCATGACATCAGAGGTCTCATTCCTCCTATAGCGCATAATGTTCTACAAATGAGACTTAAAACCATTATGCTACCAAACCCATGGTCATTTCACCACTGATGCATTCCCAAATCAGAGGGGAAGTCTCAATAATGATAGAGCCAAAGTTTGGAAAAAAATCGTAGCAGAGAAAACACACAGAGTGGAAGAGCTAAACTTATGCTCAGTAATAAAATGGTGGTAAAGCCTAGGGTTGGCGAGGTTCACAAGGTAATTCCGGCCTAAAATCATCACCGTTGATCACCCATAACTTAACGGTGGAGATCTTAGGAGAGATCCTCGAAAATGCAAATGATCATGGTGAATCTCACATCTTTCCAGGGGATTAATTAACTCATACCCGCCGCATTTATTCACCTTGACATGCTAGTTGTATCTCGATTGTATCAAGGTTACAAATATCTTGCCACATGAGGATTGAAAATATTAAGCAATATTAAAGCTGATGCCACCAGTTTAATACAATAAACCTTAAATAAAAACATATATTATGACAATATTTTCCATGGCAGGAAATAGTATAATGTCATAGGTTAGTTTAAGATTAGAGTTTTTATATGGTTTAGTGTAGAATAGTAATTTTAGTTTTGTGTAAAGTAAGAAGTAATTTTTTTTATTTTTATTTTTGTATGTGTGTATGTCACAAGTGGTATCAGAGTAGTGTTCATACGTTGGGATCCTAAGGGTCAGCTAACAATTTACGCTCTGTGTATAATGATGCACGGAATAGAAGCATAACATGAAACATCATGAGAAGGGGATCAACGCAACAACCACCCCAAGAGACCGAAGAACCCTGAACATAACCTGTAGTGAACCTGGAGATGTGGGTTCAGCTGAGTGTCGATCAGCACCAGAGAAAAAGCAGGATGTTGGAGGAACAACAACATCAAACCAACATACTATTTAATACATTACAACAACTATAGGAAGAGATGGTGCGAGTTCGAAGGGATAACTAACGATTAATGCAAGAGCAAGAAAATATACATAAGAGTCTGTCAGACAAGAAAACCCAAGAAATGGTTATCGGAGATTTATTGAGGGATTTTATAGAATTCCTTTTCCCATTACCTCTTTGCAGAGAAAAGGAAAATTATTTAAGTGGAATGCTAAGTGCCAAAACAGTTTTGAGAGGCTGAAGCAATTATTGACCACTGCACCAGTGTAGAGGGTAGCTGACCCCAACAAATAATTTGAAGTTTGTACAGACGCGAGTATAGAGGGTGTTGGGGGAGTCTTATCTCAAGAAGGAAAATTAGTGGCTTATGAGTCAAGAAAGCTGAAGGAACATGAAAAAATATATTCAGCGTATGATTTAGAGTTAACGATAGTAGTACATGTGCTGCGGGTATGGAGACACTACCTGATGGGTAAAACGTTTGTGCCAAAAATAGATCATAGCAGCTTGACTAGTTATTTCAAGCAAGATGATTTAAACTCCAAAAATGCAAGATGGAATGCCTTTATAATTGAGTTTGATATGGAAATCCAACACGTGAAAGGTAAGGAAAACCGGGTGGCTGATAATTTAAGGAACTATGCTCAGACTCACTGATTCATTTTTTAACGAGGTTGACACAGTAAAAGGAACTATCCTCACAAAATACAGATTCTGGGTTCGATCCCCAGTGGAGTCGCCAATTTGTTGGCCAGATAAATCGATCTTGTAGACAAGATCGATCTCCCTAGTGTTAGAAGAAAATCTAGCAACAAACGAACAACTAAGTTTGTCTTTCTCTAAATAAATTCATTTTACAAATAAATGTTATAAAGGTGTCAATCCTATCTTAGATCCAAATTATTATTTGCGGTCGTAGTTCTTCCGTCACATCAATAATCCTTTCGTTGCAACAAGAATTATTTTGTCGCAAAAATAGTTCCTTCGTCACAACAATAATCCTTCCGTCGCAACAAGAGTTCTTTTGTCGCAACAACAATCCTTCCGTCGCAACAAGAATTATTTTGTCACAAGAAAGTGTCGTCTTTTGTCGACCTGCAATCACAAACAAGCAAATATTAAATAGCACCTGTATAACAAATAATTATAAAACATACCTATCATAGTGATCAAGGAATCTATGAAATAAATAATCAAACGACACCTTATTGAAATAAACAATCGAACGACAATTTATTGAGAAAAAAAAAATTCTGATTATTAATCTTTAAATAATAGAAGAACCTTACAACCTTGGGGCCTTCGATGTTTGAAAAGGCCTTCCTTGTCCGAAGGTGAGTCTCTCTACTTTGATAAGTCTTCATGACTCTTTTCCTCTAGGAGCAATATAGAGGTATGTGATCTTTCCTCTCAAAGCTAAATGAAGAAGTCTAAATATCAACAAGATTTCAACTCAATCACCCATAAAAGCTTGAACTCCTTTGAGGCTACCCAGTTTCTTTATGTCTGTATGAGGAGGTTAGTTCCACTCTTCAAGGGATATAATCCTCCTTCAAAGGGATAGATCCTCACATCAAGGGATTAGTTCCTTAAGGTGAGGGATGCATGAACCTTACTAAAGCGTACTCATCCCCAAAAAATCTCATCTAGAACCTTCTAGAATTGAACAAAATTCAACTTTTTCACTTTCGTTTCTTGCTTTTTTGACTTTGGAGGGGGTACGCAGGCATTACAAGGAAAAAATGCATTCTAGAACGTAGGTAAGTAGTGTATTCCCTGCATACCCAAGCCAGGAACGCAGGCAGGCTTCATGTTACTTGCGTACCCTGAGTTTCAGAGATTTTTAGGGTCTTCTCTTGATTTTAGGGCTTGGAATGAGGAACAAAGGTTGTAAGACTTGCAGAGGAGGCATGCATGAGTGTTAATGATCTCATACAGTCAGCAGAATGTCAAGGTGACAGTTTTTAAAAGAACAACGTAGGCTTACTTGAGTTATTTTATGGTTGTTCTAAACACTAAGGATGACGTTACTTCAAGGGCAGGAAGTTGTGACAACTGCATTTAATGATAACTAGATGTTAACTAGTTGAAAGACATTTAATTGTTTCTTTTAAGGAAAGACAAGAACTATTAATGTTTTTTTGAAATTTTATTTTCATTAGTGATTAATTTTGAATAATAAAAATCAGTTAGGGAAAGTGAGTCCATAGAAAAAGTAAAATCTGATGGTAGATGTTTTCCAGGAACTGGAAGGTTGTTTGGACAGTTGGAAATAGCTACCTGATCCTCTGGGGATAAGAGACTAATCCCAGTGAGGAGTAGGGCTTCTATTCATGGACTAAGGGAGAGTTTAGATTTTCTAGAGCTGGTAGAGACGAGTGGAAAGCACTCAGAAATCCTGAAACTATTTCTGGTACTGACTGGAATAGGTGTCCTGAGGTCACAGCAGAAATATCCACTGTCAACCTATACCTTTCAAGACTAGAGCAGAGGGGCAAGAGGAGGATGTAATCACCTCTCTTGAAGGTTGGGAGTACCACAGCTATAAAATGCATAATTAGATAAGTATCCGTGTTTTTTCAGTGAGTTAAGCACTACATTAATTTTACACTATGTATGTACAGGTATTTAATTACTAGTGACAGTAAAAGTGGGGTATATTTTAGAAAAGTTCCGAGAGAGAATGGTAATAATTATTATTATTATTATCTCATTATGTATTTCACCAGACAAGTATGTGTATTATGATTATGTGCAAAAATTCTATTCATTTAATCTTAGTGTTTGTTATTGTGTCAAGAAAAGAATGGAGTATCTAAGTTCCAGATTAAACAACATCAACTCTCTGGTGTAGGAAAATGGGAAAAGAAGCTTTCTGAGATACATGTATAAATATAAATTCTTTAGTAATATTCATACTCAGTAAAATATAGATAAGTTAAAGGAATGAACATAAAACTGTGTAAAGAAGAAGATTATATTGGTATCTTGTAAACATAAAATCACACATATACATGAAGTTTCTTTTGCTAAAATATTAGATGGGATTCTCGGTCAAGGGTACAGGTAGAAACCTAACCCAGGACGCATTGTCCCTCGAAGCACAACTATACATGGAAATTGTAGGTGGCACGATCACCGAGATAATTACCTAAGGTAGAAGGACATATATTGTAAGAAGAGAACATTAAACTGGAATTTATTTTTAATTATTGTAAAGACAAGAAAAAAAGAGTATTTCATCAAAAACCAAAGTTAAGACTTGCTATCGAGCTTAACTAATTAATCCAATACAAATGAATAAATGAGAGTATAGATAACAAAAAAATGGATCTGGAATAAGTTCATACATTTGTAGAAATAAGCCTTTCATATCATTTAAATAGCAAAAGGTCACTGCATGTCAAATATTACAAACAATCCAAACAAATAATATCGATTCCAAAACAAGAGGTAAAATATCAGGGCATTCGCCCTTTCAATAATTCAACTGAGTAAGACTCTAAATCTAGAATTGAACCCTTGACTATACTATTTTGCATCTTAAGTAAAAGGAAGGAATATTACAACGAATAAACCATAGTCTGTAAAATTTTCACATATATTCAAAATGTAAGAAAACATTGTTCAAAAAGTAATTTTTACAACATTCGATTTTGCTGAATAGGAAACTAATCAATAATCAGTGAACCCTACATAAAAAAAAATGGTGAAATGCTACAACAAATAAGTTTCCATGAGAATGATTATTCGAGGTCCATGAGTTCTGGCCGGAATACTGTCTCTTAATTTTTACATTATATATAACTAAATTAAAAACCTAAATAGTTTTGACAGTCTATTTCATAGACCGAGCTGAGAATTGGTTTTCTAACCCCATAAATTTCTAGAAGAAATTCATCCAAGGTAGAGAAGCTTCCGAGTCTGAGTGCAAACAATATGAGTACCTGGAGATGAGCGAGTTGTCTTAGCCATGCGCCATAGTAAATGGAATTCTCAAAGTGTTATTTTTCCAACAGTGAGATATCAAACTTGTAACAGATAGCCAAGTAAAATAAACAATAAGGAAAGACTTTCCAAGGAGCTAAACACGCTGCTATTCAAACAACGAATCTGTGATAAAACAATTCAAGGAAAATAGATAGGGTTTTTACCTGTGGAAGAAGTTTTCGCCATGATAAATTAATCTTCGCACTGAAACCCATAAACACCCGAGAACAAGGTGAGTAAGGAACTCGATTTAATAGTTTAAATCCTGAGAATATGTATGCATAGGAAAATACTATAAAATCCAAGGAAGCATAATTGTTTTCTTAGCTGAGAGGCGGTGAGGAGCGCAGACACCGAAATGGCAAGAGAAACCACAACATCGGAGGTCTCATTCCTCCTATAGCGAACAACGTTATGCAAAAGAGACTTAAAACCATCATGCTGCCAAACTCATGGTCGTTTCACCACTGATGCATTCCCAAATCAGAGGGAAGTATTAATAATGGCAGAGCCTAAGTTTGGAAACAAATCGCAGCATAGATAACACGCAGAGTGGAAGACCTAAACTCATGCTCAGTAACAAAATGATGGTAAAGCCTAGGGTTGGTGGGGTTCACAAGGTAATTCCCGCCTAAAATAATCACCGTTGATCACCCATAACTTAACGGTGGAGATCTCAGGAGAGATCCTCAAAATTGAAAATGATCATGGTGAATCTCACATCTCTCTGGGGGATTAATTAACTTGTACCTACTGCATTTATTCGCCTTGACGTTCCAGTTGTATCTCGATTGTATCAAGGTTACAAATATCTTGCCATATGCGGATTGAAAACCTTAAGCAATATTAAAGTTGATTCCACCAGTTTAATACCATAAACCTTAAACCAAAACATATATTATGACAATATTTTCCATGGTGGGCAATAATATAATGTCATATATTAGTTTAAGATTAGAGTGTTTATATGATTTAGTGTATAATAGTAAGGTTAGTTTTGGGTAAAGTAAGAAGTAAATTTTTTATTTTTATTTTTTTATGTGTGTACGTCACATTATTGGATCATAATAGAAAGTATGTGAAAGTCTCACTCAACCCCTTTAATAAAAAAAAAACTTCACAATACAACATATTATACCAGTGTAATATATAACTTCTTATAGCGTAAAATAATTATACCACTGTAATATATCAAAGTCTAATGGAATTTTACCAAATTCTCAACAGTGGTCTTATCTCTTCTGTAGTCCTTTTGAACACCAATGAATGGGCATGGTTTTTTATAGGTTGTGATTCTGTCACCGCCAAGATTGATCAACGCACATAGAAACCCTTTGCAGGACGACCCAGCTCACAGGTATATGCATAAGCATTCGTAGAAATAAACTCAACTAAAATTTTCTTCTGCATGCAGTTTAATCAACTCACCAATAATATTTCTTGGTTTCTTGAACCAAGTAGCATATAGGAATTGGTTATTATGTTCAACGTGATTGCAGATCAATTTCACTCTTTGTCTCTCTTTCATCCATCATAATATTATCTTCAAGTGCATTTTGTTGTCCTATCCCTTTATAATATGCCCCAAGCACGGTAGCGGTTACATCTTCCTCTGAGCGGGGCAGTGATTGCAACGCAGTGTTGCCACCGAATATCCCACTTGTGGCTCTTCGTCCAACTGTATATGGAGAAATCAAATGATCTATTACACAATGAATTAAATGCAACGATCTATCATACAACTAACTCAATGACAACACAAACTCAACTCTAATCTTGTGCTCCGATACCAAATTACCCACAGCTTCCATAGCATCTGCGATAATTAATTAACAAAACACAAAATAAAACTGAAAATCAAATGCACACCCAATTACTAAATGATGAATCAATAAAATAAAATATTCAAAGAGAACTTGACCTCATGCTTGGCCTCTCCTCACACTCACACACATACATTTCTATATCTACATCACACCTCATAGACTAGGCTCTCCTATTTATACAAATGGATAAGAACCCAAGGTAGTTTTAGATCCCTAAAATAACTCCCAAAATATCTCCCCTAATCCACAAAATTTCTCATCTAATCTCTAAAATCTCTCATTCAATCCGTTATCCTTAAATAAGCGCTAACTATCCATAATCCTTTCAATCCTTCCTTAATGCACTCGAATCTTCTCCTAATTACAATAACTCCAATTCTCTTCTAAAAACCATAGGAAACATACATTATTTAATTAAATCCTAACTTACAAAATAATTCATTTAAAGTAAATGACTAACCAAGGGTAAATGCTCCTCTATCAACTTGACTCGGTAAGATATTGGTGGTATTCTCGCTCTAGGTATAGGAGCATCCATGGGCTTTGCCCATGGTATTTATCTCCAATGAAGCCTATTTAAATGCTAGAAATATCAAAGCTGTTTAAATGCTAGAAAGATCAAAGCTAAATTGTCTCAGTGGTCATTGAAAACAAACAACAATATCCTTAGACACCACTATCACTGAATGCTTCCAAATCCCAATATATTACAGTTAAATTGTTATATTTTATGCTACAGAGTAATCATAAACCTTAATTTAATGTACATTTAAAATTTGAATAATATAAGAATATGAAGTTTTTAATTTATTCACTAAAACCTATATTAATTTAAATTGTTATAGTAATAATAGATAAATAAATAAAAGTACATATAGACCAGTTAAATTAGATGATTGATTTATATATAAATGTGATAGAATATTATATCAAAAATAAATTATAGCGCATAATTAAATTCATAAAATTCTATGCCTAAAATTTAATTATTTTCATCCAAAAATATTTTTCAAAACATAAAGAAAAATCTTCGAGTCAAATAATTTAAAAAAAAATAACAACATATTAATGTTTAATTAGAAAATCAATATGAAGTCAACTCCTATGTCATCATGTGACTTACAATCATTAAAATATAATTTTCAAACGACAATATTTAAGCTTAATTTAAAAGGAATACTATTACATTCAAATAATGCGTTCAATAAAAAAGGTTTGCGTAATGAAATTAATATTAAAAAATAAATTACCATATTTTTTATTTTGAACAAAAAAATATAAAATTCTTTATGTGCCTTGTAATTATTTCCTACGAGAGTGGTTGTTTAAGTTTATTTTTTTTTGAAAAGATAAGCGGAAAACTTTATAGTCATAATATAATGAATGCATTTAAACCAAAATTAAAAATATATTGAACTTTTATAATTCAATCCATATGCAACTTATTCCTATATCATCTTATACAAATTATCCCTGTATCTTTTTTTTGACATAGAATCATTAAAAAAAATATATTTTAATTTTGATATTTAAAATTAAATTAGAATAAATATTATTCTCTATCTATATTTGTTCAAATATCATCATCACTCTAAATTCAATAGAATGTGCAGTACTTCGACTCATCATGGGCGATTCTTCAACATTTAAGTTTTAGACTTTTGATGTTGGAAAGCGAGCCAATGGTTTGGTTGTTTTGATATTTGTTCAAAAAAATTTGATAATTGATCAAATGATATTATTGGAGATGAACACACAAAGAAACAATTGTTATTACCTAATATAAAATCACACGAATACATCACAATAGTTATGGTGTTGGTGAGATCTAACCAATTCTAAATATAAATATTGAGGTTGAGATATTCTCTCAACATCCTCCTACAAATCTGCAAGTAATTCTAATATAATTATGGAATAATTACCTTCCAACACTCTCCCTTAATTCTAACATACATATTATAACACATATTATAAAAAAATGATCTTTGTCTCACGGGCCTTCATCAACAACTCTACCAGCTCTACAGTCGTCTAGAATTTTCTCTTTCTCTTTCCACATCTTCGATCTTACCTTACGACTCATTTAAAGTAAACCTGCTTCTAACCATAAATAATGAACTTTTCACGATCAACATTATTGACAACTCGGCTCATCAGGGCTCCTGCGATAAGTGCTGACAAGTGATGAAACATCCTATGGAAAAATCAACATCTGTCAGATATTTCTCTTCCAGTTATCCACCGGTGGCTAGGAAACTGGTCTGAAAACTGAATGTGTTCAAGAGCCGATCTAACAACTTGACCTACTTCACACAAATGGGTTTCATATTGCAACATGTAGATGACGCTCTTGAAGCCCGAAGCACAACAAGACCCATCAACGTATAATAGATTCGCACAATCAAATTAGTCATTTATTCTCTCGGCACCGATGAATGTCAAGAATGACTAATGTAATTAAATTTCATAGTTCAATAACTGTTTCTGCACCGAATACAACATACATCACTGATAGCTTTAAAAAATTTTAAGAGGTTCTGCATTGAACTCTTCTTCACTACGATAATTTGAGAAGTCCTCAAAGTTTTCTTTTGGAAGGTCTTCAATGGTAGCTAAGTTAGCATATTCTTTTAATTTCCCATTTAAGAGATCATTGACACAAGTCTTACAATACAATGTTGTGTGACCATGTTTTTGGTAATAAACACATTTGACTGAGGTTTTTTTAATGGAACGTGCCCTTGGAAAATAGTGGTATATCAGGTTGTAAGTTATCCTCTGCATCAACATTTTTTATTCTCTTCATCTAGATACTACCTTTTCATCTAGATATTTGGAAGAAAATTTAATGAGGGTAAAAGTAACATTATCATAATTGGAAAGAAAATTATTTAAAAAAATAGCTTTAGCATCTTCATCTTCTATTCTCGTTCCAGTTTCCCGAAACTTTCTTAAAAGTGATTTTAAATCATTTATATGTGTAGCCAATGATACTCCCTCGTGCATATTAAATTTGAATTACTATAATTTCAAAGTGAATTTTGTATTCACAGACTTTTCCCATATTTGAGCAGATGATTTTTCTATGTCTATAAGATGAAGTTGTGAGTTTGACAAAGAGAGACCTATAATACATTTAACTCGCTCTTCCATTCCCAGCCAATCAACTAATATTTTTGGATCTTGAGGTGCTGGTTCTTATCCTTTTAATAAAACCCACAAATTTTTATGCATTAAATTCATTTTAACTTTGACCTTCCATGTATAAAAATTTGACCCATTGAATTTCTCAGCGACTGTTTTCTCCATTTTAAAAAATAAGTAAACAATTACACTATAATTGTTACCTTTTAATACTAGCCCAGACGTAACACAGTAGCCCAAAATATTATGTTCTCTATAATTTTTACCTTTTTCACGAGGAATTTGACCGGGACTATTATCATAATATTGTGTTCATATCAATGGAATAAAATTTAATAGTGCAAACGATTGATGGCAGTGGATCATATCTGATGGAACTGATGGAACATATCCACCCACACTGCTCTCTTCTCCATGCAACAATAGCATGCATGACTGATGGAACATATCCACCCGCGCTGCTCTCTTCTCCACGCATCAGCAACACCCTTCGACTAATCATTCTGAGAAAGCATAGGCGTCCTCTCGCTGACATAGAAGGAGTCAGAATGGAATACTAAATGTTGAGGAAACTCCTGCGTGATTTTGTCGGCACTGATTGTTTTATGAAGGATCCAAACAGTTTTAGTTCGAGATCAAATTCAAATCCAATCCTCTCATTCTCCTAGGTTCTCCTGAAATGAGTAAACCCAAATCTACTAGCTTTGATACCAAGTTAAATAAAAAAAATATATGCACACATAGAAACAATTTGTATTACCCAATAAACAATCACACCAATACATCACAATATTTATGGTGCTGGTGAGATCCAACCAATTCTAAATATAAATAGGGAGGTTGAGATATTCTCTCAACATCCTCCTACAAATCTGCAACTAATTGTAATATGAGTATGAAAGAATTATCTTGCAACATGTCGTATTTCTAGTCACCATGGGTGATTATTCAACACTTTAGTTTTAGCCTTTTAATGTTGGAAAGAGAGCCAATGGTTTGATTGTATTGATATTTGTTCTAAAAAACTCAGTAATCGATTCAATGATATTTTTTCTTTACAAAATTGATAATAGATCGATGTTTCACAGTGATTCGAAATTTCACTCTAGTAAAAACATATAATCATGAAATCCATTATGGTATAAACGACATCATGAAATAATTTAATGTGAAAGAGTGAAATTTTGATGACACAATATTCATCTACTAGAGAAAAGGAAAATGTCATTACGAGAGACTCACATATGCTCCTTGCCTGTACTTTATGTTTGCTTCGAAGTTCAGCCCACCTTCATTATATTTTAATGTTCATTGAGGGGAATTATTCATAAGATTAGTAATATTTAGCAATAGAGTTTGGAATAACATCGTCATCCAAAATAGCTACTATTCTAGAGAATCAAATGCTTCTATGAACTACAATCTATCTTTGTAGGTGTCACCTCAATTTTTTTTGGATAATTATTTTTTCTGCACACTCATTGTTTTGAGAATTTTTTTATAGTTTAAAATTTTTTAAACAATTTTTAATTCTCACAAATAAATTTTAATCCCCATAAAATTAAACAAATCAAAAATTTCCACTTATTAAAAATTAGAAATTTGAATTATAAAAATTCAAAAATTAAATTTTAATTTCCAAAAACTAAATTTAATATTTAATCTTACAAAAATTGTTAAACTTTTCCAATAGTTTTTAAAATTTTACAAATTAATTAAAAGTCAATACATTTTGACTCAAACTAATTACAATATAATAAAAATAAATAAAAATATATTTTTACTAATCAAATTGCATTACAATTACTACTTACTTTTCTATCTTGGTTTTACTTGGCTAATCAACACCTCTACAACACCTCTGTTTTCAAGTACGAGGAATGAAAATAAATTTTTTTTTTCTATCAACAATTTACTGGAATATTTTTTTCAAAAACTCTAATTCACCTAAATTTAATCGGATTTTTTAATTAAAATTGTGGGGATTTTTCGCTTCCATTATTATTAAAAAAAAAAACCATTATAACAAGAAGAACAACATAATATCTAAATAAAATAATAAAAATAATATTTAAATTAAGATATTTACACTAATCTTATATATCAAGAATATTCTAAATCATTTGATGTTAAATCATATATCCTTGAACATATCCTTTAACAAAGTGCAAAAACATTAATATTCTTTAATCCTATCGTATTAAATCATATAGCTTTAAATATATGCTTTAACAAAAGTGGAAAAACACATTTATCTTCTTTAATCCTATTAATGCAATCCTTCGTTGTTAAGTCTTCTAATATTCACCAAAATGTATCATTCACACCAATTCTTCCTTTGCTGCAAAATGAAGCTTGATAACACTTTGATATTTTAAAAATACATTTTTATGATTCTTTATAATTCCATGGGTTTCACCATTAACACCTTTTAATCGTGTATATATCAAATTGATTTGATTATAAATGCCATTATGTCATGTCAAATTATAAATTTTCAAAGTTATAATCAACATTAAAAATGTCAAAGTTATAATCACTATGAAAGGTACTTCATAGCTTTCTCATACTAATTATGCCTTATTGTTATGCCATGTACGTTTGTAGCTCACGAGCTCCATTTCCTTTGCAATCAATGTTTATATATACCCATTCCATTGCAATGAATGTTTATATATATATATATATTGTACATAATATTATATATATATTAGAACATATATCAAAATTAAACGTATTTTAGATTCAATGAAATATATTTTAATATATACACTGTGTTACTCGGAGTTGAGTGGTATATTGTTTATGATGTTAATGGGATATGGAATAAGATATATTAATTTTTTTGGGTTTTTTTATATTAATTTAATAAAAAATGTAAATTCATTTTATTAATAATAAAACTTTAATTAAACAAAAAAATTATTGAAAAATATTAAAATATAGGAAAAAAAATTAAAATAAAAAAGGCATTATTTTTTATTTTTTAATGTTGATGATTGTTGTATGGAAGGTGGAAAATGACATTGATCGACATATTTCAAGCACTTTATTAATGTGGTTTTACTAGTGGACAACTAAAGTGTATGAGAGTGACTACTTTCTCATGGTTGACAATGGTTAAATATGGTAAATTGTAGTTGAGAAGGATGAAGTATAGTCAATAGATGATTGACTATGGTGACCATGGTTGTCCACATTAAAGTAAAGTTGTCTATTATAGATTATAATTGATTATGGTTAACTATGATTGAACATTTTTCTAATGGTTGATTTTGGTTAATCATGGTTCATGATGTTGAGGATGTATGAAAAAAGTTGACTAGGGTTTGACCAGGGTTAATTATAGTTGGCCATGTTGACACAGTTTGGTCGTGATTAACTATTATTGGACATGTTGGCCATCCTTGACCATCTTGGCAATGGTTTATCATGACTTTACCATTTTTCCAGTGGTTCACCTGAGTTAACTATGGTTAAATATGAGTAAGCCATGTTGAACATGTTTGACCATGGTTAATTGAATATTAAAATTCTTTCTCATGGTCTAGTAAGGTTGACAATGGTTGACTATGGTTACCCATGGTTGACTGCAAAAACCCAGGTTAAAAGCTTCATGTAATAAATTTAATAAAGGATAAATAATAGCCAAGGTCATGGGGCACGTATTCCAAGATGAAAGTTGGGAAAAACATCCTAGTGTGGGTGTTCCTTTGGTTTATTATGGCTAAGGAAATTGGCAAAGGAAAAGGAAAAGAATTTGAAAAGACAAAATGTATTTATTGGCATTTTATTATGAAAATAGTGGAAATTGGGAGAAAAGGAAGGTGAAAGGTCACAGGTTACATGTGAGGAGAAAATGAAGCAAAATAATGGAAAATTGAAGAAATTAGAGGCATCAGTAATAAAAATGCTTCTCAAAATAAATTTGTAGCTTTTTGTTAGTTGAGTTTTGGAGCTCTCCCTCTTTACTCTCTCTCTCTCTCTCTCTCACTCTTGGACACTTAGATAATTCTTGCAGTACTCTAGCATTGGACCAAGATAAACAGAGGAAGAGCAAAGAAGGAAAAGGGAAGCAAAGATCAAGCAAATAAGAACAAAATCAAGCAACTACAACGATATTACTTGTAGGTATCGATTTTCATGTGTGATTCCCTTGCTAGATCTGGCATGCATAGTGATTTTCAGTCTTGCCTTGCCATTTTCAGATAGCCATGGAGTGATGGGGTTCTCTTTTACATGGTTGCGCTGGATTGCGGGATTGTTTGGAAACCGAGTAGGGTGGTCTCCAGAGAAGAACATGAGGCCTAGGAATCATTGGAATGGTGAAGGTGGGATTGCGGTAAATTCAGATTGTGTGTACCTCGGTGAGCCTAGGAATCCTTGACCCATGAATGACGAGATATATGATAAATCCTAGAGGTGTATGCCCTTGATTAGGCCTAGGAATCCTCAACTGAAAAATGGCGGGATATATGCTAAATCCAAGATGGTGGAACCTTGATTAGGCCTACGAATCCTCGACCGGTCAATGGTGGGATATATGATAAAGTACAGAGACTGGATACAAACAAATTCCTCACAGTTTAGGTAGAGAGATTCATAGGCATCCATGCATGTTTATGGCCTAGAGATATGGTGGGATATACGGGAAATCATAAAGAAGTCATGGTTGATTTTTTTACCTACCTTACAACTCCCTTTTAGGCATTAGGACTTGTGTTAGCTACTCTCTCCTTTATTTATTTCAAATGTATACAATACATATATTTAAGTCAAATAAATTTCAGCAAAACATCCATGTTGAGCATTCCAACATTATCAACTAGCCTTAATATACATATTATTATTCCAAAAAAGGATGTTATATTCCTTTTCTAACCTGTATTAACTAAAATTGAAAGTTTTAGTTTAATTTAAGGTTAGTTTTCCCTTAATTTTAGAAAATAAACCTTAAAGTTGAGTGTTGTACCGTATAAAACATGAAATTAAGTGTAAAAGTTAAAGAATTTCAATTGCACAAAAATGATCTTGGTCTTACTCTGGGCCTCATCATTTTAAAACATGCCATTTAGGTGGAACACAACATTGTGAAAATGGAACTCATATAAATAACTTAATAATCCTTATTAACCTTGATAATTTATAAACCTCAATGATGAACCAAGGGGCCATTAACCAAATATGCTTGTCGAGCGTTATCAATCATCTAAAGAAAGGCTATTAGTCACGGGATGGAAACCTGTAACATGAATCTTATCTTTTTATATTTATATATTTTTTAAGTGTGCATTAATAAATTTTATTATCGTTGCATCCACATTGATGGAGATAGTTATTTCCTTGGCTTGTAAGTGGAAGTCTAACTCATGAATTCATAGTAAATGTATGCTTTTAAATGTCCAATTGCAAGACAAGCCCATATCAAATTAACACCACTCTCATCAATACTTCAAAATATGTAGATTTACAAATTTTATAAAGAAAAAAAAAATATTGTTTTCTTTGTAATGTTTAAAAAAAAATTCTTATAGGCGTAGATGCCACCATATAATATGGACATGTGTCAAGTTAATTTTAGGTTTAAGGATTATCTACTCCACCAGGATTTCTATTTATTATTTTCATTTTTCTACGAGAAAAAAATCATAGTAATATTGAATCCCATATGTATAATTTAATGTTGCATCAATTTCATTATAATTGGAAAAAGGTTGTTCATGCATGTGTTTCTAGTTATTATTTTTATTTTTATTTTTCTACCAGCAAGAAATCATAGTCATATTGAATCCCATGTGTATAATTTAATGTTGCATCAATTTCATTATAATTGGAAAACACTTGTTCATGCACACACATGCTAGCAGGTGTGTGTATATGTATGTTTGCACACGGATGCTCGTGTATGTGGCCACACGTAGTTTCCATTGCTAGCGAGAATGGTATATGTATATATTGTATAATTGCAAGCCAAATATTTGTGATGATTTATGGCTATACACTGATAATCATAAAATTAAATGTTAGGGATTAATTCATCATGTCTTAGCTTGGAACTACGCCCGAGTTTGCATCCATAGAAAGGTGAAACGTCCAAAATGCTTATTCAAACTATTTCAATATTATCCCCATCACCAGTCAAAGTGAAGAGGAAGTAGAGAAGTGTGAGATGGCCTATTGATTGAAGAAACTCATCCAAAATACTTCTAATATAGTGGATGTTGTTAACAGCATATAATGCTAACATCTCACTCATGACATTCTTAATGAAAGTGATTAAAACACTCTCTAAACCATGCATTATCTATTTAGTCGTTGTTTAAGAGTAAATAAAATTATAGTAAAACATTGTTATAACAGTACCACACCATAATATTTATTTATCATTCACAACTTTTCCACACTATTAATATTAATTTACTTATTATTATTTTAAATTTAATATATATTAAAATAATTGAAATTAAATAATTTAATATATATTAAAATAATTAAAATTTAAAAACCCTTATAGATTTAGACAGCGCAAATTATCTTTTCACTAACATATTAAACAATTAACATTTTTATTTTAAATATAAAGATTTTTTCTATGTGTAATTTAATGATATGAAAATAATTTTATGTAAAGTTTTTTCTTTTGTTTTTGGTAAAAAATTACATTTAATAACATAATTACATTGAAAATATTAATGTAGTTGATATAGTTGAAGGGCTCATTTGTATCTATCTAATAGTAGAAATAATAATAATAAAAAAAAACTATTGCAATACAATATTATTATTATTATTAATATTATTAATAATTATTTCTACATAATAATAATTATTTATTATTAAAATTTATTTAATATTATAAACCAAAGGATAATAATATCGATCCATTGGGTATATTAATATAATGATCCATATTCCTACGGTATAATATTATTTAGAGGCTTATAATATTAATCCTTTAGGTTCAATATAAATCATGGTCATTTAAAGGTTTATATACCTTGGATTTATAATATTCCTCTATAGGGTTTAATAATATTAGTCCCTTAGGTTTAAAATAAATTTGGGTTTTAGTATTAACCCTTGGGTTTATAATATCAATCCCTTGGGTTTAACACAAAAAACCCAAATGATTATAAACCCAAGGCGATAATATAAAACCAAGAGAATAATAAACTCATGGGATTAATAGAAAAACACAAAGGGATTATGAACCCAAGGAAATAATATTAAACCGAGGGTATTAATATTATAAACCCAAGGTATATAAACACTAAGTTAAATATTATAAACCCTAAAATAAACATGGTTGACCATGATTAGCCATGGATGATTTTCATATTGAGACAATCAATGTCACATTGCGACATTAGACCATGCTTGAGAATGATTTATTTTCATATCGAGACAACCTTTGTCACAATGCGACTTTGAACCATGATTGACCATGGTTGGTTTTCATATTGAGACAATGTTTTACACAATGCAATGTCGGACCATGGTTGACCATGGTTGACCATTATTGATATTATAAACCCAAGTGATTAATACTAAAAAACCAAGGGATTATAAACCCAAGGAAATAATATTAAACTGAAGGGAATAATACTAAACCCTAGAAATACGGGCCCTTACATTAATCAAACCAAGGAAATAATAAATCCAAGGGATTAATACTAAAACCCCAATGAATTACGAACCCATAGGAATAATATTAAAAAAAAGGGATTAATATTATAAAAGAAAGGTATATAAACCCTAAGATAAATATTATAAACCATAAAATAAAAAAGTTGACCACAATTGACCATGGTTTATTTTCATAGAGACAATCCTTGTCACAATGCGACTTTGGACCATGGTTGACCGTGATTCATTTTCATATCGAGAATATCTTTGTCAAAATTCGAAATTGGACCATGGTTGAATAAGGTTAATCTTCATATTGACATAATCATTGTCATAATGTGATGCCGCACCATGGTTGAGCATCATTGACCCTAAAATAAACATGGTTGACCATGGTTGTTTTTCATATTAGGACAATCAATGTCACAAAGCAATGTTGGACCATGTTTGAACATGGTTGAGCATCATTAATTTTCATATCGAGAAAATATTTCTCACAATGCGACGTTGGAACATGGTTGACCATGGTTGATTTTCATATTGAGACAATGTTTGTCACAATGTGACTATGATTAACCATGGTCGATTTTCATATTGAACACGATTAACCATGGGTGACCATGGATGACCATGACTGACCATGATTGATTTTAATATTGAGACCATTTTTGTCCCAATGTGATGTCGGACCATGATCGACCATGGTTGAACCCTTAGATTAATAAATCTAAGCATTTGATATTATAAACCCAAGATAATAATAAACCTAAGGGATAAATACTAAAACTGCAAGGGATTATGAACCCAAGGGAATAAGAATAAACCCAAGGGATTAATCTTACAAACAAAAGGTATATAAACCACAAGATAAATATTATAAACCCTAAGGAAAACATGGTTGACCATGGATGATTTTTATATTGACACAATAAATGTCAAAATGTGACATTGGACCATGCTTAAGCACGATTGATTTTCATATCAAGACAATGTTTGTCACAATGCGATGTTGAACTATGGTTAACCATGGTTGGTTTTCATATTGATATAATGTTTGTCACAATGCAACGTCGGACCATGATTGATATTATAAACCCAAGTGATTAATAAACCCAAATGATTAATGTTTGGCTCCAATTGATGATGTCAATCAGAGTTCAATTTAATTGTCAACCTGGGAAGGTAAACTTAGAAGTGCTTATCTAAAATATATAGATCTAGAAAGATTCCTATTTTGTCCGAGATATTTGGTTCTCTTACAAGAACATATTCGACAAGATCTCTTCCAATAACTAAACAAACCTAGATCTAATAATTGTTTGAGATCTATGGTTCTCTTACAAGAACATATTCTACAAGATCTCTTCCAACATTAGAACATCTAATAACAACTTAAAAGCTGAAATGAAATAAACCTAGATCTAATAATTGTCTGAGATCGTATGGTTCTCTTACAAAAACACTTTAAAATAAGATCCTTCCAATATTAGAACATTTAACAAAAACTTGAAAACTGAAATCAAACAAAAACATAAAATAAATTATACCTAAAATAAGCAAATAGGCATGCAAGTGAGGCCATGGGGGCCCTCCATAACTCCACAAGCACACCACTTCAATGGAGACTTAGATGTAGAAGCAAAATCGAAGTATGATCCTTTATTTCAAAATTTCCATTACAAACCAACTCTAAGATTACAACTCTAAGCTTCTAAGATTACATACTCCAAAATTCTAAGATTACAAAAACTTCAAGATTACAAATGGAGGAGATTGCACTCCTATTTATACAATGGAATGAATAATAAACTCCTAATGATCATCGACTAATCTCTCTTTAGTTCCATACATCTCTCAACCATCTAGACACATAACCTCTTTTGTCCTTGATCTTCTCCAAGAGATCATAATCTTCTCCATGAGGTTTATCTTCTCAAATTCGAATTTGATCCTTCAAGGCCACATAAAGGTGTTTTGGAGGCTTCCTTGCCACCTACACATGTCGCAAAAACAATCCCCTTTCCATATATAAAGTAAAATATATTATTTTCTAATATTTAATCAAGAATTTCTCTTAAAAATGCTTAAAAATAAATAATATTTGGAAAATATAAATGAGACCCATTAATGGTGAACAATAGGGAAAATGAAGTGACATGGTGGTGAATAATGAGTGTATAATGGAAGCATAGGTGAAAAATGTATGGTAATGAGTGATATTTGTATAACATTTTGAAACCCAAACATACTCCCCAACTGAAGCTCTTGCATGTCCTCATGCAAGCTACTACAATGACTTGTTTAATTTGATTCTTGGATGAGCTTCCTTTTACAAAATGTTTGGTTCTTGTGTAACAAGCATCTTTCAATCATGGACTTCCTTTTAAATTTGCACATATTTGGATAACTTTTTATTTTTTCAAAGCATTTGCATCTTTTAATGATTGGTTCTTGTGTTACAATCATTATTTACTTTGTTGAGATCTCTGTTTAATGATTGGTTCTAATCATTATTTACTTTGTTGAGACCAATCATTTTAAGAAGTCATTTAATATGCTCATCATTTTGTTGTAGTTTTTTTATTGTGGGAAGACTATGTGGGTTTAGATGTAATATGATTGAGGGAAAAAATGAAGTGTGAAATTCCCCCTCCCCAACTGATGGTTTTTGGCAATTTTTAATGAGAAATGGAATAGTGAAATAGTGGAATATTTTCCAAATATCATCATTTTAGCATCTAAAAAGAATTTCAAGATTAAAGGTTAGAAAAAATCATACCTTACTTACCTACAGAAGTGGATGAATCATGCATGTTTAGCTGCTACAATTTTGATATGAAGCTTCTTCTGCAAGTTGTGGATGAAAGATGGATCTGTATTATCGAATCTGCTGTTGGATCTTCTGCTAGATAGTGTGATGAATCTGATGAGTCTGCCGAATATGGATGAAAATGTATAAGGCTTGGAAGGTATACAAAATATATAAGTTACATTTTCCTCCCCCCAGCCTTATTTATTGACTTGTCCTCAAGTCAAGACAAACTAAAAAAAACAATGAAAGGAATTCTGCTTCATCTTCTACAAAATATGGGTCTTCAAGTCTTCAACGGTTGATGGCACAAATCTTACTATGTGATTAAATGTGCTGATGTCAAACATAGCAAGAAGTTGTTGACTTAGTGGCCATTAATGAATGCCACTAGCCAACACGAGAGCTCCCACCATTGATTCCAATAGGATTCAAGATGCCTAACACATATTTGTAGGTACAAATAAGTTTTTTGTGGTTGAGTCACCTACAAGATCCAACGAACAAGGGATATTAATGTACTCCCATTGTTCATTGGCAAGAGTGCTTTCCATTAAGGCATGCAAGCCTCTAGGTGTTTTACAAAGATAATTAGACTCTAAGACTTTGACTCAATGATATACATAGAAGCAGTGTTTTATTGGCAGAAATGAAAGGGAAAGGAAATGACAAGGAAAATTAGAATGACAATAAGCTTGTAAGTGAGCTTCTTGGTTTTATTTTGTGAGTTAGGAACGGATGAAAGGAAATGCATGGTGAATGATCAAGAACTCTTGCTGTCAAAAATGGACATGGAAATGGTATACTTTATGGATTGACAATTGGTGGAATTCAAAATATTTTGCAAAAAGGAAGGTGCAATGTAGTGGTTGTGGATATGGATTTGTATTTAGAATTTTTCATGAATTTAGTCGATTGAAGACCAAATGTCGTCACAATGTAATCTTCTTAATGATCACTTGATTATCCTGTAACCTGTAAAAAAAAAACTTGGTAGAAAGAAACATAAGTGTGTTCAAGAAGGAATGTGCATTTCCTTCATGATTCTTACGCAAAAAATTTCATACCAAATAAAACAAATTAAGGACAATCAAAGTGTTTGAAATTGACTCAATCATGATATTAATATCAATCCATTCTTAAAAATAACCTTGAAAAGTAACACTCCCTGTTTGTGTCAGATAACTCATGTAATGTGCTCGGCAAAAAGATCGGCATTAGAAAGATCTGTTGTGTTATGCATATTAGTATGTCACATAAAAGCATTCAACAGAAAGATGTTATGAGTTTAATGCCAACTTGAAGCTATCGAAATAGGATAATCATCATCTATAGAATCCTCCAAATGTTTGATAAATTGATCCTCGAAATTTGTTTCCAAGTGTTCCATTATTTATTTTCAGACCTGCATGAATTTTGTGGAAATTTTTTTAATTTTTTTTTAATTTTGCACTTGTAGCAACTCTTGCACTTTCAATCAGTTCCTGTAATTCTCATGATTTTCTCAATTTGCATACCACCAAAATTTTGTTTTATAAAATGCCAATATCCTTCATATGCCAATTTTCACTCTTTAAATCCTTCAAAACAACAACTGTCACAAAACACAACAACTTATTTATTAATTTTATTTTTTTTTTGTTTTTATGTATTTTTTATTTTTTAAACATGATAACAAACATAATATAGCAATAACAATCCTATGTAATATAAAACAATATATCAAACATAACAATCATCACAACAAATTACAATTAACAAAAAAAATTACAACCATATTAATATAATTATAACAACATATTAATATATTAATATAATTAATATATTAATATATTAATACAATCATAACATATATTAATACAAATCAAACATTAACTATAAAAATAAATTATAACAAATACAAATCAAAACAAATCAAACATTAACTATAATTATAATTGAAAATATACGAATATAAATCAAAACAAATCGAACATTAATTACAAATATACAAATATAAATCAAAACAAATAAAAATAAAAATAAATACAATATATAACAATAAATACAAAACAAATTAAAACTAAAAATGCAAACAAATAAACGCACAATAAAACGCAAAATATGGAGGGATTTCCCTGTGGCAGAGGGAGAGGGTGATGAGCTGGATTCGTAGCAAACAAATCGTGGTGTGGCTTGCAAGGATTATTAGCAGTCGACCTAGAATGATGTTTTCATTAAGCGATGTGAGGAGTGTAGGTGTAGAAAGTGCAGATGCGGGCGTAGTTGGAGGAGACGAGGATCTGCCTTGTGACTGTTCGAAAATAATTCCAACCTCGTGATGAATTGGACAGTTGGACTGCTTTGTCGAGGCGGCACAAATTTCTTTAAATCATGCGTGGAATTTTAAGATTCCTGTGTACCATCCATTTATATTTTGCTATAATTCTGGGGCTGGACAGTCATGTTCTGGATTAAGTGGAACGCAGAAAGGTCTATGCCATTTGGGACAGATGAAAACTAGCATGCCTCGGAAGGGAAAGTTGAAAATTTTTAACAGTGGACATATGTAGCAAGTTCAGAGCTAATTTCGTTTTAAACATACGCGTGAATTCAAAACATCTTTGGAATGTTGCAAAAATTCCACTTTCCAATCTATTCGATTAACATCTAGCCATGAACTTTTTAGATCATTTATTGGTGCAAGATTTTGTTACCCTCTAGTGTGGTTAGAGTTTTTTTATTGTTATTATTTTTTTAATGGGAGTAAAAATTTGTTCAATGGAAGTAAAAGAGCTTATCGAAATTTTTTTGTTTTTGAAATATGTGGGTGAATTTTTTATTATTATTTTGTTATTTGTTTTTTTTCTTTTTTCTTTTTTAAATAAAATTTGTGTTTTATTTTTTTTTATTTTTATTTTATTATTATTATTATTTAGGATTCCATTTTATTTTATTTTAGATTTAAAAAAAATAAAAAAATAAAAAATCAAATTTTATTTAAAAATTTCATCATCATTTTATTTTCCAAATATCATCATTTTAGCATCTAAAAAGAATTTCAAGATTAAAGGTTAGAAAAAATCATACCTTACTTACCTACAGAAGTGGATGAATCATGCATGTTCAGCTGCTACAATTTTGATATGAAGCTTCTTCTGCAAGTTGTGGATGAAAGATGGATCTGTATTGTCCAATCTGTTGTTGGATCTTCTACTAGATAGTCTGATGAATCTGATGAGTCTGCTGAATATGGCTGAAAATGTATAAGGCTTGGAAGGTATACAAAATATATAAGTTACATTTTCCTCCCCCCAACCTTATTTATTGACTTGTCCTCAAGTCATGACAAACTAAAAAAACAATGAAAGGAATTCTGCTTCATCTTCTACAAAATATGGGTCTTCAAGTCTTCAATGGTCGATGGCACAAATCTTACTATGTGATTAAATGTGTTGATGTCGAACATAGCAAGAAGTTGTTGACTTAGTGGCCATTAATGAATTCCACTAGCCAACACGAGAGCTCCCACCATTGATTCCAATGGGAGTCAAGATGCCTAACACATCTTTGTAGGTACGAATAAGTTTGTTGTGGTGAATTCACCTACAAGATCCAACGAACAAGGGATATTAATGTACTCCCATTGTTCATTGGCAAGATTACTTGCCATTAAGGCATGCAAGCCTCTAGGTGTTTTTACATAGATAATTGGACTCTAAGACTTTGACTCAATGATATACATAGAAGTAGTTTTTAATTGGCGGAAATGAAAGGGAAAGGAAATGACAAGGAAAATTAGAATGACAATAAGCTTGTAACTGAGCTTCTTGGTTTTATTTTGTGAGTTAGGAATGGATGAAAGGAAATGCATGGTGAATGATCAAGAACTCTTGCTGTGAAAAATGGACATGGAAATGGTATGCTTTATGGATTGACAATTGGTGGAATTCAAAATCTTTTGCAAAAAGGGAGGTGCAATGTAATGGTTGTGGATATGGATTTGTCTTTAGAATTTTTCATGAATTTAGTCATTTGAAGACCAAATGTCGTCACAATGTAATCTTCTTAATGATAACTTGATTATCCTGTAACCTGTAAAAAAAAAACTTGGTAGAAAGAAACATAAGTGTGTTCAAGAAGGAATGCGCATTTCCTTCATGATTCTTACGCAAACAATTTCATACCAAATAAAAAAAATTAAGGAAATCAAAGTGTTTGAAATTAACTCAATGATGATATTAATATCAATCCATTCTTAAAAATAACCATGAAAAGTAATACTCCCTGTATGTGTCAGATAACTCATGTAATGTGCTCGGCAAAAAGATTGGCATTAGAAAGATCTGTTGTCTTATGCATATTAGTATGTCACATAAAAGCATTCAACAGAAAGACGTTATGAGTTTAATGCCAACTTGAAGCTATCGAAATAGGATAATCATCATCTATAGAATCCTCCAATTGTTTGATAAATTGATCCTCAAAATTTGTTTCGAAGTGTTCCATTATTTATTTTCAGACATGCATGAATTTTGTGGAAATTTTTTTAATTTTTTTTTAATTTTTCACTTGTAGCAACTCTTGCACTTTCAATCAGTTCCTGTAATTCTAATGATTTTCTCAATTTTCATACCACCAAAAATTTTGTTTTATAAAATGCCAATATCCTTCATATGCCAATGTTCACTCTTTAAATCCTTCAAAACAACAACTATCACAGAACACAACAAATTTTTTATTTCTTTTATTTTATTTTATTTTTTTGTATTTTTTTATTTTTTAAACACGATAACAAACATAATATAGCAACGACGCGAAAATTTTTGGCTCCAATTGATGATGTCAATCAGAGTTCAATTTAATTGTCAACCCGGGAAGGTAAACTTAGAAGTGCTTATCTAAAATATATAGATCTAGAAAGATTCCTAATTTTTCCGAGATCTTTGGTTCTCTTACAAGAACATATTCGACAAGATCTCTTCCAATAACTAAACAAACCTAGATCTAATAATGGTTTGAGATCTATGGTTCTCTTACAAGAACATATTCTACAAGATCTCTTCCAACATTAGATCTAATAAGAACTTAAAAGCTGAAATGAAATAAACCTAGATCTAATAATTGTATGAGATCTTATGGTTCTCTTACAAAAACACTTTCAAATAAGATCCTTCCAATATTAGAAAATTTAAGAAAAACTTGAAAACTGAAATCAAAGAAAAACATAAAATAAATTATACCTAAAATAAGCAAATAAGCATGCAAGTGAGGCCATGGGGGCCCTCCATAACTCCACAAGCACACCACTTCAATGGAGGCTCAGATGTAGAAGCAAAATCGAAGTATTATCCTTTATTTCAAAATCTCCATTACAAACCAACTCTAAGATTACAACTCTAAGCTTCTAAGATTACATACTCCAAAATTATAAGATTACAAAAACTTGAAGGTTACAAATGGAGGAGATTGTACTCCTATTTATACAATGGAATGAGTAACAAACTCATAATGATCATCCACTAATCTCTCTTTAGTTCCATACATCTCTCAACCATCTAGACACATAACCCCTTTTGTCCTTGATCTTCTCCATGAGGTTTATCTTCTCAAATTCGAATTTGATCCTTCAAGGCCACATAAAGGTGTTTTGGAAGCTTCCTTGGCACCTACACATGTCACAAAAACAATCCACTTTCCATGTATAAATTAAAATATATTATTTTCTAATATTTAATCAGGAATTTCTCTTAAAAATGCTTAAAAATAAATAATATTTGGAAAATATAAATGAGACCCATTAATGGTGAACAATAGGGAAAATGAAGTGACATGGTGGTGAATAATGAGTGTATAATGGAAGCATAGGTGAAAAATGTATGGTAATGAGTGATATTTGTATAACATTTTGAAACCCAAACAATTACTAAAACCAAGGGATTAATACTAAAAACCCAAGGGATTGTAGACCCAAGGTAATAATATTAAGCACTAGGAATATGGACCCTTACATTAACAAACCCAAGGAAATAAAAAACATGGATTAATACTAAAAATGCGATAGATTATGAACCCATGAGAATAACATTAAACCCAAGGGATTAATATTATAAACCCAAGGTATATAAACCCAAAGATAAATATTATAAACCCTAAAATAAAAAAAATTGACCATAGTTGACCATGGTTGATTTTCATAGAGAAAATCCTTATCACAATGTGATGTTGGACCATGGTTGACTGTGATTGATTTTCATATCGAGACAATATTTGTCCCAATGGGACATTGGACCATGGTTAACCAAAGTTGTTTTTCATATTTAGACAATATTTGTTACAATGCGACGTTGGACCATGGTTGACCAAGGTTGATTTTTATTGAGACAATCTGTGTCATAATTCGACGTTGCACCATCGTTGAGCATGAATAGACCTAAAATAAACATTTTTTATCGTGGTTGTTTTTCATATTGAGACAATCAATGTCATAGTGTAACGCTGGACCATGTTTGACCATTCTTGAGAATCATTGATTTTCATATTGAGACAATCTTTGTCACAATGCAACATTGGACCATGGTTGACCATGGTTGATTTTCATATTGAGACAGTTTTTGTTACAATGCGACCATGATTGACAATGGTTTATTTTCATAATGACCGTGATTAACCATGGTTGACCAGGATTGACCGTGGTTGACCATGATTGAGAGTGGTTGACCATGATTTATTTTCATATTGAGACAATATTTGTCACAATGCAACGTTAGATCATGCTCGACCATGGTTGAAACCTTAGATTAATAAATCCAAGTGCTAGATATTATAAACCGAAGAGAATAATAAAACCAAGGGATTAATGCTAAAACCCCAAGGGATTATGAGCCCAAGGGAATAATATTAAACCAAAGGGATTAATATTATAAACCCAAGGGATATAAACCCCAAGAAAAATATTATAAATCCTAAAAAAAATGGTTGACCATGTTGACCATGGGTTATTTTCATATTAAGACAATCAATGCCACAATGTGACATTGGACCATGCTTAATCATGATTTATTTTTATATTGAGACAATCTCTATCACAATGCGACATTGAACCATGGTTGATTTTCATATTGAGACAATGTTTGTCACAATGCAATGTGGGACCACGGTTGACCATGGTTGATTTTACAAAACATGGTCGACCATGGTTGACCATGATTTATATTATAAACCTAGGTGATTAACAAACCCACGAGATTATTTCTAAAAAGCTAAGTGATTATAAACTAAAAAAATAATATTAAACTGAAGGGACTAGTATTTAAACCCTAGGAATATGGACCCTTACATTAATAAACTAAAGTAAATAATAAAACTAAGGGATAATACTAAAACTCCAATGGATTATGAACCCATGGGAATAATATTAAACCCAATTTATTAATATTATAACCCCAACGTATATAAACTGTAAGATAAACAAAATAAACCCTAAAATAAATAATGCTGACCATTGTTGACCATGCTTGATTTTCATAGAGACAATCCTTGTCACAATGAGATGATGGACCATGGTTAACTGTGATTTATTTTCATATCGATACAATATTTGTCACAATGCAACGTTGGAACATGGTTGACCAAGGTTGATTTGCATATTCAGGAAATCTTGGTCACAATGACATTGCACCATGGTTGAGCATAATTGACCCTAAAATAAACATGATTGAACATGGTTTTTTTTCATATTGAGACAATCAATGTGACATTGCAACACTAGACCATGTTTGACCATGCTTGAGCGTCATTGATTTTCATATCAAGACAATCTTTGTCACAATGCGACGTTCGACCACAGTTGATTTTCATATTGAGACAATTTTTCTCACAATGTAGACATGATTGACCATAGTTTATTTTCATATTGACCGTGATTAACCATGGTTGACCCTGAATGACCATGATTAACCGTAGTTAACCATGATTGATTTTGGTATTGAGACAATCTTTGTCACAATGCGACGTCACACCATAATCGACCATGGTTGAAACCTTATATTTATAAATCCAAGTGCTTGATATTATAAACGCAATAGAATAATTAACCGAAGGGATTTACAATAAAATCCCAAGGGATTATGAACCCAAGGGAATAATATTAAACCCAATGGATTAATATTATAAAACCAAGGTATATACCTCAAGATAAATATTATAAACCCTAAAAAAACATTGCTTACCATTTTTTATCATCGATGCTTTTCATATTGAGACCATGGTTTACCATGGATGATCTTCATATTGACCATGGTTATTTTTCATATTGAGACAATCAATGTCACAATGAAACACTGGACCATGTTTGACGATGCTTGAGCATCATTGATTTTCATATTGATACAATCTTTGTCGCAATGCGATGTTGGACCATGGTTGACCATGGTTGATTTTAATATTGAGAAAATGTTTCTAACAATGCGGCCATGATTTACCATTGTTTATTTTCATATAGACTGTGATTAACCATGGTTGACCATGAATGACCATGATTGACCATGATTGATTTTCATATTAACACAATCTTTGTCACAATGCGATGTCCAACCATGCTCGACCATGGTTGAACCATTAGATTAATAAATTCAAGTGTTTGATATTATAAACACAAGAGAATAATAAACCCAAGGAATTAATACCAAAATCCCAAGGGATTATGAACCCAAGAGAACAATATTAAACCCAAGGGATTAATATTATAAGCCCAACGTATATAAACCTTAAATATTATAAACCGTAACATAAACATGGTTGACCATGGTCGATTTTCATTTTGAGACAATCAATGTCACAATGCGATGTTAGACCATGCTTAATCATGATTGATTTTCATATCAAGACAATATTTGTCACAATATGACGTTTAACCATGATTTCTTTCCATACTAAGACAATGCTTGTCACAATGCAACGTTAGACCATAGTTAACCCTGATTGATATCCGATATCAACATCAAGCCTAATAATTTTACTTTTGTTAATATATTACACCTTGCAAATACTAATGTCCAATCCTCTCTCACAATTAATTGCTTTTAGCTAATAGGCTTCTCTAATGCAAGCAATCGTGTATCATATTAATTAAAGACACAAAAGGATATATAGAAAAGGATCACAAAATACAAATTAGAGAGAAAATGTAATGGATTCTACTTGAATAATTCATCGTGTTGTTTAAATTGTGAAGTGTGCATATTTAATTTCATATTAAGGTGTAAATAAAAGAAAATCATTTTTTTTCTAAATTTAAAATAAGATTTAAAAAAAAAGTGTTTTTATTAACCTAAATGAATATAGTTATTAGCTAATGCATTTAATGAAAAAAGTGATATTTACCTAATATAGAATAGTACTTTATGCTAAAGAATATATTGTGTAAAGGTAATAAAAGCATGGAAATACCAAAAGAAGAAAATTTATCAATACAAATTTCTATGGATTAACGAAACCAAAAAAGAAATTTATTAATTTAAAAAAAAAAAAAAAAAAAATCTCACAAATCACTACAAATTAAAAAATCACATATACAAAACTTACATTAACCATACAAAGAGAAGGAATAAAACTCCATTCCGACTTAAATTATAAGATTTCTAGACTAAAATCTAACTCAATATGATATATGTAAGGTAAATTTAATCTAATATAACGGCTACATATAAACTTATATATTTTAAAATTTTATTAAAAATTATTCTATTTGTGTAAATATTGATTTACAATTCAAATTTAATAATCTATTTGCAAACAAAAGTATACATAATTTACTAGAAATAACTTTATATAATCAACAAATTTTTTTATTAGTGAAATGAAACAAATACCTATAATCTTTATAAAGTAGATAAATGTCTTTTGGATTAATCACATCGTTAGGATTTGATTGACATTTCGAACTAATTAATGTGAACTTCAACCAAATTTTAATGATATGATTTATGAGAAAGACATTTATCTATTTTATAAATCACAAAAGTCTTAAATCTAACGTCTCTATAATTTCTGTTTTTTTTTTAAATAAACAAAAACAAACCACATTTCCTCCATTTCTTTTTGCTTTTATATAAATTTAAAAAACATTAGAAAATTAAATTAAAATAAATTATTTAAAATTTGTTCACTATTGACGCTTACATTACATATTCCCATTGGCCGCAGTGATCATCCTAGGCTACTGAAAAATAATTTTTATGGCTTGTAAAAATTCAAATATTTCCATAACTTTCTGCAGAAAAGATCTCTGTCTACACATCTCGTGGAAACTGAAAAACCTTCGGCATGTTTTACGCTGGCAAATAGGCTAAAACAAACCAATACCACGGGCAGGTCTTACGGTCATAGACATCGACCAATATGAATAGATGAAGTCTAGTATTTCTCGTCAGCCTTTCATCTCACTATTCAATCCTCCATACACAGAGAATTCCAATGTGTTGGTGCCGCCCATAAATTAATTTATAGTTTTTATCGAAATCGTCCAAAACTTTACGTGATCACCAACCTGCTGTTAGTGAAATGAAACAAATGTCGATAATCTCTACGAAGAATTTTTTTGGAAAAGATACATAAATTAAAATCATCCAACTGGTTATTTTTGATGTTTTGTGTTCCTGTTATGCTGGTTTTCAATCCAGTCACTACCGACAAATTCAACCTTTTTCTTTTGATGACAAATTTCCGTGTCTTTTATATGATCACATCTAATCAAACACAAGGCTACAAACATTCATAATCTTAACATAAGGCTACAAACATTCATAAACGGTGAGAATAATTATGTGTGATAGCTCACACGTCTCTGAATTCTAATTTGGCAGTTTTGTTGTTTGAATCTATTTTCATTGGCACAGGGAGAAGATGAATTAGATAACGCCCTGCATGCATTTACATTTTGGTAAGAGGTGACAAACATATCTTTGATCTGACATGTTTCAACCGTTCCTCTTTAGGTGGCCCATTTGAGAGTTCTAATTGTTTGAGATAATGTCTCATTTAATATTCATACTACAGATTAGGGATTAGTTTGGTGTGTTGGAGGATGTTGAGAGATTCTCTCAACTTCTCCCTCCAAGAGTGGAATTAGTTGGATCTCAGCAGCACTATAAATATTGTAATGTATTCATGTGATTTAATATAGAAATTAATTATTTGTGAATCTTGTTCAACGATGCTCTCTCCAATTTCTAATATGGTATCAGAACCAAGCTGGGCTTAATCCCTCACGGGAGTGCCCAGGAAAATGAAATATTTTGGAAGAGGTTCACTGTACATACGTAGATTAGGAGTGTTGAATTCTTTTGTTTGTGAAAGTGTTGTGTTATGATTTACACTGATCATTGATCACTATAAGGATTGATTGTGATCCAATGTTAGTATTAGATTATCGAAGAGTTTGTTATATTCTAGATTGTCATGCAGAGCGGCACATAAAATATGCAGGTCCATTTTAGACAAATCAGAGATGCCTGGAGCGTGTTCTGTCCCTTGTTTTTGACGTACTAAAATAAGATATGCGAGCAATCAGAATTCGAGCTCGACACAACAATGGAAGATTCTATTAACGGGAAACTAGCAATCCCGGACGCATCAATATCCACGCCAATGTCATGTCACGATACAGGGTCCACGCCCTTCACCGCTCATGATCTGCAGGTACTCACACAACATCTGGACGCTGCAGGTGTTGGTGCCCAGCATGCAACAGAAGCAACCTGTAATTATATACACGCATTCTCCGAAGGTCATACACACCGAAGCCTGGGAGTTCATGACGCTCATCCAACGCCTCACTGGTCGCTTCTAACTGGTCTCGTTGTCATTTGGCATCGTTCAGTTGGTGGGTTCTTCACGCCGTGTGACTGGAATTCGAACTTGCAAGGTCTCTGCAATGGCATTCCGCTGTTGGGTTTTCCGCTTCATACGGAACAGTACACCAACTGTAAGCTCATATCAGATGAGATGGGAATTATACCAGATGAGGATATTGATGTATTTATGAAGGTTGCTGCTCTAGGAGATGAAAAGGCTTATCGTATTGTTACCGATTACATCCTGAAGATATTGGGGCTGGATATCTGTGCTGATACAATGGTGGGAGACGATATGCTTAAGGGAATTTTGGGATGTGAAGGGTGGGACAATTAAGGCCATCATTACAATTCGTGTGCAGTTTGTGTCTAAATTGAATAGTATTGCCCTTGCTCTCATCAAAGCACTCGTGGCCACCAGTGGAGGGAATGATATCCCTATGTGAATGCCAAAAAGGCTATTAAAGAGAGTTATCACTGTGGTCAATGTTTAATATTTGTGCTATTATAGGGTTTCTTGTGTGGAGTTCACATATTGTATATATTTTTATATTGTTTAAGTTGTAAAGCAGAACCAATTATGAACAATTTAGCATAATCTAAATTAGTCGTTCTCGACGTTCTTCGGTGCCGAGAGAACAATTGGCTAATTTGATTGTGTGAATTTGTTATAGGCTGATGGATCTTGTCGTTTCTCGGGGCTTCAAGAGCATCAGTTACAGGTTATACAATGAGATCCTTGTGTGTAAAGGTCACTTTGTAGGATTAATCACTGATCATATTCTGTATCCAGAATATTTTCCTATAGACTGTTGAAATTTATTCTTCGGGGTTATTTCACAGATGGAAATATTTCCATAGGGTAGTTCAGTGTCGAGACTCTCCTTCGGGGGTGTCAAGAATCTTTGATCTTACAAATTCAGTATTGTTGGTCAGAAACAAATGTATTTTAAATGGGTTGAATGGTAGCTCGAAAATGGTGGAGAAAAGAGTGTTGTCTATGAGATCTCAGAGTGGGTACAAATGTTAATGAAGACCAGGGCAGACAAATGTTTGTATTAAATTAGTGCGTTCTCCATTTTTGTAATGTAGGCATTAAGGGGAGGTGTTTGAGATAATGTCTCATTTAATATTCATACTACAGATTAGGGATTAGTTTGGTGTGTTGGAGGATGTTGAGAGATTCTCTCAACTTCTCCCTCCAAGAGTGGAATTAGTTGGATCTCAGCAGCACTATAAATATTGTAATGTATTCATGTGATTTAATATAGAAATCAATTATTTGTGAATCTTGTTCAACGATGCTCTCTCCAATTTCTAATAATGAATTAGATAATGCCCTGCATGCATTTACATTTTGGTAAGAGGTGACAAACATATCTTTGATCTGACATGTTTCAATCGTTCCTCCTTAGGTGGCCCATTTGAGAGTTCTAATATGGTCAGATTTAGTTTTCTCTCAAGCTCAAATTCCATTTAATTTAATTATATAACCATTTTGGGAAGAGGTGACAAACATATCTTTGATCTAATATGTTTTAACCCTTCCTCCTCAGGTGGCCCATTTGAGAGTTCTAATATGGTCAGATTTAGTTTTCTCTCAAACTCAAATTCATTTTAATTTAATTATATAACGCGCCAAGGTTGCATAGATACATCATGTGACGTGTAGCCATTTTCTTCTCCACAAGTTTCCAACCATGATTGCTTTTAGGAGAATGCAGGCATTCATCAATCAAATTAATCATATTTTTTTCTTCGCCATGATTCTTGTTATGGCAGGCCTCAAGTGTTTTGATTCCCACTGCAGTGGATCGTTTGCAGATAGTTATCCTTCGAACTCATGGATTGATACCAATACCTCAAGTCTTGGTATCATAATCTGTGTCGGATAGGATACAGTTGCACTAATAGAATTCTTTGAGTATATTTTTTGTAATATTTTAAATGGATAGATGACGGTTAACAAATTTTAGACATATAATTTAAAATGAATTTAAATTAATAAATCATTATTCAAAATTATATTATAATAATCATATTTAATTTAATTATAATAAATTATAGATAATTTATTAAATAATTATATTTAATATGTAAAAAATTAAGTTAAAAATTTACATTTTGATTTAAAAAATATTATTTAAATTTAATAATATTTTTTTTCAATTATAATAAACACTCAAACAAAAGAGAGGAAAGCCAAGATTAGTTGTGAATTATAAATCACTAAAGAAAGGTCTCCAACCAAGTAGGTATCCACTACCTAATAAGGTTTTCTTGCTGTAAAAAATCAAGGGAAGGTACTATTTAGTAAGTTTGATTTAAAGTATGGCTTATATCAAATTGGCATTACACGAGGAGAGGAGAACATCATAAAACAATTTTTGTTGTACCCCATGGACAATACTAACAGAAAGTAGTTCCATTTCAATTGAAGAATGCCCCAGGGGAGTACAAAAAAAATAATGGAAGATATTTTCAGAGATTATCTCTCGATAATAGTTTCTATTGATGAAATTCTAATTTAATCCAAAAATCTCCAAGAACACCTCAAACATTTGTAGAAATTTTATGATCTTGTATATCAACATGGATTGGTACTTTCTGCTGCAAAAATGGAGATAGGAAAGACAAAGATTGAATTTATGGGGTATAGAATACCTAAAGGGAAGATTCTCTCCAAGAAAATGTACTGAAAATCTTCACGAACTATCCAGACAAGATCCTAGAAAAAAACAAAATTACAGAGGTTTTTAGGAAGCCTGAATTATATCAGACCATTTTATAAAGGGCATGCCTCTGGTTTACATATTTTGCAACACCGACTTAAGAAAAATCCTTCAACATTGTCACAAGAAATGACAACGACAATAAAAAATATTAAGAAGAAGGTCCAATCCTTACCCCTCTTTCTCTACCAATTGAAAAGGATAAATATATAATAGATACTAATGCATCACAAGAAGCATGGGGTGGATTATTACTAGGAGAGGTTGAAGCATATATTACTAGGTTCAATTGGCACAAATGTTATGTTAATGAAAGCATGTAAGCATCTATTCTAATTCCAAGCTATATGCATTTTCATTTCATCAAAGAATTATGTTGCATGATGATGTTTTGAGAATTTTAGTTCGAATGTGTGGTAGTAAAGCTCTGCAATTAAATATTTGTCAGAAATTGTATCGTGTAGCAATTTCCTAAGAGTTCACTCCTAGTTCTCACCAGAGTTTGCTCCATCATCTTGAGATAATGGATCCTTTGATGGATGAAGTAATTTTAGTAGAAATATCCACTCATCATGCTTTACAAAAAAGTACTACAGTTAAAGATCACAGATCTTCTTCTTTGTTGGGTCTACTATTTCTAGAGGACTTATTTCTATTTCAAAACCCCATTCATCCACCAACTGGAAAACTCCACCTATATATCCCAAATATGTCTATAAGCTCCATGGATGGGAATATTTTTCGCATTCTTTTATCAAGGTTAATTCTATAAATCAACCTTTCATTTCTAATGATGAACCACTACATATAAATATGCTAGATAGAGATCTGATAGGTTGGGGAAAGAAACACAAATACAAGTACTTTCATCATGGGGTGATAAAGTTTGGATTGCAAAATATAGTGAGAAATTTTCAAAATGTGCATTCTCTTTGATGCGTAGTCTATACAAGATATAATTAGTTTGTAGATGCATTTATTGGAGGATTTTATGTCCCATTGCATGATGGACCAACTTTCTATATTTTTTACGTAAAGTATGTAGTTGCTCTGGATGACCCCTATATCTATGATCTACTCAAAGCCTACATCCTTCCTAGAGGATTCGATATGTTTTTTTCATCCCTAATTTTCCAATTAAAATGTATTATAATATGTTGATTCTCTAATGACACTCTTCCGTCAGTAAGGACCTTTGTAGAGGGAAATTCCCACTTTCATAGTATATTTGAAACATATCATTCTTCTAATACTCAACCAGTCACATTCGAGTGGATTGGCATGATTTATCTAACCTCGTGGGAAATTAAATACCATACTTATAAAAAGAAAATATATTGGAAACTATCAAATAAAAATAAATAAATAAATAAATAAATAATTTCTTTCATAAATACAGTACCTCTCCAAATCACCAAGGACCAACTCACCTTTGGTCATATTCCCTCTACCCCAAGCCATTGTTCATTAAAAACTAAAAAACCTTGACATACTAGCAAGTCTAGAATAAATATCCATATTTTCCATTCTGGAAAATATATAGATTTCCCATCCTACATGTATAAAATAAAAGGTGTATATGGATCCCCCTAAGTCTGCAAATCTATGTATGTTTTTTGTTACACTACCAAGAGAAAATACCAAAACGATAGTAAAAATATTGATAGGATAACTTTAATTTGTTCCTGGAAGAAATCTTCTTTCCACTCCCTTTTTTTAGTACCAGACTGATGGAAAAAATAAGCAATAATATATGTCAATCAGATCATCCTCAGTTGACATAAGTGTTTATGATGAATTCAAGTTGTTGAACTATTAAAATATTCAAGAAATTTTAAGAGCCAAGAATTTAGATGATGCTCAGAAATATATTTTAAGAATAATTACTTCCAATAAGTCTGAAATAGAAGAGCTGCAAAAAATTTCAGAAAAATTGGACATAATATCACTTGTCCTGAGGATGCTGAAGAAATAGAAAAATCCATAGAAAAGTTTTATATTAAAGGCTTTCGGTTCCTAAAAAGATTTATTTTAGAGTTATAGAACTCTCTAAGTCATTTTAGAAGCTAGTTAGAAATCTTGTTGCTTTTGACCCATTCTGACAAGATATCCCTAAATATGACACTAAGCCTGGTCAAAGAAGTCAAAATTCACTTGATATGTTTTCTTGTGAAGTGGAACCAGAACTACAACCTGAATGGGATTTCAGGATATCAGACAATTTTTTTTCTAGTGTTTTGAAAGACATGAATATAGTTAGTCATTAGGATCCATTGTTTCCAAATAATAAAAAATATCTAGATATTTTGGCTTTAGGGATTGAAGGCCCTAAAGGATCTGATGAAACTATGGGGGAAGCCATTAAAAACACATATTCCTCAAGGCTAACTAACATAGGGAGCCTTTGCATCTTAGGAATGAATAGACTCATAGCCACAATGCCAGAGCATCTTATACTTAATATAGTATGCCAAAGCAGAGATTAAATTAAAGAAACATTAAAACTTCTAGGGAATTGGAGTATTGCTAAGAAAATTGAGGATAGTACAATTACTCCAGGGCATATGGCTAATATCCTTATTGTATGATTTACTAGTCTTGCATGGGAATGGTGGCATTAGTTGCCTCCAAAAACCAAAATGAATCCTTAAACTACCCCACTATTGATAGTGATTTACTTGAAGCCTCAAGACTGCAATTCTATGGTGCTAAGAAAGTTGGATCAGAGGTAGAGCATCTTCAAACTCTCTTCATGTCTCAGAGATTAGTAGATTTTTCCCTTAAGCATAAATATTTATGTTACATCCAAAAATTACTCATAGCAGAACATAAAGGCACTGATCCAACTTATATCAAATATTATATTCACAATTTTCGGGGTTCCCTTCCAGATGCAGTAGAGAAATACTTTAAGGATAAGGATCTAAGGTTACATAGAATGACCCTTGCCATGGCATAATATCATATAGATGTAGCGATTCAAGAACACTACCTTGAGAAGAGAGTACACAAATATTTTGAAAGGTTTAATAATATTTTTACTCCTTATTTATGCAAAAATGTGGGAAAAATTCTAGACTCGGGATATGGTCATTTTAGCAGAGGACATCAATGCGTCAATCCTACATGTTGCTACTGCAAATGTTGCAAACATAAGAAGAAAAAATATAAGACGTACTCTTTTAAGTCTCATTGGGCTCTTGATCTTCCCACTAAGTATTATAAGAGCTCTAAATCCCACTACCATAAATGATTTTTTCCTAAGAAACCTTATCTCAAAAGATGATATGCCCCAAGAATATATGTTCTCTACTATAATTTCGATAAACCGAGACATTGGGAAAATAAATGTCCCAATAAAACCAAAAACCCTCATTATTCTACTCGTTTCACTGAATACCTCAATCCATAATGGTGGTATCTTCGTTTTGTGATTCTACTACTCTACCTCCACAATTTGATGATATCATTCTTCTTCCCATCGATGAATATAGTGATTCTTCTTTAACCATTTCTTCTGATTTCGATATTGAAAAACTTGTTGATCAATTTTGTCTTCTAAATCCACAAGATTAGGAGGGAGATAAGAACCCAACAATTCCTTCTTTCTATATCCACAAGATTAGGAGGGATATAAGAACCCAACAATTCCTTCTAAAAAATCCCCAATATCCATGCTTTGAAGAACACTGCCTAAATCTGAAAACTCCAAGGCCACAATATGATATGTTTGTGTTCATTGGTACCAAATAAAAAATTCCTCAAGAAATATCAGAATAAATCTGTCAAAATCTAGTCACTCTTCCTTTTTGGAAAATATAAGATATGATTGCATTAATATACGAGAAAGATACGTTCTTATGTCAAGTGGCTAGGCCTACCTCTCAACAACTTTCAAGTTATATTATCTCTCCTTACTAGGAAAATCTAGTTGTTTCCAATCATGCTGATCTCTATTCTGTCCCCTACAAACATTATGATAGGCAACAATTTGGAAGAGACAAATAAGCTCTTTTACTAGTCCAAATTGAAGAACAAAATAAAACAGCTAAAGAGGCTATATAAAAGGTCAAAGATCTTAAAATCACACTAGATGCCATCAGAATAGAATAGGACGTCTCCTTAGATGAAGAAATGTCTAGGGTCTATGATGAAATCAAGACTGATCTGACCTATAAAACACAATACAGAAGAAAGAACAAAGGAATTGATATTAAAGAAGAAGGACCTAGAACTTATGAGAATAATGGGCCTAGAAAAAGCGCATCCTACATTATTCTCTGTAGGACTTAAATACTTCATAAAACTTTGGACTCATCCAGACAATACAAAATCACACCAACTAGATTGTATGGTAGACATTGGGGATATAAATAAATAAAATGAAGAAATAGGTCATCCCTGCATATATGTGGAAATAAATGAGATTCATAGGAGCTGTTTTAAATAAGAACAAAGTAATTATTTTTAGTGAAACTAGTCCATTATCAATAGAAATTGAACGCAAAAATTTATAAGCTCGATTTTTAAGGTGTACATGAAATTGCACATGATTGTTTCTTAGGATATGATTTTATTAATATAGTTAGCCCAATTATTTTTTATATAAAAATACATGAGTAGATATTCGATATAGATAATCAACAAGTCTATACACCAATGTATAGAGACGGTGTATGTAAGAGAAAAATTGTTGAAGAAAAGGTGGAACAAAACAAGTTTATGTAATCTTTAACACGTGTGGTAGAATAAGATAAAATGGAACACATCATCTATTATGCAGAAATGAACTTAGAAAATGTTCTTAAACAAATCTCAAGAAATATAAGAGAATACCCTAATGCTTTCTGGCATCGGGAGAAATAATTTGTAAAATCTTCCATATGATCCTTTCGAAAAAATTATTCCCCAAAAAGGCTTTTGCAAACTTAATGAGTCCTTCAGGAATTAAAATATTCCAAGAGGAAATAAAAGACCTTCTAAAAAAAGGTCTTATTGATCCGTCCAAGGGTGCTTGGACTTGCAAAGGTTTTTATGTTAATAAGCACTCAAAAAAAAAAGTGGAAATCCAAGATTAGTGGCAAATTTTAAGCCACCAAACAAAGTTCTCTATCTAATTAAGTATCCACTACCTAATAAGGATTCCTTACTACATAAAATCAAAGAGAAGGTAATATTCAGTAAGTTTGATTTAAAGTGTGGATTTTATCAAATTGGAATTACACAAGAATATCGACATAAAAAACTTTTGTTGTACCCCGTGGGCAATACCAATGGACAATAATGCAATTTCGATTGAAGAATGCCTTAGGGGAATTTCAAAAAAGAATGGAATATATTTTCATAGATTATCCTTGGATAATAGTTTATATTGATGACATTCTAATTTGTTCCAAAAGTATCCAAGAACATCTCAAACATTTGCAGAAATTTTATGATCTTGTATATCAGCATGGCTTTGTACTTTCTGTAACAAAAATAGAGATATGAAATATAGAGATTGAATTTCTTGGGTATAGAATAGGTAAAGGGTATATTACTCTCTAAGAACATGTCCTGAAAATTTTCAAGAATTATCCAGACAAGATCCTATACAAAACAAATTTATAGAGGTTTTTAAGAAGCCTAAATTATATCAGACCAATTTATAAAGGGAAGACCTCTGACATGCATATTTTGCATGAATGACTTAAGAAAAATCCTCCTGCATGGTTAGAAGAAATGACATCGACAATAAAAAATATTAAGTAGAAGGCCAAATACTTACCCCCTCTTTCTCTATCTACTGAAAATGGAAAATATGTAATAGATATTGATGCATCACAAGAAGCATGGGGTGGAGTATTACTAGAAAAACTTGATGGAAAGGAATAAATACGTGGATATGCCTCGAAATTTCAGAGGAGAAGAATTAAATTATCCTTCTACCCACAAAAAATTGTTAGTTTTTAAGAAAACCATTTTACATTTAAAGTCGTATCTCAATCCTGTTAAATTCATAATCATAATAGATTTAAATATTTCAGCAGGAATGTTGAAAAAAATAGTTTGCTGACCGAAAATTATACCCGTGTAGAGAAATGGGTTGTTTGGTCAGAAAATTTTGATTTTGATATTGTACATATGTCAGGGTATTTGAATTGTATAGAAGATATGTTGTCTAGAGAATCCCATAATAAAACTGACATATATTTGTTGATGTGATCCAGTGTAGAGATGAAAAAGGTAAAAGAAGAAGATTTTAAATGCAAGAAACAATTTCTCTTCTCTATTCCTGAATCTGCAGCAAAAGAATACATGAAATATAAGCTTGTCCAAGGAATTATTTCTAGTCCCTTAAAAATATATATCTTAGAAAAAATTTAAATAAAGGAATTTTGGAAAATCAACAATGCTTACAATCGACTGGTCAAATAAAACATGGATTTTGGACTGATGAAGAAGAAAACCAGTGTTATTGTAATCTAGGTTTTGGCACAATTAATTGGACCACTTGTTCTCTAATCCTCTAACTTATTAGAGAACCTTTGAGGCCTAAAATAGGCCTCCTAAGAAAAATTTACAACCAAAATAAAATTTATAAGAACCAATAGGACTCAAGATGATGATGTCAACCATTGGGGATGATTCACTATTTTTTGGGTTAAGAAGTAAAAAGATTAAAAAATAATAAAATAATAAAACTACTTTTGCAACTTGTATTTTAAGCTTATATCCCTAAGGGTTTACTGAAATTTCGAGTGGGAGCACTCGTTGGATGCAGAATTTGATTCCTCACCCAAATAATACCCATGTTGCATGCCTTTTATGGGCCATGGTACAAGAAAAATGATAAATACATGAAAAACATGATTGCAATCATGTTTTTCATGTATTTATAATTTTTCTTATAGAAGGGTCCATCTAAAGCATGCAACATGGGTACTCCTTGGATTAAGACTCAAATTATGCATCCAACGAGTGTTTCCGCTCAAAATATGAGTAAACTCATAGGGAGATAAGTTGAAAATACGAGTTGATGTAATCTAATATTTTTTTATTATTTCCACTATTATTTTATGATGTAATCTAATATTTTTTTATTATTTCCACTATTATTTTATAATTTCCTTAGGATGCCCATTTTAGACAACAAAAGTCGCCTAATGTTTGGTCAGAGAAAAATAAAAGGTCATAATTTTCACAAACCCTGATTATATGGTAAGGAATCCATGGATTGGTTGGACTAAATTTTTTCTTGATAAATTATGTATGAGAACAGATTGGGTACATAGAAGTAAAAATTGCATCCTAAACCTATAGGAATATATGAATGCATTTACCCAAAAATAATTATGTTTTAGATTCAAACTCAAGCATCTTGGCAGGAAAATCACACTGCTAGAGCCCTTAAAATATATCCAATATAAAAATCATGTCATAAATCCTAAAGGAAAAGTGGTTGGGACTATAATATAAATAGAAGAGCTAAAACTCTAAGCGGAATCCCTCTTCGAAGGGAAATTTATTTGTGACTCTTGTCCCCTCATGAAGGGATTTGATGTTGAAAAATGTTTTTCATAGAATCTTTACCCAATCTGAGACAACAACATAGAACCAACAAGTGTAGATCCTTCAAGATCAAGTACTCAGGCTAATTTTGTAGAATATTTTTCTTATGATTCTGATAGACAAATAAAGTGCTAATGTGGAGAACCCATGTGCATCTATTTCATTGATGACTGGTAAATTTGTACCTTGTCTTATTGCTCGACTCATGTGGAGCCAATATTCTCTCGTGGGCTTTCATCAAAAGCATCCATTGTGTCCTATTTGAAGGATTAGTGGGATTCTTATAAATCTCCACTTTGTAATATTTTATTTTTCATTTGTAGTTATCATGTCCTATTTAAAGGTTTTGTGGGATTCCTAAAAAATATCCACTTTGTAATATCTTATTGGATGAATCTCTCAGACTCTGAGGACTTCTATGACTTTTTTTTCTGATTGAACCATATCTCACAATATCTATAGAAAATCATGACCATTAATACCTAATTTTAGGATGATTCTCATGTAATTTTTCAGAATGTCAAAGATCGAAGAGATTCATTCTACTCCCTCGAGCAATTATAAATAAGGGATGAGAATCCTCTTCTCCTCATTCAGAGTCAAATTCGTTATTGAGTTTTCTCTTGCACTACAATTGAACTTAGTGTGATCAAGTATACATCTTGAGTAAATTCAAAGACAAGTATTAGTTCAGAGTTCAAAAATCCCACGCATATGTATGAGATTTCATGTGTGAACCTAAATTGGTAGGGATCTTATTATATTTAGTCGTGAGTCTTGTATCAGTATCTTGTTGGCTCTGTAGTGTCTATCTTCAGTTGCGATGGTTGTATAGTCTATAAGCCAACTGAGTGTTTGTCTCGTATGAGTATAAGTCAACGATATGGGAGTCATGATGGTATCAGAGCTTGGTTTAATTGGTGCAAATGTTATGTTAAGGAAATCCTCTAAGCATTTATTCTTATTCCAATCTATATGAATTTTCATTTCATCAAGTAATTTTGTTGCATGATGATGTTTTGAGATTTTTAGTTGGAATTAGAGGCAATAAATCCCTAAAATTAAATATTTGAGTTAGAAATCATATCAGGTAGTCGTTTCGTAAGAGTTCACTCCTAGTTCTCACCATAATTTTCTCTGTCATATAAAGATAATGGATCCTTTGATGGATGAATTAGATTTAGTAGACATCTCCATTGATTATTCTTCATGAAAAAATACTATGGTTAAATATCACAAATATTCTTCTATGTCTGAGTTTATTACTTCTAGAGGAATTATTTCTATTTCAAAACCACACCTATATATTCCAGAAATCTCTATAAGCTCCATGGATGGGAATATTTTTCACATTATTTTATCAAGGTTTATTTCGTACATCAACATTTCACTTCTAGTGATGAAACAATACATATAAATCTACTACATAGAGATCTGATAAATCAGAGAAAGAAACACAATTACAAGTATTGTCATTTTGGGGTGATAAATTTTGGATTGAAGCCTATAGTCAAACCTTTAATAAATATGAATTATCTCTGTTGCATAATCGATACAACACATAATTAGTTTGCAGATGCATTCATTTGAGTATTTTCTGCCCCATTGCATGATGGACCAATGCTTTGTACTATTTACCCAAAGTATGTAGTTTCTCTGGATGTCCCATGTATCTAGGATCTACTAAAATCCTACATTCTTCCTGGAGGATTCGATATGCTTATTTCATCCTTAATTTTCCAATTAAAATGTATGGTAATAGTAGGATTCTCTAATGACACATTTTCATCGCTAAGGCCCTCTGTAGAGAGAGCTTCCCACTTGCATAGTATATTAGAAACATATCATTTTTCTAATACTCAACCTGTTACATTGGAATGGATAGGCATGAGATATGCAACCCCTTGGGAAAATAAATATGATACTTATAAACAAGCTCTATTGGAAACTAAAACAATAAATTATTTCGTAAAATCCAGTACCTCTCCAAATCACCAAGGACCAACTATCCTTTGGTAATATTCCTTTTAACCTAAGCCACTCTTCATTACAAAATACAAAACCTCAACATTCTTGTAAGTGTAGCATAAATAACCATATTTTTCATTCTATAAAATATAAAAATTTCCCGACTTGCATTGATAAAATAGAAGTTGTATATGGAGCCCCTAAGTCTGCATATTTACGTATGTTTTATTTTACACTTCCAAGATAAAATACATAAATTACATTCAAAATATCAACATGAGAAATTTCAATTGTTCCCGGAATAAATCTTCTAGCCACTCCTTTTTGTTAATACCAGTCTAATGGAAAATTTAAATAGGAATATATGCCAGTAGATCATCCTCAGCTAACACAAGTGTTTTTAATGAGTGAAACTTGTTGAACTATTCAAATCTTTAAGAAAGTTTGACATCTAATAATTTAGATGATGTTGATAGATATATTTTAATAATATTTTATTCTAATAAGTCTGAAAGAGAAGAGCTACAAAAGCTTTCAGACAAGTTGGACATAGTATCCCATGTCTTGAGTGATGTTGAATAAATAAAAAAATTCATAGAAAAAGTTAATATTGGGCTTTCGGTTCTTGAAAAGATCTATTTCAGAGTTATAGAACTCTCTAAGCCATTTTAGAATCCAGTTAGAAATATTGTTGATTTTAACCCTTTTCGACAACATATCCCTAAAGATGATACTAAACTTAGTCACAAAAGGAAAAAATAATTTGACCTATTTTCTTATGAAGTGCAACTAGAACTACAACGTGAGTGGGATTCCGAGATATCAAAAAATTGTTTTTCTATTGTTTCGAAAGACATGAATATAGACAGTCATTGGGGTTCATTGTTTCCAAATAAACAAAAATTTCTAGATATTTTGGCCTTAGGGATTGAATTTCCTGAAGGATTTGATGGAACTATCAGGGAAGCCTCTACAAACATATAAAGGCTAACTAATATAGGAATCCTGGGCATCAAATGAATGAATAGACTCATAGCCACAATGCCAGAGCATCCTATACTTAATATAGGATGTCAAAGTAGAGAATAAATTAAAGAAGCATTAAAAATTCTAGGAAATTTGAGTATTGATAAGAAAGTTGAAGGTAGTACAATTACTCCAAGGCATATGGCTACTCTCCTTATTGCAAGTTTTGCTAGTCTTGCATGGGAATGGTCCAGCACTATTTGCCTCAAACAACCAAAGATGAACTCTGAAACTCTCTCACTAATGATAGTGATTTAATTTAAGCCTTAGGACTACAATTCTATGGTGGTCAAAAAGTTCAATCAGATTCAGAGCATATTCAATCTCTCTTCATGTATTAGAGGTTATGAGATTTGTCCCTTAAGTATAAATATTTCCGTTACACGAAAAAATTACTCATAGGATCAGGTAAAGCCATTGATCCTACTTATATCAAATATTATATTAGTAGTTTTTGAGGCGCCCTTCTAGATGCAACAAAGAAATTCTTTAAGGATAAGGATATAAGGTTACAAGCCTATGACCCTTGCCATGGAAGACTATCATATAGACGTAGTGATTCAAGAAAACTTCCTTGATAAGAGAATATCAAAATATTTTAAAATGTTTAATAATGTGTTTACTCCTTTGTGCAAAATGTGGGAAAAATGCTAGAATGGGGAAATGGTTCTTTTAATAGAGGACATCAATGCATCAATTATGCATCTTGCTACTTCTAATGATGCAAACATAAGAATAAAAAATATAAGAAGTACCCTTTTATGTCCAATTGGGCTCCTGATCTTCCTACTAATTAATATAAGAGCTCTAAATACCACTTCCATAAATAATTTTTTTTTTCTAAAGAAACCTTATCTCAAAATATAATATGTCCCAAGAAAAAATTCTCTCTTCTATAATTTCGATAAACTGGGACATTGGGAAAATAAGTGTCCCAATAAAAGAAAAAACCTCATATTTCTACTATTTTCACTGAAGACCTCAATCCATAATGGTGGTATCCTTGTTTTCTTGATTCTACTACTCCACCTCCACAATCTGATGATATCATCAGTTCTCCCACTAATGAAGATAGTGATTCTTCTTCAACCACTTATTCTGATTCCGATATTGAACAAATCTCTGATGAATTTTGTCTTCTAGATCCACAAAATTTGGAGGGAGATAAGACCCCAACAATTCCTTCTGAAAATCCCTAATATCCAAGCTTTGAAGAATATTGCCAAAATCTGGATACTCGAAGGCCACAATATGATATGTTCATGTTCACTACTACCAAACTCAAAATTCTTGAAGAAATCTGTGAAAAGTTAGGAACTCTTAATGTTTGGAAAGTATAAGAAAGGATTTCATTAAGAGCTAAGAGAAATTTTCTCTCACAACAAGTGGCTAGGCCTACCTATCAAAAACTTGCAAGTTCTAGTAGGTGTCCTTACAAGGAAAATCTAGATTTGAATGTAATTTAATTTATCTTTATAAATAAAAAATCGACAGTAATGAAAATGAGTTTGACTTTGAAAATACATGATTGATTTTAATTAAACCATCAACTAGTGTTGCTTTTAATGTATATGCATATTTATAATGTCATCTTTCTAATAATATTTTTCACTCACAAAAACAAAATCTTGTGGTTTTAGTTAACAATACATAAATTTGAAAACGATCATATGAATTTGATGACAAATACTTTATATATATATATATATATATATATATATATATATATATATATATATCCTTGATTATATGAATTTAATATCAAATTGTGGGATTGGCCTAATGATAAGATATTATTTTCATCCCTATACTTTATTGCTTAAATTTAGAAATTATGGATGTATAATTATTACATTATATTTATGTTCAAAGGCGTGTTTATTGTAAAATAGAATTTTTAGAATTTAAATTTAATTATAAAAAATTATTAGATGACTTATGAAGATTAACCTCTATGACATATGTTGGAATATTTATGTTAGTATTCACAAACAAATCTTAACCCTTGATCTGTGAATACTGCTATGAAAAATCTTAACCCTTGATCTATGAATGCTACTATAAATATTCCAGTATATTCCATGGAGGTTATATCTCTCCTATCTTCTTAGAAATTGTTGATAATTAAATTAAAATTGTGGAAGACCTATTTTGAAATAGACATGCCTATCAGCATAATTAATTTATCTCAAAGTAATTATTAAAGAAAATATCATATCAGCATGTATAATATTGGACATGTGGTATTGATAATCCACGATATTTCCATGGTATTGTAACCAATGTTACATAACTCATATACTAGCATAACCATATAAATTAAATGGCTAGGAAGCACAATGTACATCAATCCATAATGAGCATCAAAACATTGATTTCATGATACATCTCAGTTCTTAAAATTAAAAAAATCCTTAAAACTAACTAAATTATATCTTTATTTTAAATCATTATTATTATTGATTATACATACATACATACATACATACATACATACATACATACATACATACATACATACATACATACATACATACATACATACATACATACATACATACATACATATATATATATATATATATATATATATATATATATGGAACAGTTTTATACTCACTTTACCATGGAGAATCTTAATCCTTCAATATGTTTTGTTACAATACCATGGATTATCAATACTACATGGCCAAAAAAGCATACCTCACTTCATATGACACTTGTTGACGGGACAATTTTTTTAATTAATAAATTTACTTTGAAGGGTAAAGAGAGCATAACTACTTTGGAGATAAAGCTCAACCTGTGATTTTTGTACGCTATTACAAATATTCTAGAATACTCCATGGAGGTTAAATCCCTTCCCTACTATATACCTGATAATTATTGATAATTAAATTGAAATAGTGGAAACTCTATTCCCAAATAGACACACATATTAGCATAATTATTACTTTTTAATTAATAATAATAATTTAAATTTATAATTTAGGTAAATTTTATAATCTTATTTTAATATAAGAAATGTTAGATGTATCATGGGGTAAGTGTTTTGATGTTAATAATGGATTAATGCTTATATCCATTTATCATCCATTTAATTTATATGGTTATGCTAGTATAAAACTTTGTGTAGCTTGTGTTTACAAAGCATGATGGTATTGATAGTTCCTTGTGTTGTACTCATCCCTTTAGTTAATATTAGAATGTTGGGATAACTATTGATGATTAATAGTATGTATGTTACTTGGTGGTCGAGGAATGTTAATACTTATCATATATCCCCTTTTATTTTCTTTGCAATGAAATGCAATATAATCAAACATCAGTTCACTAGTTGGGGGCATAACTTAGCATTGAAGATGAAAAAATTAAATCGATTATGACAATGGATACGGTCTGTCCTTGTAGGAATTAACTACCACATCTCCTATTTCACATTTTAGGTATGTTTTCATTATATCTATATTTCTTTTTTAGAGTGGGTCTATTTATTTCTTTGTTCACATCACTTTTTCCTATCCCCTGTTTAGTATTCCAATTGTTTTTTAGGTAATACATACTTATTTTTGTCTAGTTTTGATTCTTTTGGTTTCCCCTTCTCTCGGCACAACCCTACTCCATTATACTAGTAAAATGCTCCTATATTCATTTGTTCTATGGTATATTTTTTAGTCGGTTAACTGACCAAGGTCCTCCCTTCCCACTCTCATCGTTTCCATCTTCCACCTTCCCTTGTAGACAACAATTCCAAAACCTCATCGAGGTCATTCCTCCTTTACTCATGGAAACACTAGTAAGGACTAGTTTTCTCGCACTAGGGTGATGGAAATTGTGGAAGCCTCTTTCAACAGATTTTGGGGTTGTACTTTAAATTTTACTCGAGATGAAATAGATATGGAAGAATTTTAAGGTTTAGGGTTGAGCACAAATCCTTGTTTGACATAAAGGAGGTGGATAGTCTTGGACAATGGATTCTTGACACAAGAAACAAAAGGTCAAAGTAGACCCAACATACGTCTATGGTAAATTTATATTTCCAAATAAATTATTTTATGGGAAAAGTCTTGGTTGAAAATAATGAAGCTCAGGACGAAATTTTCCTCTATACAGATTCCCTACAACAACAAGTTGATAAATTGGATGCAAAACTTTCGATTCTTACCAAGAAGCTTTATTTGAATTGTTGTGTTGGAATTTATGTCAACCTGAGTGCATTAGACATTGTTGGAATTGTTGCGGTAGCATTGATGTCAACTTTAGTGTATTTATTTCAATCTCAGTGAATGAGGGATTGTTGGCATTTTTATGGTGGCACTTGGCATTTATGAGAAAACTTGCAAAGAGAGTGAGCAAATTTGGTTGCTGCAAAGGACTCCTGAAGTGTGTTGCTTGCTTAGTTGGAGTTTAAGCCTATTTATGAAGCCTTGGTAAGAGTATTGTTGAATTTTTTTTCCCTATATAAGGCAAATGAAGAATTAAATTCGAAGGAATTTTAATTGTAGTGGATCAACTCAATTGGTTGTACAAAGAGCATAGTTATATATTCTTTTGAAATACCTTTCCAATAACACATGGCATGAAAAAAATATCTCAAGGGTTGGAGAGATATTGTTGGTTGAATTTGGGAAGTCAGTGAAGTGGTAGAATTCTTGAAGTTCAGGTCCTTTGGGAAGAAAACAGTTGTGTGTGATGAAATGAGTTGGACCCACACACAGGTCTAAGAATTTTGAGTCATTTAGAAGTGAAAGTGAAGAAGGTAAGCAGTGCATGAAGGAAAAGGTTGAACTCCGCACTAGTTCAGACTTATTTGGATATTCAAGCCAATTGCAATAGTTTGGGAGGTAGGGCATAATATTCCCAAACCTAAACTTGTGGACATAATTCCACGTGTTGTTGAAGTTCTAGTGTAGATTGGGCTTTTAACCATCTAGGAATTTTGTATAAGAAACACAGAAAGGGCACTCAAATCCAACCTTTTCACTCTATACAAGTTGGTAATGTGGTAGGAGAACGTGGTAGGAACGTCTGATCCTAGGTGATGACATGGCACAATTGATAGGTACGTGGTAGGAATATACACAGTTTTTAGTTTGCCATGTGGGATAGATCATGACACAGGGAACCACTCAGATGTCACCATATGGAAGGATGACATCATCATGATGCAAGTAGTGATGTTAATGGATGATGCGGCATGACTGTGGGATTCGTACCAGAGAATATGTTTTCAACAAATATCTTGTTGTATAGAATTTTTGAAATTTTATTCAAGACTAGACAATGGGGCCCAAAACAAGAAGTGGTTCGACAATTTGGGCATTCAGGTGATTTTCTGGAATCAGAAAAGAAAAAAGTTCTAGACTAAAACATGAACATAAGTGTGTCAAGCATAAATGATTTGTTCAATTAGTGTAATCACATGAAATAAGGCATGAAAGCTTAAAGAACATGAACAATAAGGATTTGGTATTGAATTTAATTACAAAAGTCCACAAGATCTACTTCAGAGTTGGATAGTAATGGATTGTGTCAAACATAAAATCTGATTGACCATGATAGGTGATGGATAACGTCCTGATCAAGAAGTAATGAGTGCCAACGAATGAGTGATAGCTCTTGGGAAACTTATGTGGAGCTTTGATAATGGAAATGCGTGTCTCAGGAGAAGAAAGAGAAGAGAACAATGTGGTTAACGAAAATTCAATGGCTATCCCATTGGATATCAGAAGCTATGATAAATTAATGAAAATATTTTTCTAGTAAATCCAAAATTTTAAATGAAGCCCATCCATTTTAGATATATGATTTACGAAAGATTGGTTCAACCATAGAAATAGTTTGTTTTTTCATTAACAGGTTGAGATTTTCTTATTGAATAACATAAGTTGAGAGAGAAAAACAAGTTAGTTTAGAAAATGCATCAATTCAAAGGTAGTCGCATTGAAACTTGGAGGATGCAACAATGAACCATGCTAAAGTATCTTCTTGAGCCATGAGATAATAAATTAAGAATATCTTATAGACAAGTGTGATTAACAATGTCGACCAATTTTTGGTTCTGTAGTGCAGTGGTTAGAGAGAACGTAGTTGAAGATGGAATATACCAAAAGTGAAATTATCGTAAATAATCTATTGGTAAACTTATTAAAAATTAGAATGTCGAGTGATGTGTGCATAAAGAAGAAGAACAACTAGATATTAGAGTGTGTGTGAGTGTGCCTCTGGAGAGAAGAAGGTAGAGCGAAGTGTGTATCTATGAGAGTGAGCTATTGTAGCATGGGCTTAATGGGCAAGCTGAGAGAATGAGTGTATAGATGAGAAATAAGAGATGATAAATATTAGGATTATGAAGAGTTAAGAAGGCTAAGATTTAAGTGGATTGTATAGAGAGAATATTTCTAAGGATAATAATAAGTGGAGATGTGATTGAAGTTGTGCATTAGGTTTAGTGAGATCCAAAGACGTGAGAAAAAAATTCCTTGTGAATATAAAATTGTTGATACAGTTTAAAAATCCCATGAAATATTTGTCTCCAAGTTTATCAAGTTAGTATATAAATAATAGGGAAATCGGTGATTCCATATAACTGGGTTCCTGAAGAATATCTTGGCGTTGGTTCCTTCTCAAAGTGTGTTCTTGCAAAATGAAAGAGTTGGTTTTTCTTGTAAGTTGATCAGATGTATGCCAAAAAGGGAGTGGATGCTATCAAAACAGAAAACGAAGTTAGTTCTTCCCACTGGTGGGTGCCAACAAAACAATTAGATTTGATGCTTCCTATGAGTGGGTTCTTACGAAATGTAATGTAAACTAAGTAGTTGTTTTCTATTTACATCATAAAAAATAATATTTTAGGTTTTTTTCCTTCATGATTTTCCACATTAAATATCTATGTTCATATCTGTATGTTGTCTATGGTTTTTCTATGATGTTCATATGTGGATTTATGCTGTTGGTTACATAACACGCCACTAGTTGTTTACATGAATGGTTTCCAAGTAAAATACAAATTCTAAATTGGAAATAATTATAAAATTAGCCTGAATACTGATTCACTCCCCCTCTTAGTATTAATGTTGTTTCCAACATTTAGTATCAGAGGGGGTTTCTTTAGGAACAAATTAATCGCTCAAAGGTAGATCAAAAGGAAACATCGCTAATCATGATTGGCTAGTACTAGAAGGAGTACCATTTTTTAATGGAGTAGTTTATGTTCTATAGATGTTTAGAATGTAAGCCTACATAATGGTTGTTGATTTATATATATGGTGCTATATGGTGAATGGATAAAATAATGAATACATTCTATAAGCCAAGAATATTATCTTGAAAGGGGTATCATATAGAAAATTTGATAAAGTAATACATTGCAAGAAAACAAAATAAGTGTTGGAAAAGCTACAATATATGTATGGAGGAGAAATTTTAGATACATAAAAGAATATTTAAGAACCCTCCTACTCTATTAATGAATCATATCCTAAAGAAGCTATTGTTAGAGATAATGAAATGAAAAGACGAAAAAACATGAAATAATTTCAAAATAAAGTTACTCAAAATATTGAAGACCTTTCACCCAATGTAGAAGTTGATTCTCATCACTTCAGAGATGAAGAATATGATACAAATGAGATGAAAACTACAAGTAAGCTAATTTTTTTTATGCAAAGTTAAAGAAATAGGTCATTCATCATCTATGTGTCTTGTGTATCCTCTGATGATATAGATAATCACACATCTAGTATTTGTGAAGAAATACCTATATTCTGTTAGGTCCTTATATTACTAGTATAGTCCCCTATGTTGTTAGTGTAACCCCATTATTGTTATTATTGTACCCTTGTAACCCCCATATTGTTATTATTGTGCCCTTAAATTACTATTGTTAGGTCGGCTAGGATTACATTGTGGCCCCATGGACTCCTATATATAGAAAGGAGGTTTTTTAATTTGAATCATCCAAGAATTGTTCATTCATGTAATGTAATGGAGGTTCCCCCTCAAACTAGCTTATTTCTAAGCTGTTGATATCTCTTTTCTTCTCTTTTTGGAGCTCATTTCACAACATTCGATTTGTAGCTTTGAGATTCTAGGGTTTTGCTGCTCCAAATAGGTCATCGTGGAATTTGTGCTATAATTTTTTTCTACAAAGGTTCATAATCTAAAACTTTTAGAGTGCAAAGAAAAAATCCTGAGGAAAATTGTCGCACAATTTCAAAGCTTGGTTCACAATATTTTTGGAGATATGATCTGTGAAAGTTAGGTCATTTTGCAGGCTCCTGAATTTAACCTAAACAGGTCATCGTGTTATTTTCGTAATAAATATTTTTGTACGAAGGTTCAGAAGCTTAAAGTTTTAAAGTGCAAAGCCGAAATCCTAAGGAACATCGTCGTAAAATTTCAGATATTGGTTCGCAACATTTTTGGAGATATGATCTGTGGAAGTTAGGGATTTTTGAGGCTTCTGAATTTCATCTCAAAGAGGTGATCGTGGGAAAATATTCATAGCTCTTTCTCTGAGCATCGAATTGGAATGCTATAAAAATTGGCCGCAAGTACATGAACTTTAGTTTTTGGTATATCAATTGCAGAACCAAAGGAGGAAACAATGACACGTGACAAGTCGTACAAGTTCGCTCTACTGAACCAGTCAAAAATTGGGTCATTGTGGGAGATTGGACATAAATTTTCCTTGAAGAAACCAAATCAGATCAGACTTGTGGCATTTGAAAGAAGCTTCAAAGGGCTACTGCAGGGCTGAATTTCAGATATTGAGGTTCCACAATTATAGAGATAATTCAATTTCAATATCGAGCTCCTCAAAAGCAAGTAAAACGTGTGTATTTGTTTTCCGAATTGCATAAGTCTTGTTTGAAGAATCAATTTGAATTGATTCCAAGGGCATATTGTAAAATAGATATCAGTATTGGATTCTAAAATGGCCCCTAAAAAGAATTCAACACCCATTAATCCTTTAGAAATCTCTACTATGACTCATGAATACGAAGAATGGCAACATGACATATCAAAATTACAATAGCGAGTGCAACAAATTTCGCTCTCGCAAAGAGCAACAAAAAATCACATGGAAGTTTTGAAAAAAGGCATGGAAACTAAGATGGATGGTTTGAAGAAAGGTGTGGAATCTAAGATGGATGGCTTGAAGAATGGCATGGAATCTAAGAAATATGGCATGGAATCAAAGATAGATGGCATGGAAGCTAGCATGGAATCTAAGATGGATGACATGGAAGCTAAGATCAATGAGAAAATAGAAAACATGAAGAATGATCTAAAAGCATACATGGAAGGTTTGACAAAGTTGATACAAGAAATGTTTCCTAACGGTGAAAATATAGTAGAGGAAACTCATGATGAGAACAAAATAATTGTTAATCATGATTTCATAAAATCTAATGTTGGCGGGAAGAACCACCATATTCCAAAAATGGATATGAGGAAGTTTGATGGAAAGGATCCTGTAACATGGATACTATAGATGGAGCAATATTCTGATCTCCATAATGTGCAAAACACAAAAAAGGTACGCATTGCAACTTTACATTTACAACAAAATACATTTGTATGGTATCGATGGCTTTGCTCCCGTAAATTTCTCCTCACTTGGTCAACTTTTACTGAGGAAATGATAACACATTATGAGGATACAAAGAGAAACACCTTATTTATCCAATTGATAAATCTCAAACAAAAGGGTTTAATTGGGGAGCACATTGAGGACTTTCAAAAGTTGAATATAAGGGTAACTGATATTCCAGAGGAACATATGATTGATCTCTTAATAATTAATTTAAAGGATAACATCCAACATGAAGTTCGCATTTTGGAACCTGATTCATTGGAGAAGGCATTCAGGTTGGCAAGAAAAATTGAATGTAAAATTATGGCGATAAGGAATCCTACCACTCACTTCTATAAAGAGGGAAGTGTTGCTACTCCTAGATTTCCACAACCTACAAGGTTGACACCACAACAATTGGAAGAAAAAAAGAGCAAAAGGGATTTGCTACAGTTGTGATAGAAAATACACTAAAGGTCATAAGTGTGCTGAGAAGAAATTATTTTACATAGATTGTGAAGAGGAAGAAGAAAATGAACAAGAAGAGGATATACACCAGCAACCAACCCAAGAAGAGGAAGAAATGAGTCCAACCATATCGTGTAATGCATTGGCAGGAATTACCACTCCTCAAAATCTCAAGATAGAAAGACATATCAAGAAGAAAAAGGTAATATTTTTGATTGATTCAGGTAGTACCCATAATTTTATTCATTGTAAGGTAGCCAAGGAATTGAATTGTTTCCTATACCCAGCACCAGAATGTCAAGTGATGGTTGCAAATGGAGGAACTATAAATTGCTTGGGAAAATGCCATAATATCAAGCTAACCATGGGGGAATATGTATTGACTAGTCCAATGCTTTCCATTCCTATGGGAGGTGTTGATGTTGTACTAGGAGTACAATGGTTACAATCTTTGGGGACGGTAGCTTTTAATTTTCAAGAACTTTTCTTGAAAAATTTTTCAGAAGGAAAGGAAGTCGAATTACGGGGTATTGCGGGGAAGCCAGGAAGGATAATAAGCTCTAATGTCATGACAAAGCTTCTAAAGAAAGAACAGCGAGGCGTAATTGCACAAGTATGCTCACTAGAAGTTCCAACATCAAAATCATCTATTTCTGCAGATCTCCAACAAGTCTTGGACAATCATTCCAAGGTGTTTGAAACTCCCAAAGGACTCCCACCTATTCGTGATCATGATCATGCTATTCATTTGATTCTCGGAATTTTTCCTCCAAACATCAGGCCGTATATATATCCTTATGTCCAAAAGAGCGAAATTGAACGTATGATTGTAGAAATGTTAGAGGCGGGTATAATTCAACCTAGTCAAAGTTCTTTCTCTGCTCCGTAGTATTGGTACAAAAGAAGGATGGATCATGGTGAATGTGTTCGGATTATAGGGAGCTCAATAAGCTCACCATTAAAGATAAATTTCCCATTCCTGTGATTGATGAATTATTGGATGAATTACATGGAGCAATTTATTTTACCAAATTGGATCTTTGTTCAAGGTATCATCAAATTAGAATGAAGACTGAAGATATTCCGAAAACAACATTTCGAACTCATGAGGGTCATTATGAATTTTTGGTCATGCCTTTTGGCCTTACCAATACACCTTCTACATTTCAAGGGTTGATGAATTCCATTTTCAAACCCTTCCTTAGAAAATTTGTGCTAGTATTTTTTGATGATATACCAATCTACAGCAGGTCTTGGAAGGATCATGTTGAACATGTTGACAGGGTGCTCAAACTATTGTAGGAGAAACAATTATATGCAAAAACATCCAAATGTTTCTTTGGAGCACAAGAGGTGGAATATCTGGGTCATATTATATCTCACGAGGGTGTTAAAGTAGACCCTAACAAAATTAAAGCCATTAAGGAATGGAAAGTCCCCACGACCATAAAGCAATTGCAAGGATTTCTCGGGTTAACAGGGTATTATCGCAAGTTTGTTAAGAATTATGGGAGAATAGCAGCACCTCTAACAACATTATTGAAGAAAGATGCATTTTCATGGACTCCTGAAGCAACTAAGGCCTTTGAACGTCTTAAAGAGGCAATGTGCCTAGCAACGGTCTTAGCTACACCAGACTTCACAAAAACCTTTATTGTGGAATGTGATGCCTCAGGAAATGGAATTGGTGCAGTTTTAATGCAGGAAGGAAGACCCATTGCTTTTGAAAGCCGTCCAATCAAAGGAAAGTATTTACAGAAACCTATTTATGAGAAGGAAATGTTAGCAATACTGCATGCACTAAAGAAATGGAGAACTTTCCTAATGGGAAGACACTTCAAGGTAAAAACTGATCATGATAGTCTTAAACACTTTTTGGAACAAAGACTATCTTCAGAAGAGCAGCAAAAATGGGTCACAAAGATGTTGGGTTATGACTTTGAAATAATCTACAAAAAAGGAAAGCTTAATGTTGTTGCAGATGCACTCTCAAGAAAGTATGAAGAGGTGGAAGCATTGCTTTGTGCCATTTCTATTATCCAACCAGATTGGATAACTGAAGCAAGAGATGAATGGAAGAAGGACAAAGATGTATGGACACTCATTCAAAAGTTGCAGCAAGATCCTAGTACATCCGATACATTTAGTTGGAAAAATGATTCCTTATGGTACAAAGATCGCTTATATCTTTGTAAGAATTCCCAACTAAAACAAAAGATTCTTCTGGAATTGCACACTTCTCCTTTAGGAGGATACTCAGGATTTTTAAAAACTTACCATAGGGTGAAGAAAGAATTTTTTTGGGATGGCCTTAAATCTGATATTCAAAAGTTTGTGGTGGAATGTTTGGTTTGCTAGCAGAATAAAGTGGAGACAATTAAGACCCCGGGACTTCTACAACCTTTATCCATTCCAAGTCAACGTTGGGAGGAGATTTCAATGGATTTTATCACAGGTTTACCTAAGTCCGAAGGAAAGAGTGTCATGATGGTGGTAGTTGATAGACTTACCAAGTATGCACACTTTTGTGCATTATCTCATCCATTTAAAGCAAGTACAGTTGCTACTACATTTATGGACACAATTCAAAAGCTACATGGAAACCCAAGGGTTATTGTGAGCGACAGAGATCCCATTTTTACTAGAAATTTTTGGATAGAGTTATTTTCTTGTTTGGGTACTCAATTATCTCATAGCGCATCTTATCATCCTCAATCCGATGGTCAAACTGAGATAGTAAATAAATGTTTGGAAGGATATCTTCGTTGTTTTGTATATGATAAAAAAACACAATGGGTCAAGTGGTTACCTCTAGTTGAATGGTGGTATAACACTTCCTTCCATACTGCAGCAAAAATTACCCCATTTATGGAACTTTATGGATATCATCCACCATCCATCACATCATCTTTAAGAGAAAATTAGAAGGTTCAAGTAGTGGAAGATCACATCAAGCATCAACAAGAAGTTCTCCAACTCTTAAATGACAACCTGAATTTGGCACAAAATTGAATGAAACAATAGGCATATCAACATCATAGCGATAGAATTTTTGATGCAGGAGACTGGGTATTTTTATGGCTATAACCATACAAAAAAATGTCCCTCAAGCAAGCTAAGAAGGATAATAAATTATCGCCAAAGTACTATGGTCCTGACAAGGTGTTGCAAAAGATTGGTACTATGGCATACAAATTGGAGCTTCCTAGTTCTTCACAAGTGCATCCAATTTTCCATGTTTCATGGTTAAAGAAGGTTACAGGTGAAAATCTTCCAGTTCAAACAATATTTCCAGAACTTGATGAGGTAGGAAAAATCATATTGGAACCTGAAGTGGTCACGGAAACAAGAACTCGATAGCTACAGAATCGATCAATTTCAGAGTATCTCATCAATTGGAAGAACTTACCCACTAAATATTCTACATGGGAGGATGATAATTTTATACAGAAGCACCCAGAGCTACTCAAGCGTTGAGGACAACACTTTTTTGAAGGAGAGGGGCATGTTAGGTCCCTATATTACTAGTATAGTCCCCTATTGTTGTTATTGTAACCCCCTTAATGTTATTATTGTACCCTTGTAACCCTCATATTGTTATTATTGTGCCCTTAAATTATTATTGTTAGGTCGGCTAGGATTACATTATGGCCCCAATAGGATTACATTTTGGCCCCATGGACTCCTATATATAGAAAGGAGGTTTTGTAATTTGAATCATCCAAGAATCGTTCATTCATGTAATGTATTGGAGGTTACCCCCTCGAAGTGGCTTATTTATAAGGCATTGATATCTCTTTTCTTCTCTTTTTGGAGTTGGTTTCATAGCATATTCATATCAATAGAAGATGATGATACCTCTCAAGAATAGGAAAGAACACTCCATGAGTAAAATGAGAAAAGATCATATGAGTGTTCATCTATATAATAAATTGAATGCAACCCTCATAGTGATGAAGAAAGGGTTGAAAGTGAAATAGATGTTGGTTTTAGATCTTACAATAACTTTAAAAAGGTAGAAAAAGATTTAGATGAGAGGCCCATATGTACCATAGAAGAGATCAAGGAGATTTCATAATCAAAACTCAAGGAAAATGAGAAAAATGAAATAATATGAGCTTTATAATAATGAGTTAAAAAAAGGAATTATTGAATTTAATCCTCAACTAGGAGAAGTAAAAAAATTGATGATATGTTGACAACTCAGTTGAATGAAAGAGAAACTTACCATGAGATACTAGAAGCTAAATTAGTCTCATTGAGACATGACTTGGAAAAGGGAAATTGAAGAGTTATCTCAATATCAGAAGCTTGAAAAAGGATCCAACAATAATAAATGTAAAGGAATTATTGGACAATAGTAGCAAAGAAGTAATGAATAACAATAAACTTAGGTGGATGGAAACCATAAGACGTAACATCCTCTGAGAAAATTAATTAACAAGGGTTCATATCAATGGCAAACGAGAGGAAAAGAGATTAAAAACCAGAGGAAGCAAAAAAAGAAAAATAATTTCTTTAGACAAAAATTCAAAAAAAAATCATGATAGATTCAAGAATCAACAAGGGTGCTTTTCTTCTCAAGGAAAAAATCATCAAAGAAAAAATACCCCGAAGTATCAAAGTTTATTCAATGGCTATTATTTTCTTGCAATATTTTTGGACATAAAACCATAGAATGTATATGGTGTGCAAGAAATAAAATTATGTGGAGTGGCAACCACAAGAGAGTTAATAATATCTATAGGAATGAACATGGTAGCAAAAACAAAGGATTAGGTGAGTATGCTATTAAAAATCACATTCCTTTTATAGTTTTGTTACAATTGTGGAAATTTTGGCACAAGGCAAGATATTTAAAATAGAGCAAGACAAAGCATGTTTCTCAAAATGTGGATATAAAAGAAGAAAGTTGTCCATTAAATATGAGAAGAAAAAAAAATGCAGAGGAAGAGGATTTTCCTTCATATCTCAATGTAAAGGAAACTTTATAAGAGGAGAAGGGAAGATGAGATCTGACTTTTTTCTCAAGAAAAAATAGAGCAAAACTAAATTAAGGCACGATCCTCTTATTCTCATTGTGGAACCCTTTATAAATAAGAAATGCAACAAGAAGAAGTGGATGTGAATGGACTTACTCTGAGAGGATCCTGAATGATAAGGTAGAAGGTAATTCCCTTGTCAAGACTCATCCCACCAATTTATGGAAGAAAAATGAGAATCTACCCAGGCGGAGTATATCTTTAGCCTATATTATTCATTAAAAGGGGAGGATGGATTTAAGTAAAGCCAAAAGTGCTAGATGCAAGAAACAATAATAAATATAGAGAGAGTGGTGAATTTTAGTTTTTGAGGTAAATTTTAGTCCATTTGTTGTTACGTAGATGAATTTATTCATTTTTATATAAAAACAATGGAAGAGAAAGAAAAGATGCATCCAGAGTGTTCTAACGGTGAGAGAATATTCATCAACATGAATAAGGTGGGATCCAGCATAAGAGTGGAGTGATAAGGGGACTAAAGTTAAGAATAGGTTCATAAGAATTTTATTCTGGTAGAAGTAAGGAGGTAGATGTAAGGATATCGGAGAAAAGAAGAGGGAATAAGATTAGGGGGAGCTGCACTCAGTAGGAGAAGGAATAATCCATTGCTATTAGGAAGAGTTGATTTCTCAGGAAATGAAATTTCTACATATCTTACATAATGTAGTCTTATTTCATTTACGTAGCATATTTGATTATGTCAATTAGTCATAAGTACATGAAAATAATTGGTAAATATTTCATTTTTCTTACTTATCAATAGGGATCTTTATTTTAGTTCACGGTATTTGGTTCAATTGGAGTAACCTTTTTATATATTGGACATTTATCCAATGAGGAGAAACCATTGGAATTTATCTAGTGCATCATCCAATTTTGTAGGTTATTTTGGTCAAAATTATAATTAATTATGGTGGAATCTAAGTATATTTGGTAGCATGGTTAAATATATGAGGCAAGATAGATATAAACCATTGACGAGAGAGATAAGAGGTATAAAAAGAAGATTATTCCATTTTCTCATTAATCCTCAAACATTGTGATAATGGGAGACTAACAATGTCATAGGGGGAGAAAAACAAAAATTTGGTGCTCATAAGGGGAATGAGCATTTGGAGAGTGAAATAGGTTTCACTATACCATTGATGTTGAAGAGGGAGAGATATATCAATCAAAACTTGTGTTTGTGGGATATTTCCGTTAATTCCAAAGGGGGATATTGTTAGCATTATTGTGTTGGTATTGATGTCAACCTTAGTGCATTGGAGATTGTTTGAATTTTTGTGTTGACATTTTTGTCAACCTCATGCATTGATGTCAATATAAGTTAATGATATATTGTTGGAACTGTTATCATGGAAGTTGGTATTGATGAGAGAGATTAAAAAGAGAGTGATCAAAGTTAGTTTCTACAGAGGGGTAATGAACTGTGCTTCCTTCTCAGTTGGAATTGAACCCTGGTTATGAAACCTTGGTAAGAGTATTGTTGGGATTTGTTTCTCTATCTAAGGCCGAGGAAGGCTTATCTTTGAAGGAATTTTAAATGCAGTGGATGAACTCAAATAGTTTTAAAAATATCATAGTTGGATAGTATTTTGAAAGACCATTCCAATGGTATAAGGAATAAATAAAATATCTCAAGGGTTAAAGATATATTTTAGGTTTATTTTGGGTAGTTAGTGAAGCAACATAATCCTACAAGTTTAGGAAATTTGGGAAGAAAACACTTGTGGAAGACATAATCAGGTGAAACCTTGCACTAGTCTGGACGCCCACACCAGTATGGACCTTTTGAGTCATTGAAAGGTGTAAGTGAAGAAGATAAGTAGTGCACGATATAAATGGATGAAATCCACACTAGTTCAAACTTATCTACATATGAGGGCCCATCGAGCTATTCAAGTAGGCAGGTGAAGAAGTGTCTCAAACCCAAAATTGTGGATATAATTTTATGTCTTAACACAGTTCCAATGTAGACTAGGCTTTCGAGCCTAAAGAATTCTTATAAAGGAAAAAAAAAAAATCTAGATCTACTCTTTCCTCTTTGTATAAGTTGTTGATGTCGTAGGAAAATGTGGTCAATGAGGTAGCATATAGGTGGCACTAAATGGTCCTAGATGATGACATGAATCATTGGGTAGGTGACACATGGTAGATAGATACAAAGTTTTTGGTTGGCCAAGTGGGTCAAAATCATGTGACATGCAAGACCACTCAGATGTTTCCATGTGGCATGGTGATGTCATCATGATGTAGGAACTAATGATTCGTGCAAAAAGTATGCATGTTTTCAATAGATCTCCTTTTCTATATAATTCTTCAAATTTTATTCAAAATTTGACAATATGACCCAAAATGAGAAGTGGTTCAAAAATTCTAGCGTTCGAGTGATTTTCTCGAAGAACATAAGTAAAAAATAGGTTTGGACGTGAACATGGGCATAAACGTGTCAAACATAAAGTATTTGTTCAAGTGGTGTGGTTTCATTAAAAATGAAGTTAAAGATTCAACAACATGAACAATCGAGATAAGGTTTTGAATTCAGTTATGAAAGTCAACAGGCTTTATTGCATAGTTGGATAGTAGTGGATTGCATGAAACTGAAAATTCAATTAACCATGATAAGTGATGGATAATAACTTGATGAGTATTAGTCATGAGAGACAATTAATGAGTCTTGAATCTTGAGAAATTTAAGTGGATATTTTATAATGGGAAAGTGTGGCTCACGAGAAGAAAGAAAACTGAACAACGTGATTAATGAAAAATAAATGGTTGCCCCATTGGAGATAAAAATATTTGATAAATAAATGGTGGGATTGTGCTAGTAAATCCAACATTTTAAATGAAGCCAAACCTGTGAGTAAATCATATATAGGGTTTATGAAAAATAAGACGAGTTAGAGAAATAGTTGGTGTTCTCATTAATGGGTTGAGACTGCCTTATTGAAGAGTAAAGTTTGAGAGAGAACAACAAGTTAGTTGAGAGAGTCTAGTGATTTGAAGGCAGTCTTGTTGAAGCTTAGAAGATGCGATAGTGAGCCCTGTAGAAGTACCTTTTTGAGTAGTAGGAAAATCCATGAATATGTTCCTCGATCCAAGTGTGATTAACATAGTGGAGAGAATTACAACTTTGCAGTGTGATGATAAAATATAACATAACTGGAGATGGAAGCTACAAAAAGTGTAACTATCGTAAATAAATTTTTGGATAGCATATTGACAATTAGAAGGATGAGTTTTTGTTTATAGAGCAGAAGACCAGCTAGAGAGAGGCAATGTGAGGGATTGCAACAATTTTTGTGTTTGTGTTCCTCTCAAGAGAAGGCCAAGAGCATTTTTTAGTTATGAGAGTGATTTGTTGTAATGCAAGTTGAAAGCATGGATTGAGCATGTGAGTGTTGATCTAAGAAAAAAGAACTGTTGAAGAATTTAGAAGGCCAAGACCTGAGTGGGATGATTAGAAATAAGGCTACTAAGGAGAATAACACGACGAGAGATGGTTGAAGTCTTGCATCACCCTGAGTGAGAGCCAAAGCAGTGAGCAACAAGTTCCTTGTGAGTAGACACCTATGGATACAATTTGAAAATCCCATGAAAGAGTTATTTGGAGGTTTAGCAAGTTGGTGTATACACAATTAGGAAGTCGGTGCTTCCATGTAATTGGATGTCTGAAGAATATCTTGGGGGTTGGTGCCTCCTGCAAGTGGGTGCTTGGAAAATCAACTAGTTAGTTTTTATAATTGTAAGTTAATTAGATTTCTACCAAAGTGGGAGCGTGTTATTCCTATTATTGTGTGATAGAAAAACACATAAGGGATTTGGTGCTTCTTATGAGTGGGTGTTCATGGAACTTGATGTAATTCGAGTAGTGGATTTAGATTTACATTATAACAAACAATATTTGTGCTTTTTTCCTTATGGATTTCAAGGTTAAATCCGTGCATTCATATTTTTATTTTGTTTATGGTGTTTCTATTATGTTCATATGAAGGTTTATGTTATGTCTTACATAACATGTTGGTTGTTTACATGAATGGTTGCAAAGTAAAAGAAAAATTATAAAGTCACAATAATTATTAAATTAGCCTTATTATTTATTCAACCCCTCTTAGTATTAATCTCGTTTCCAACAAAATTTCCAAATGGACTTCAAAAAAAAATGAGGATGACCGAGCTCCTCTTCCCACCATGGTGGATTCTCCCATAGGCTTATAATGATTCACTTTAAAGTATTTTGTGTTTCAAAAAAATTTGTAGGCTTGCCTATTTTTCAATTTGTTTATATGTTATGTCCCTTTCTCTCATTGTTTAGATATGTGTAAACTTAACTATCAAAAATAACATTATGAAACATAATGAATATTTTTCATGATTTCAATATTAAAATTATATTAATGGTTTTTTTCCCCGAATGGCACACCGACAAACATAAATATCTAATATTTTTCTTACTTGATAATAAAAATACTACTCAACTTAAAAAGCATTTACCATTCACCCTTTTACTTGCAGGAATAAATTAGTATTTGATATGTGGGACATACTAATTTTCAGGGTTACTAATACATATTAGGTATATACTTATACATATTAATTTAATTCTAAATACTAATGGATTTGGAACCTCATTCTTAATGTAAAACCATGGTTATTATTTTCTCTTGAATTATCATGCATATCATACATACCCTTGTATGAATGAGTATTATAAAATTTGTATTGTAAAAAAAATAGTCGAATTCTCACGAAGTCGTTGGTTCTTCTGCCATCTAGTGATGCGAAATCCTCGGAGAAAGTGAGTTCATATCTATAGTATTTGTAGATTTATGGTTCATCAACGATCTACAGGAGGTGGTTACATGGTAACCACCCTCTAATGCTGCACCGTCGCCAATCCATTCTCTCCTTGTTTGGTACCAAATATGGCGCTGCAACTTCGTGGATGAACCAAATTTTCCTTGCTCCTGGATTGTTTCTTCGCGGATAGTATCTCCTTTTTCTTGCTATGTTATTAGAACCCTTACATATGCCTTACTCTGCTACCGATGATGGTTAAATTTATATGCCAGGGATTAATTTTAGCAATCGTTACGACCAGTATTTTCTAATATTTTTCTTTAAGAATGGATAATGGAAAAAACCAGAGTTCACTGGAGAAAAAGGTACCCTGTGTTACTTTCTTTGGAATTCATTCTTTACAGATTTAACACCAAAGTTTTAAGGAAAAACCGTGACAATTTAGGATGATAGGGAGGCCGTTGGGAATTGTCAAGAGAGGAAGCCACCACATGAGGTAAAAACCTCTCCCAATACTTATTTAAGAGTCCATTCTCTTCAGAATTGGTTAACACGTGTTGGTTCTAACATTTTCCCTGTTTCTTGTTTTCTTGCAACAGGTGAGATTTACTAACTTGCGGCCTTGGGAAATTCATGTAAATTTTCAACAGTTAACACTGGTTTCCTTATTTAATTAACCTTACCCCTTATAATTTACAAATTTCAAAGACTTTGCAGCTAGGGTTTATAATTATTTCCCTCTATTGAGGATTCATATAAATATAAATCACATTAATAATAGGAGTTATTTGGAATTGCCATGGTCTGGTGGAACTCTTTTTCTCTTCAATTTTCATGTCAAATATTCAAACCCTAAGGCTTGTTTCTTTATATTCTCCAAACTTGGAAACTTGATTATTATATATTTTCCAAACATCTGGTTGTAACCCTCTTAATTTAATTTTGTATGCTAGAGATTCTAGCAATCCTGTTGTTTTGAATCTGGGTTGCTTAATTGTTAACTTTGTATGCTGGAGATTCTAGTAAGCATGTTGTTTTGAATCTGTTATTTATAGTTAACTCGGTTTCTTAGTGATATTTTCTTGTGTATAATTAGTTTGCTAGCAGTCTTTATAGATGCATTGGCTTCTAAATTTTTTCCGCCCCTAATTAAATTTCAATAGATAGAGTATGCATTTTTTCCATTTGCGTTAATATGTCTTTCCATTGGTCTATGCATGAATATTTAATCCTTTCATCGTTCAATACATGCCTCTAGTTATATATTTAACCCTAAGGGTTTATGGTATATGTTTCTAACAACCTCGCTTGCCTAACATAGACTTATTTTCCTTATGGTGGAATTTGGTTCCATAAATATTTCCCATACTTTAATATGAAAGTAATACTCTGTTAATTATGTTCTCAAGTGCCACATTCATTGCATGCTCAATTTAGATATTAAATATTTTCCATTCTTGTCCACTCTTAATACATATTTACGACATTTTATCTCTCTTGTTGTAATAATGAGACTTGTTTCTTGCTAGTAAAACTAGATCTCTTCGAAGGAAATATTTTGATACTTCTACAATATTGTTAATTTATCATTTTGTTATCTAACGATTCTGTTTCCTAGGATTTATTGCACAGACACACACACATAAGAAAATAGGATTGAGACTATGTCAAACTAATGGACTAATGTGTGTTCAGATTTGAATAGTAACCTAGTCCAGTAATAGAATAATATTATTATATTAACAAGAAACTTAAATTTCAACAACATCCTTAATGCAGAGAAATTATAACTTAGTGCAGTAAGAAAACAACCTTACACATCTCGAAGGAATAAAATATAATTTAATAGACATCCATAATACTTAGTTATCCTTCTTAAATGTCTGAAACAACCACAAAATTCATTAGCAAAGTGAGTTTTCCACCCCACCAGTGAGTATGGTATCCACTACCAAAACTATCCCCGATCCAGTTTCTCTTCCATAATAGTTTCTTCATAGAGAACTAGTAGTATTTATCCAAAGGCATCAAGACTCTTACTAGTCCAGCCCAAGAACTCAGACTCACAAGTATATCTTAGGGATTCCATTGGCCACCCACGAGCTCAAGAATTAGGTAATTAGAATCATCGTGGAAACCTTAAATAAATTCTTGTTTCAAGTTTCAAAACATAAAGATTATTTATCTCTAGGGAGAGGAATAATTGTCTTAATTCTCTAGAAAATGAAACTTTCTTTTAACACGTTTTCCTGTAATTTTATGGACGCCCATAGCTTGCATTATTTAAAAATATAGTTTCAATTAAACAAAATATCATTTATGTTTTACCATCCTCCTGATCCACAATTTTTTCCAGGTCTTCTGCGGTAAAACAAAACATTTCCATATTTTACTGAGCAGAGTTACAACCCCCACCAGTGAAACATCATCCACAGTGTTTTCTTAGCCCTCCACATAGGCTAGGAAATCTCTCACGCATATAATCTTTATCTTTTAGGTAGCCTCTTCCAGCTAAAGTGCTTCTACTGCACTTAACCTAGGTGATCACTCATCTCTGCTACATGATTTCGTTTATCTAGTAAATAATATATAGAGTTATGATCAATAGATTTTCATCCAATTCGACTTACATTTTCCATTGTCAAGGTAATCATTTGTTTCCATAAATTATTATTTAAGAAGTGTATATACTTAAATAATCATTTGAAATGTTATCACAAACATCACCAATTGTTACTTATGTAGTCAAAAAGGTCTTCAACATACTTCACCACTCTACAAGGTTATAAAATTTCACTTAATAAGAGGCATCATTATAGTATTAATCATTTTTATGTAGCCAATGGTTGTGTAAAATACCAAGGACTCCATCATGTGGTTTTATTGTAAATTAAAGTTCATGGAATTCTTACATGGTAATTATATTGCAAGAACCTTTTATTGTTATTTTATTTTTTATTCTCTATTTGAAATGATCGATTATAGATAATACATTCTTGTACTAGGTAGCATTGCTAAGTTCTTATATGTTTAGGTTACATATAAATTAATTACACTTCATGTAGAGTTTTAGAAAACTTCCTTCTCTTCCTTTTGTTGTCTACTTATCCAAGTAGCTCCTTTATGTCCCTCTTTAATTGCTTGTTGTCTTCTTCCATCGCATGAACAAAATTTAGAATTCCTTAAATTTTGATATTTTTCCATGTTGCATTATAGGTGATAGATAAAAATTTTAAGCAATCTGATTCTATGTTTGGTCAAGAAATTTATCTCTTTTACATTTACACTTCTCCATTAGTATAGTATAGTATAGTGTTTCTTGGCATATATTTCACTTCATTGAATCAATGATATTCTTTAATACATCTAACAAACAACATTCTCAGCTCAATATGGAATTAACTATTCATTTCGCACTATTCATACTTGTTATCATCATCATTCTTTTTTTTTCTTTTCTTATTATTATTATTACTTTTAGGAAGATTCCCTAATTTTCCCCATCATGCCTTGCAACCAAAGATATGTTCTTTAGACACCCTCGTTTTCCAAAATGTCATAACAACAGGTTGTCAAGGTTCTAAGACAGTCGGTTCATCCCACCATTTCCATAGCAAGTGTTACCTATGTTCTTTGTTTATGTGGACCTCATTCTGTCCACATTATTTATCCACTCATATTTTTCATGTAGAAGTCTTAATCAGAATTTTATAAATCAATTATATATATAGATATATATATATATATATATATATATATATATATATATATATATATATCCTTTCCTTTCCTTTGTTCTTTCCTAATACTGGCAAGATTCAAAAGCACATGATAATATTAATAGAGTCACCAAATTTTGCCACTGTACTTTGCTAACCTGACTTGATTATGAGTTCCTCTTATTCCTCATCTTGGTGTTTATGTCCTTTTTTTCTGCAACTATTAATTAGGATGTTCTGGAAATCCCTTTCCCTTCAATACATCATCTTCATGTGGTTATCTTGATATGGTAATTTTGTAAACATAAATTCATTCTTGTTAATCACTTGACCAAACTTCGTTTGTGTCTATCAAACTCATGTTTAAGGTACTTATCCCAGTAACATTATCTCGTACTGTGCTATAACCTCTTTTTTTTTAACTATCACTATTTCCATATTCCTTCATTATCTTATTCATTTCTAATAATTTTTCATGCACCTTATAAGGTACCTCTCATATATATACATATACTTATATTCTTATGTCTTCCTTTTAATTTTTATGATTTTCACCAAAATTTTAAAGTAATGGTATCAAATGAGCAAAGACCCAGTTAAAAATTCCCATTGTAATTTACAATTTTATCATTTTCTCTTAATATAGTTTCCTGGAGTTCCATTAAATTTCACATGAAATTTAGCATGCATTTTCTTCTATTCATTATTATATCAACTTCTCTCAAATATTTTAGATATCATATTCATTTCAACTAATCAAAATTATATTATCATCTTGTTTTTCATATCACACTTAGTCTTCTCAATTTCATGGTGGCTATAAAATAAACCATTTAGCGAGTCATTCTAGGATTAGTATTGCGAGTTTGAAATTTAGTGAGTCCTTGGGCCATATTCCCAAATAAGGGGAAGATATATCTGGATTCCTTTCCTAAGTTATTAGAGTCATTGTACTCCTTAGTAAATTTTCATGTTTCTAGTTTTATCTCACTTACTTGTACTTGCTAAATTTTGATATAATTTGAATCTATTTTCTATATATAAACAAAATTGTTCTGATGTGCTTTCATGTTTTTTTGGTATTGAGGAACAACCCAAACAAAATTATCAATCTCCTTTCAACTTAAAGGTTGCAATATATTGTTTACTTATTATTTCCCACATTAATTCCCTTCCATCATATTTGTCACAACTTATCTATATTTTATTGGTTCTTGAGCAAGTATTTTACCCAACCATTCTACTACCATTCATGACCACTTAAGTGTTATAATCCCCTATGCTAATTTTCGGTATCAGTTGTTCTATTATCGTACCCATTCTCATTGTGGCTCCTTTTTTTTTAAATGAATTTTAGCACAAAAATCCTTTATCAATTGTGGACTTTATTTTCTATTAATCATGGAATATGCATCAATTAGTATGACTACGTTGGATGTACTGATACTTAAGGTATATTATTGACAGATATATTTTTTTCTCTTCCATTTTTATCACTCGAAATATATGTCATATCAATTGAAGGAATCAATGATTCCCACCAATTACCCAACACATACTACATTTATTTTATTATTACAAGCATCCTATGTCCCTGTACAACTTGGAAAAGAGTTATCCTTAAGTATGCACAACCATCTTCCTTAGGTATAACTGTATACCCTACATTTTTCTTTATATATAACAAGGGTTATTTATTTTCCTTTTATTTGAATGCATTCATCATGTTGAGTGTAACTTGAGTATATTCAATCCTTATTTCTGAGATTAGAGTTTTCTCTAGGCTGCTTGGATTCTAGCTTGGCACGAAGATTATTTTTATACCCAACTCCTTTCTTGATCAAAACCCTCAATAAATATTTTTCTTTATGAATATCACTCTTATAAGATATGTATTGGAATGATCCTGAAATTAACAAAATAATATCACAACCACTAACAATACGTCGTCCTACCGATAACACCAAACTGCTCAGAACGATCCTACAGATAACACCAATATTTTTGTATATTTTACTTAGTATATGCGCATTCATTTTATAATTTTTTGGTTCATATGTTTCGTCATCGTTTTAGGTTCATGGTATTTTGATTATCCAAATTAGCGACAAAATATGATTTACTTAATTATCAATAATTAAGTAAATCTTTCAAGAATTTTCTTGTTCTCCGTAGCACTCAATAATTAAATCTTTGTAGATAAGGGTGGCCTCAACAATGAGTCAATTAATACTTGATAATTAATATTTTTATCATTTAAATCAAGTAATGGAACTACTTCAATGCACTCCTAAAAGAAAATTTGACCCTCTCGTCCTTATTAAACCCACAGTTTTGAACTCTCAAATCTGATACCACTTCTAACATACCCCAATTTTCTTTTCTACCTAATTAACATTTACCATTCACAATTTTCCTCGTAGGAATATATTAGTATTTGATACGAGGGACATAATAATTGCCTATGTTACGAATACGTGCTAGGTATATATTTATACATATTTATTTTAACTTCTAAATACTAAAGGATTTGGCACTTCATTCTTAATTTAAATCCATGGTTATTCTTTTCTATTGAATTATCCACATATCATATAGTATTTTGTGTGAATGAGTATTATAACATTTGTATTGTAAAAATAATTATTAGACTTCTCGCAAAGATGTTGGTTCTTCTACCATCTGGTGATGTGACATCCTTGCAGAAAGTGAGTTCATATCTATGATCCTTGTAGAGTTATGGTTCATTAACGGTCTACAAGGAAGGAGGTGGTTACATGGTAGCCCCCCTCTCACATTGCATCTATGAGAATATATTCTCTCCTTGATCGAGGCTGATATTGGTGGCCACCCACCTATTCCACCTAGACCGCTAGGCCCTCAACTTTCGGAGTTGTTTTGACCCCCTAAACATTGCTTTTTTGAGGTTTGCAGTAGGCTCGTAACCAACAGAACATAAGGGCTATGGGACGACGACAAAATCTGTAGTAATCAGATAAATATTTATGGTGATATATCATATGCTCCAAATGAATATAATATGACCAACTTATGACCCCTGGAATTTGGTTGCCCAAATAACCCTAGCGGGGCCCACAAACTCTTGGTGTTTCATCTCATCAGGTTAGCGTTTTGGCTGTTTAGTGTTTTCCTATGTTGTTCGATAATTAAAATTCCCCTGAGACTCATTGTAACATAGTTCATAGGCCTACAGCTGCCACATATCTTCTTAGAGATAAGCTGCCAATGCCCTAGCTAGTTTATTTCCATTCTGTCTGTAAGCATATTTCAGTTATTTGATATTAATGAAATGAAGTATTATTTATACTGCACCTCTGCATTTATGTGTATTTCTGCATTTTATTGCATTCTTGCATAAGTCCAGACCAGTGGTATCAGAGCCGTATGCTCTTTCTCGATCCTTCTCTGCATGTCCCCAACGAGGTCGAGGTATAAGGAGTTAGGGCGCGATCGAGTTGACACTTTGCAAGATCATCCTCATAAACCTCGATGGCCTTCCATGGCGGAGGAAAATAAAGAGGCGGGATCAATATATCCTATACAAATATTTCTTGAGGAGGCCCTCGAAAAACAAAGGATCCCAATGATGGATAACTTTTCCTAGATCCTTCAACGGATTCCCACCGATGGGGCATCTGCATCCAACATCCACTCTAGATGCACCACTCCTTTTAAGGTACAAGTAAACTTTGACATTCCCATGTTTGAGGGAAAAATAGATGTATATGTCATACATAGATGTTTGAATCTATTACAAGGATATTTCTCAGTTCATGAATTTTCCAATCGGTAAAAGATTACTTTTTCACTCCTCAAAGCCGCCCCCATTTCAAGGACTCGTGGGAAACCTATTGTGAGAAAAATGATGAGAGGGAACCCTCTATGTTCTCAATTGCACCTACTCGAGATTCATTCTGAGACACCATCAAATTACAATATTATCCCGTGGGGAGCTATGATGACAAGTACATACAATTAAATACGCTACGGTAGCAAAGGGATAAAGATGTGCATGAGCTGACGAATTTGTCCATACCCTACGCACAAAGTGGGGTATCAAATATTTGGAGAAACATTTTGAGTTGAAGTACCGTAGTTGTATGCATAAATAAATTTAGGATTAAATGGAGTTCCTTGACATCTCCTCGTTGATTAGTGGTTGTCATTGATGTCAACCCAAGGAGCACCAGGGGATACACCAATCTTGCATAGGAATTTTGACTTGAAAAATTAATCTATTTTGAGTCAAGTATATTTTGGATGGTTTCTACTTGTCGATATGTTTCCGTTGATATATTTCATGCCACATAATTCTTCATGGTTCGAGAGATATTCATGTTTGAAATTAGTAACCCCAGTCAGTGGGTTAAAAACCCATGGGGTTGTGGCATGACACTAATCATTGGTTGTGGTCATTGAATTATCAATAGTTAATAATTTTTTAAGCTTCTAAAATACCCTCTCAACCTAAGCATTTATATAAATTGTGACCCTCATATCATCCTCATGTAAGGCTTTCGCTACTTATAACAGGTCATCGTGGCTTTTTCTCTATAAATTTTTTTCTGCAAAGCTTCAAATGCGGAAAAAAAAAACCCATTTGGATGAAATCTTGATGAAGCACGTATCTAAATTTCAGATATCGGTTCACTATATTCTCGGAGATATGGTCTGGGGAAGTTAGGGTTTTTGCAGGCTCCCAAATTTCATGTCAAACAGGTCGATTTGGGAAAATCGTCATAAATTTCTCTTTGCGAATTGGATTCAAATTTCAAAAAAAGTGACAGAAATAGGATGGGCTATGGTTTGTTTTGTATCATGTTCAAGACCAAAGGTTTAAATAGTGACACATGGAACTGTGTACAAGTTTTCTCTACTGAACCAGTCTATAATCAGGTCATCATAGGAGATTGGGCATAATTATTTCTTGAAGAATCCAATGTTGATCAAACCTACAGGGCTGGAAAGAGAACTCAGAGGACTACCACAGAACAAAATTTCAAATCTTGGAGATCTAAAATTACACAAATATAATAGATTCAATATCAAGATTCTAGAAGGAAAGAAAAAAATATGCATTCAAGGATCACTGCAGTAAGGAAAACACATCAACAATTAAGGGTAAGTCTGCTACAAAAACGTATTTATGATTAGTGTTTGAATTTCAATTTTAATATCATCTCTGACATGTTTTTTTTCAGGGAAATGTAAGTATTTTGTATGTATGTTTGATTGGGTTTTGTTCATAAATGTTGGTTATATTTACATTTGAATTTTTAATATTTCTCTCACATATGGTTTGTAGGACAATGTAAGTATTTTGTGTGTATACTGGTTTGGGTCTTGCATGTGTAGGAAGGAGGACACAATAGGACAACTCAAGCACATACTATAAGGACAATGCAACTCCAAAGTATCATTACTTGAATCAAGCACAACAATACCTCAGCAGCTACTAGTGTTCAAAGAAGCAGTGTCAAGTCATGTCAAAAGTCAATATTGTAAAAGTAATCATTGTAAAATTGTAAAAGATTCAATCTAACTAGATTTGGACAAGCATTGTTGCGAGGTATAAGTGTCATTTTTCGATAATGTTATGGTTGGGTTGCATGTCATAGTGTGATTGTTCTAGTTCAAGAAAATCACTGGGAATCATATTGCATTGTGGATCATTGTCCCTGGTACAAGATTCCACACTCTTGTATTATTTATGATCATTATAGGGTGGTAGGGAGGTGGTCGGTTGGTGCATGAAGTCACCTACAGGCTGGAGCCTGTGAACACTTCAGGGTGGTAGGTTGGTCTAGGATTTTGGGGCATCCATTCAATTGGCTATTGAAGAAACCAGGGCATTGGGGCATTCTTACAATGGGAGTTGGAGAAGAATTATTTTATAGAATTCGAGGAAGTTGTAACTTTCATTTCATTTGGGGCTGAAGATTAAAGAATGTATTAGAAAAGTGTTCGGTAGTTTTTGAAATGGAAGGGGTTTTCCACCTAAAATTTGTGTGCCTATTATGTTCTATTGTTTACTGTTGTTACTGAATAACCATCAAGAATAATTGAAGATTAAATAATGCTCTAAAGATATTTATAAAGTTATAACTGATAATAAATATTGATTCACCCCCCTTCTCAGTATTTCGAGTAGTCCTCGCTTGGAGTAGCATACCGGTATGCTACTAACATTGAGCAAAAATTAAAATAGAAGAAGCGAGACTTTGGATATGAAAATTAGAATAAAGGGAAAGGTGTAAAAAAACCGTAGAACAAAGGAAAAAGCCAAGGTGGGGTGGCCCAGGACAACCCACCAAATCCGCAAGAAAATAACAATGCCCTGAAGCCAAATAAGGACATAGGAAAGTGGCGTGAGTTTAATATCTCCACTCACAACACAAGTGAGTTTCAAGCGAAGAAGTCATTGGTGGTCGAATTGAAGGCTTCTCATAAGATGCATGCTTAGTCTCTGAATCATAACATGAAAATGGGAATGACACAGGGAGGAATATTTTAAATGTGTAGCCCAATGCCACCATTTCCACCATGAAAATCTGGAAGGTGTTACACTGAAAACTGTCACTTTGAAATTTTGCTGACTGTATGAGCTCAGTAACACTCATACATGCCTCCTCTACAAGTCTTACAACCTTTGTTCCTCATTCCATGCCCTGAAAATGAAGGAAAAACCCTAAAAAGCTCAAAAAACCTTGGGTACGCAGGTAACATGAAGCCTGCATGCGTTTTTGGCTAGGGTACGCAGGTAATGTGAAGATAAATTGCGTTCTAGAATGCACTTTTCCAGTGTAATGCATGCGGTACCCCTGTAAAGTAAAAAATGCGCGAAATTTAACTGAAAAAGTTGAATTTTGGTCAATTCTAGAAGGTTCTGGATGAGAATTTTTGGGGATGAGTACGCTTTGATAAGGTGCATGTATCCCACACCTTAAGGAACTAATCCCTTGATATGAGGAGCCTATCCCTTTGAAGGAGGGTTCTATCCCTTTAAAGGTGGAATCCTAACCTCCTCATCTGCTCTATAAAAGGAGGCATTGGGTAGCCTGAAAGGGTGAAGTTTTAAGAAGTTTTGATGGAGATTTTGGAGATTGAGGATTAGAGTTCAAGCTTTATGTGTGATTGAGCTGAAGTGCTGTTGAAATTTAGACTTCTTTCTGCTGAGCTTTTGAGAGGAAAGATCACATACCTCTTTGTGCTCCTGGAGGAAGAGTGTAAGACTTATCAAAGTAGAGGAGATTCCTGCTTCGGACCCCGGGAAGGCCTTTCAAACATCAAGGCTAAGGTTGTAAGGTTCTTCTGTATATTTTAAGATTAATACAATCAAGTTCTGTTTTTCTCAATAAATTGTCGTTCGATTGTTTATTTCAATAAGATGTCGTCTGATCGTTTATTTCATAGATTCCTTGATCACTATGATAGGTATGTTTTATAATTATTTGTTATACAGGTGCTATTGATATTTTCTTGTTTGTGATTGCATATCAACGAAAGATGATACTTTCTTGTGACAAAAGGGCCCTTGTTGCGACGAAGGATTATTGATGCAATGGAAGCACTGCGACCGCAAATAAGCATTTGGATCTAAGGTAGGATCGACACCTTCATAGCATTTATTTATAAAACGAATATACTTAGAGAAAGACAAACTTAGTTGTTCGTTTGTTGCTAGATTGTCTTCTGACACTAGGGAGATTGGTATTGTCCACAAGAACGATTTATCCGGCCAACAAATTGGCGACCATACTGGGGAAAGAACTTGTTGTTTTTGGTTCTCTTTTATTTTGATTTGAGGAAAAGTTTTTCCTGGTTTTTGATTGATGGATATCTGCCTGGGTAGCTTCGTTTTTCTTATTTTTTTTTTAATTTTGAAATATTTTATGTTTTTCTTGAAGTTTTCAGGGGACCGCACTTTGTCTTCACACACAGTGTGGGCATTTCCGCACTTTCCTTAAGTAACCAGTGCGGGACCGCACCTGTTACTTCTGGGAGCCTGCGGACCCTATTAAAATTTTTGAAAAAGTTCTGATTTCTTCTTTTAGTTTAGTTTAGATTTAATTTAGGATTCTTAGCATTTACCCAGATCTGTATTTTTCTGTCAAAAATATCTTGTTTCTAAGTTTTTTTCAGCAAATTCTTCATCTCATCAATCTCCATTAAGTTAATTGGGTGTTTTGAGTCTCTTTTTTGAGAAATTCTTAATTTGATTTCCTTTGGTCATTAATTGAAGGTTTGTCTCAGTCTTTTCACAATTTTGCATCTTTTTGCTTTTGTTTTTGCAAAAAAAATTCCCCCTCATTCGCCGGGGGGGGGGGGCTAAATTGTGTATGAGTATTAATCGCCTTTGAGTGTTTTTTGATCTTTGGAACTCTCACCCAATTTTCTTGACTTCCACTTGATTGGTTCTTAGATTACATTAGAATCATCTTGTGTTTGAGAATTCTCTTGCATAGATCACATTTGCATAATTAGAATTCTCATTTTCAGAATATGAATGAAAAATGTGCATAGATTACATTTGCATACTTTTCAAGTGAATTGTGCATAGATTACAACGGCATAGTTTACATTCTGAAAAATCAATCATAGATTTAGATTAGTTTTCTTTGATTTGAATTTAGATGTTTTTATGTTTGTTTTAAAAAACACAAAATAAAAAAATTTGGGATTGATTTGCATTAGTTTTTATTGATGAAATTAGTGCATTAGAGAATTTGTTATATTTTCTCTTAGTTATCAATTTCTGCATTGTTGGAAGTGAATGGAAACTCTCTCCTTACTTTAGGTAGGATTCATCAAATTGAAAAGATTACATTATCATATTCGATTGCATTCAGTTTTGGTTTGGGTCATAACACCATTGGTTTCATATCCATTTACCCTTTGAGTAATAACAACCTAAATAACACAGCGCTTAATTAAAATTCATCTAGTAATTTTTACATTTTTAGGGCTCTTATCACCAACATAGCTTAGGCTAGTATCTTGGAGTAGGGAGTAATTAACTCTCCAAGATAGATAAAACAAACAAGTAGACAAATCTTGTGGTAGGAAGAATTCCAGTTGTTGCATGTATGCTCTGGGAAGCTCCTCTTAAAGGAGTTAAGCACAAGATCATATCTGAACCAGTGGGGTAATCAATCCTTCCTCATTGGGAACGATAGAAGATATACACGTATTAAAAACGGTAAACCTCGGATAGACCATTGTCGAGGAGTCAGGGGTCACTTGTCGGTAAACCTTGGATTCTGTTCAAGGAGCCTTCAAGGGGATTGAGCTTTGTTACTCTGCCCTTGCGTGTGTGTCGGATCGTAGACTGTTCCCCCAGGTATATTTGTTTCAGTTGGTAACCTTAGTGACCATAATCTTTAGGATTCTTCCTTAAGGTGACGGTGGCGGGAAGATCCCACTGTACCTGGAGCAGACGTCGACTAGACTCACTTGGACTCTCTGGGGGGTTCTCTTCACACGAGATGGTTTTGTGAAGAAACTTGTGCCAGTCTGTTTCATTAAGCAGGTTGTCGGGGTAACTGTTCCAACCGCCCTTTCTGTATTAAATTCTACGATGTTTGATTTCATCACCAACTAGTGTTTTTAGTACGGGAAGTTACTGTTTGTGTGTGGTTTGACTCCTAGATTTGATAGCGCGTGTTAATTTGTTTGTTTTTACTTTTAGAGACCATAGGTGTGAATTGTGAATTTTAATAGTTAGGTGTGAATTTTTAATTGTTAATTGTTAATTTTAATTTTAATTTGTTAATAAAATTCACTGAAGTTGAATAGAATGGCAACTGTTCTGGAATTTACCAACCAAGGAACCCCTCTTAACGAGAATCCTAGTACTTTTCCTTGCTTTGGAAATGTTGGTCCTCCTTATATGGCTACATTGTCATTACCTAGATTTACAATAGGTTTACCGATATGGTTACTTTCAACTTCGTTGGCCCTGAATACTCCAATTGTTCCACCTCAACCGAATGCTTCACCTAAACAGAGTTCACCATCTCAACATCACCAACCTTTTGTTGACCCTTTACCTTCTTCGTCTAATATTTCTTCCTCCATTTCTTCCTCTTCGCCTGGTAAAAGCCTTGAAGCTAGTAACCAGGTGGCGAAGAAGAAGAAAGGGAAGAAGAAGGAGAAGAAGAAGAAAGAAGTCAACCAACCAACCATGGCTGTAAATGTTAGTTGTGTTGAGGAAACCTCCAGCAGGCTGTAGATTAGAAGTAGAGAGCGAGGATAGTTCCTTGTACTGTGTCAACCTCGTTAAAAAATGAATCAGTGAGTGTGAGGAGAGTTCCTTGTACTGTGTCAACCTCATTAAAAAATGAATCAGTGGTATGAGGAGAGTTCCTTTTACTGTGTCAACCTCGTTAAAAAATGAATCAGTGGTGTGAGGATAGTTCCTTTTACTGTGTCAACCTCGTTAAAAAATGAATTAGTGTGTCTAAGGATGGTTCTTTTCCTGTGTCAACCTCATTAAAAAATGAATTAGTTAGTCGAGAGCATAGTTCCTTTTCTTGTGTCAAGCTTGTTTAAAAAATGAAACAAGCTTCGGTGAGGATAGTTCCTGTTACTGTGTCAACCTCGTTAAAAAATGAAACATGTAGGTGAGGATAGTTCCTTTTACTGTGTCAATCTCGTTAAAAAATGAATCAGTCGGCGATGAGGACAGTTCTTTTCCTGTGTCAACCTCATTAAAAAATGAATCAGTAGGTAGATTGTAGAGTAGATTAATAGATTAGATATAAGTAGTTTAGGAGGACAGTTCTTTTCCTGTGCCAACCTCGTTAAAAAATGAATCAATAGGTCTGAGGATAGTTCCTGTTATTGAGTCAACCTCATTAAAAAATGAATCATTTGGTCAGAGAATAGTTCCTGTTACTGAGTCAACCTCATTAAAAAATGAATTAGGTCTGAGGACAGTTCTTTTCCTGTGTCAACCTCGTTAAAAAATGAATCAGTTGTTCAGAGGATAGTTCCTGTTACTGAGTCAACCTCATTAAAAAATGAATCAGTAGGTTATGTAGGTAGATTAGAATAGAATAAGTAGTTTATGAGGAAAGTTCCTTTTACTGTGTCAACCTCGTTAAAAAATGAAACACGTTGCCATGAGCATAGTTCTTTTCCTGTGTCAAGCTCGTTAAAAAATGAAACAAATTCTTCCCTTATTGAGTCGAGTCTTTGAATAGACCTCGTAAATGTTAAGTCATATATTTAGGTTAGTTTTTAGGTCGGGTCTTTCATATGATCTCGTAAAAGAACCTTCATTCCATCCATCTATTTATTACTAGTGTACTTAGTTGAATGAAATGAAGCTGGGGGGGCATGCGCTCTAGCAGTTACGCTTAGGGGGCATCAAGCACAGTTTTTTCTCTGTTTCAAGCTTGTGTAAAAATGAAACTACTCTGAAGCATAGTTTTTCTCTGTTTCAAGATTTTGTAAAAATGAAACCTATCTTGAGTCAATTTCAGTTATTTTCGAGACTCGTTAAACTCATGAAAATCCCGAGATTATTTTGCTATTTTTCATTCTCGTAAAACACATGAAAATGCCGAGTTCTTTCCGTCCTTTCCTGCTCGTAAATTAAATTGAAAGTCGGCCACATGAGTACATTTTTATCCCTTTTTTGAACTCTTTAAAACTTACGAAAAAGTGAAAACCATGAGTACATTTTTATCCCTTTTTCGAACTCGTTAAAAATTACTGAAAAAGCGAAACCTTGGAGTCCTCTTTTAAGCCCTTTTCAAACTCTCTAAATATGAAAAGATTGCCGAGTACTTGACTATTCGAACTCGTTAAAGTAAATGAACAGTCGTCCCTTCAGTATAAGTTTACCCCTTTTACGGACTGAAATGGACTATTTACGAAAAAAGGTATACGTTGACTAAATACGGTCAATAGAGTTCTCTCCCGCATTATTTTATCCTTTTTCGGGCTTGAGAGACTAAATTTACGAAAAAGAACACCCATGGAGTTTTCTTAAGTTTTTCTTCTGACTCCCTAAAACTGAAAAACACCGAGTTTCTCCTATATTGGACTCGTTAAAACTTAACAGTAAAGGACCTGTTTAATTTTCAACAGGAACGAACCACTCCTTCTTAGGGTTCGAATCTTAAACTAAGTTGGACTCATCCGAAGGATGAGCTTATAAACAAGCAAATGTTATCCTCCTCAAGCTTGTCAAAAATAAAGAGGTACTTGCCAGAAATGGTGGGGGAAAAGAGAGAAAAACGAACATGTTTGTTACATTTTGATTATTCGGAAAACCGTTAACCACTCTTGAACACGACACTTTTTGTTCACCTGGGTTGGGAAATCCTTTGCCTAACAGTTAATCAAACCATATTGAAAGTCTTCAGCCGGTTTTTGGGTATTAGCTTTGGGTCAATTGTCACCAAGCCATCTGCAGTGTCGTTATGTGTTCAAGAGGACAGTTCAAATAAACCATTCATTTGCGAAATATCTGTCATCCATTTTGACCATCCCTGAGTCAGTCCTTGCCAATATATTTTCAAAACTTGATCTATGATTTCGTGTTGTGGGCTTGCCTACAACGGATCACTTTCTATCGACGACAGCTCATTATCTAGGAAGTTGATCCAGAAATCGTCAGTACCTTGAAATCTGCATGCCTCAATGGCAGGTTTCTCGCCTTCGACGACAGGTTGCATCATTGACCTTCGATCGAAAGATTCCGTGACATGTTCGACTTCAGCTCATTCATTCAAATTTCATGGATTGTACTGAGTACTTTGAGAGCCATTGACATTACTGGTGGTTACTCTCACGCTTGTTAACAGTTCACATCATTGACTGGTAATCAAGTGGTTTCTACCATGTTCGACTTCAACACATTTATTCACATTGATAGAATCGTACTAGTTCGAGATGCGGAAATCAAGACCCTGGATCTAGTTTCTACCATCCAGGCTGCGAGGAATTTTGTTATCATTCATACAATAGACTATTTATAAACAGATGGTTGCGTCCATGCTGTGTCGACATATGTCTATACTGTGATGTATTCAAAATCATTCCTGTATCAGAACAATTTAGAGTTAGTTCTAGTTAGTTTTGATCTGAGTATGGGAATGCCTACCTCAGCGATGATATGATTACATATATATATTTTGCATTGAATGTTTTTACAGGTTCCGATTGGGGTGTCCACAGGATGATCCTTGAAATGATAAAGTACTTCACTCTTCATATATGACAGACTTCATCTTCATCTATTTCAGACTTCGCACTTTAGGGGGCAATCTGTTACACTAAAAATTGTCATTTTGACATTCTACTGACTGTATGAGCTCATTAAACACTCATACATGCCTCCTTTGCAAGTCTTACAACCTTTGTTCCTCATTCCATGCCCTGAAACTAGAGGAAAAATCCTTAAAACTCAAAAAAGCCTTGGGTACGCAGTCAATATGAGGCCTGCATGCGTTTTTAGCTAGGGTACGCAGGTAATTTGAAGATAAACTGCGTTATAAAACGCATTTTTCCAGTGTAATGCATGCGGTACCCCTGTAAAGTCAAAAATGCGCGAAATTAAACCAAAAAAGTTGAATTTTGGTCAATTCTAGAAGGTTCTGGATGAGATTTTTTGGGGATGAGTACGCTTTGGTAAGGTGCATGTATCCCACACCTTAAGGAACTAATCCCTTGATGTGAGGAGCCTATCCCTTTGAAGGAGGATTCTATCCCTTTAAAGGTGGAATCCTAACCTCCTCATCTGCTCTATAAAAGGAGGCATTGGGTAGCTTCAAAGGGTTAAGTTCAAGAAGTTAAGTTAAGTTTTGATGGAGATTTTGGAGATTGAGGATTAGAGTTCAAGCTTTATGTGTGATTGAGCTAAAGTGCTGTTGAAATTTAGACTTCTTTCTGCTGAGCTTTTGAGAGGAAAGATCACATACCTCTTTTTGCTTCTGGAGGAAGAGTGCAAGACTTATCAAAGTAGAGGAGATTCCTGCTTCGGACCCCGGGAAGGCCTTTCGAACATCAAGGCTAAGGTTGTAAGGTTCTTCTGTATATTTTAAGATTAATACAATCAAGTTCTGTTTTTCTCAATAAATTTTCGTTCGATTGTTTATTTCAATAAGTTGTCGTTTGATCGTTTATTTCATAGATTCCTTGATCACTATGATAGGTATGTTTTATGATTATTTGTTATACAGGTGCTATTGATATTTTCTTGTTTGTGATTGCAGATCAACGAAAGATGATACTTTATTGTGGCAAAAGGGCCCTTGTCACGACGAAGGATTATTGATGCAATGGAAGCACTGCGACCACAAATAAGCATTTGGATCTAAGGTAGGATCGACACCTTCATAGAATTTATTTGTAAAACGAATATACTTAGAGAAAGACAAACTTAGTTGTTCGTTTGTTGCTAGATTGTCTTCTGACACTAGGGAGATCGGTATTGTCCGCAAGAACGATTTATCCGGCCAACAGAAGGAGGAACTGAAAGATCTAACTTGTCGACAGCAGGAGCAAAAGAACCTCATTTCAGCATATTTTGTGAAGTGGTTGGGATTTTTGACCAAAACACACCCACAATCATACACCATCGGGTGGCTTCACCAAGGACGAGATCTTCGAGTCAGCGAACAATGTCACCTTCCCTACAACATCAACCCCTTCACGAATGAGATATTATGTGAAATTTCTCCTCTTGATGTTTCTGATGTATTATTAGGCTAACCATACATGTGGAAGTGATATGTTGTGTATGAGTAGAGCCCTCACGTTGTTATTGTTACTTTAGGAAATAAGTTGTACATGATACCATAGGTAGCACCGCCTACCACCATCTCTTTCTTTACTGCAAAACAATGCAGTAAGCTCATTTCCAAAATCGAGAAATTTGTTTTCCTGATTTTCTGCCCTCAGGGAAAAAAGAATATTGTGGCTACGACTTCCAGAAATGGCTCCTTCGCATGACAACAACAGATGGACAAAGTCATGGAAGAGAACGAGGATATGTTCACCTCACCCAGAGGAGTTCCTCTGCACTATTAGGTAAAGAACTCCATCAAACTAACCCTAGGTGCACCACATCTCAATGGACCAATCTATCAGTGATATTTAATGGAGAATGAAAAAATCAAGAGAGAAATTCAGGAGCTCTCCCACAAAGGTCACATCTGGCCGAGTTCATCGCCCTGTGGGAGCCCGATCATGTTGGTGCAGAAGAAGGATGGGTCTTGGAGACTTTGAATTAACTATAGGGCGTTTAACAAGATCACTGTCTGATATAGGTACCTGATCTCATGGATTGATGACCTTAGGGACCAACTCAAGGGGGGAGACTATTTCAGCAAGATCAAATTGAAGTCTAGGTATCATCATGTACCAATCAAACCCTTTGATGTGTGGAAGACTGCCTTCAAATCCAAGGAAGGCCTTTTCAAATGGATGGTCATGCCATTTGGGTTGGAAAATGCTCCTTCAACCTTCATGAGGCTGATGGAAAAAATATTGCAGCCATTCATCAACTCATTTTTTGTGGTGTACATTGATGACATCCTAATCTTCAGGTGGACTTGGGAAGAGCACCTCCACCACATGTGACAAGTCCTCCAAAAACTGCAGCAACACAAGTTGTGTGCCAATTTGGAGAAGTGCACTTTTTTCATGACCCATGTTTATTATCTTTGATACATTATTCATAAGTGGGGGTTGAATGCGGATCCAAAAAATATTAAAGTCATTCAGGATTGGCCAACCCAAACTACTCTAATAGAGCTCGATAGCTTTATGGATCTTGCTAATGTCTAGCACAGGTTCATGTTGGGATTCTCTCATATCACATGGCCCTCGAGTCAAGTCACCAAGGGAGGAATGCAAAGAAAAATTATTTTGGTCTAAATCTCAATAGAATGCATTCGTAGAGTAGAAACATCGTCTCTGCTCTACACCAGTGCTCCCATTACCAGACTTGCAAGAACCATTTGAGATCAAGACATATTCCTATGACTATGTTATTGAGGTAGTTCTTAATCAACAGGGGGCATCCAGTGGCATATAAAAATGAGACACTTTCTGACACAGTCTGGAAGTATCGCACTTATGACAAAGAGATGTATTCCATTATGTAGGCTTGACGACTGTTATAAACAAACTGAGGGTGATTAGGTTACTCAAAAATCAATTCAGTGTAACTATTTCAAACAACTTAGGTTTGGAAGTTAGCGCCCCTTCCAACCAGAGAGGTATCTCTCAAGAAAATATATTCTATTCAATAATGAAAAATAAAAAATAAGGTGGCTAACTATCAGATATATTTTGGGTGGTTTTTTGTAGGTGAAGGATGTGTGATGGATAACATTGGCAATGGAGTCAATATGAAACTAAATTGCATAAAAACATCATTCAATGAAGCTGAGGCATGTGAACTCTTACAAAAAATAACTTTGACAGCAAACAAGATGCATAAAGGAAGTTGGAGCATAATTATCTATGAATTCCAAGTGATTATGCATAAAGTAAGCTGAATTGAGATTAAAAAGGAAAATGAGACAAATGCATAACAGCCAATAAAGAATATCAAATTTGAAAAAAAAAAAATTGCAACTGTATAATAATTGAATAGAGAAAATATTGCAATAGTAGCATAAGTCATAACATTGATCAACCCTCTCTAACTCTAAAATCCCCCTATTTATAGAGTGAAATTACTTTTACATAATTTCAGCCACCTGGGCTAGACCCTCAAAACTTCTGAAGAGATCTAATCCAAGAAGGAATTGATTACATGGAGAAAAATAGAGATAATTCGGTTTATAAGGATTTTGTAACCTAAAAGGACTCTAACACCATTAACTCCATTAACAACTTTTAAATAACCCATACATGATGATTTTTATCGAATCAAATAGATTTTATTGAGGTGTCAATGTCCATGATCAAGTGATAAACTGCCATACTAAAATCTAGGCTATGATGCTCAGAATTCTAGGATATGTTATGTGTTGATGATGTGGCACAAATGGTGAGCTAGCAGCCATGTCACCTTCTTAGTGAGTGGCCTTTATTGACAGGCGTATTAACTGATACACTTTAACCTCTTTTGATGAGTCATATTCTCCCAAGAAACATTAAGTGCTACAAAGATATCAAAATTTCACCTCGCTGTAAAAATAGAGCATTTTAAGGTAAGTTTGTAGTGAAGTTTTTGTAGCCTTTTCCATTTAGCACTTTCTGCACCCTTTTTGACTTTGCTACTTATTGGAGGATATTCATTAGGAAAAATGAGGTAAATAAATGTTGTTATCCACCCATGTTATGATATATTTTGGGAATTATACCTCAAAATATTCCTCAGCAAGTTCGTAGTGAAAACTCAGCTTTAAGCTTGGAGTACGCTACCAATTTGCTTGAATTTTCAAGAATTTGAAATTTTCACTCTTTACCTCCAAAAAACTGCGAAAATCTATGTTAACTGATTAGATGGAGTATCCTAAGACAATTTTTCCAAAACAATGTCTTGCCCTCGTTCAAGGAGCAGTTGGGTCATCCACAGCTACCATTTTCAAACCCTTTTTATTCAATTCTGTCTACACCATCTCCATTTGGATTTCTAACTCTTTGACTTGGTCTTGCAGATTCCTCCTCTCTGCCTGCAACCACCTATTTCTCCTCAAGGTATGCTTCATCATCATGTGCAGTTGTAATTTTTTCTCAACATCTTCCTTGACCTTTATGCCACTTCATCATAAAAATGAATCTGTTTGCTGACATCCTTTTTGAAATCTATGAGTTCCTTCCTTTGTTTTTTAAAGTCATCCAACTCCAGTTTGACATCTAAAACTTCCTCTCTAGCTTCCTTAAGTTGTTCTCTTAGAAGCTCCATTTTAGACTTTTCTTTGACCTTTTCTTTGCCATTATTTGTCTTCATAATTTATGTTTCATCTAGGGATAGCTTTATGATTTCTTCCCTTATTTGTTGCTTCTTATTTTGTGTCTCTTGATGTAATTTATCAGACTTGCCTCCCTTAGATAGATGTGACCTACTGAATGGTTTCCTCAGCTTAAAGACAAATCCTGAATCTTCACTGGAAAATTAAATCTTCTTTTTTGTAAGACCCTTCTTCTTGATTTTTGTTCCTTTAACGTATACAGGCTTTACAATAGGGGTTTCTTCAATATCAATTTCTTGCCTTATGTCTTCAATTTTTCCCTTTCCTTCTATTTGACTTGTGGTGATTATTTTATGAGCCCTTATATCAATTTTGAGTTTGCTCCAGGTAGGAGTTTGCAGGTGCCATTGTCTCTTGCAATTGATCAATCTTTACCTCCTTGGGCTCCATAGTGGGTTGTAACTCTACCTCAGATTCAATCTTTGTTTCAGCTCTTGGCTCTTTGTCCTTCTTGGGAGTGTTTTTCTTCGACTTGGGTGTCTTTCTTGGAGTAATAACATCTACATCATAGAAACTCAAAAATAGAAAAGTAGACCAATATTTGTTTAATTTCTTCAACTCTTCCATAACTAACAACTTGATTAAAAAATGATAAAAAATGGATGTATCATATCTCTCGGGTTTGGCTTGTACCTTGTGAACCATATTGCCTAGACTTCTGAAGAGAAAGAATGGAAGATCAATAATTTGTAATTAGGGGAATTTTTAGGTCTAAAATGGGCCTCCTAAGGAAAATGTACAATCAAAATTCACTTATGAGAACCAATCACATTTTATGTGATGAAATCATCCCTAATGGTTGAGGTGGCATTGCTTGAGTTAAAGGTACTTACTTGTCGCATTCTCAATGGTGGATAAAAACTCATGGCTAACTATGGTAGTGCTCTAAGTACTTTTAACATCAAAGTAAAGTACTCATAATAAATGTCATTTCACACTTTTTGAATAAAAATATATTATTGTCATTTCATATTTCTTGAAAGAAACAATGCATATCCTTATACATTTATTATATTATATTATATTATATTATTTTTATATAGTATATTAATTACATGTTATTATACAATTTAAATAATATAAATTTATATTTATATTTTATTTTTAGTTATTTAAGTACAAAATACAAATGCATTAGTTGTTCAATGATAATGAGTTTTACTTGAAAAGCTCATTTTTATTTATAGTCATATCAATACAATTTTTTTTATTAATTTTATTTTGGAACAACTTTTGAATAGAATTTAATTATGGTTACATGGATTGTTGTGAAAAAAGTGAATTGCAAATTCATAAATATTATTTTATTGGTTTAGCTACTATTTTATTATTTCCTTAGGAAGCCCATTTTAGACCTCAAAATTCCCCTAATGTTGCCTATGAAATGAAGTATTAGTCTGAAATGATATTGGTAGAACATGTGAAATATACCTTCACAAGTAAAATATTTTTGGATCACCATAAGAAAATTTCAGAAGTTATCCTTGAGGCAACTCCTGTCTATGCTTGAGGTCATGTCAACATCTATATGCTCCTGCTTCAAAAATTCATCACAGTTTTGAAGCTTGAATTTTGTGTCCTTGAAGCATTCTTCTCTAGACCTGGGAATTTCAGTTTCCTATACAATGGTTTCAGGAGAAATAGTAGAACTTAATATGCCCATCTTTGAAGTTGTGCAAGTCAAGTTGACAGTGACAAGTCCTCCAAAATGCATGGTATCCCTGCATTTTTTGGCAAAACCTTAAACAACCAACAATTTTGAATAGCCTATTCAAAGCTTGGGTCTTCCACAACTAGCTTCATGTGCATCGGCTCATATATGACTACAGAGCCACCTTTCCTGGGTTTTTTATGTGAATTCATGCCCTCCAATACAACGTTGACCAGCTTCAAGATTTGATCCTGCAAAATTATCTAAGACAGCAAGTAGCTTGCTTGACAGAGGTAAGAGCTAACCTAAGACAACAACTAGACAAGAAATAAAAGCGAAGATTGTTGGAAGAAGATCAAGAAACTTACATAATACAAGGATGGAAGATAAGTGCTTCTGTTTGAATGAGGTAAGGCTAAATTAGGAAATAAATATGGGAGGGAAAACGAAAATATGTAAGGTGTGATGATTACCACGCATGTAATATGACAAATGATGACTCATAACAGTTATGTACCATGATGAGAAAAGAAGGTCTAACCACTGAAATGATGACAGGATATAATCACTCCATCATTAGCAAAAAAAACTTGAGTTCGTAGCGATTTCAATTATTGGGATGGTAGATTCGCTATAGAACTATGAGGTGAGTCCATAGCGAAAATAGGTTGTTTTACACATAAAACGCTTTGGACTTAGGAAAAAGGTGCCAAGTGTCAGAAAATGACCCTATTAACCCATGCAATCAAATTTTTTGAATTTTACTTTGACAAGACGTTAATCACATGATAAATGACCATATATAACTTTTGAAACTATATATAAAACATGAAATTTAATGAATTTCATGACTTTATTCGACCCTAATGACCTAACCTAACTTACCTAAGACCAACATAGAAAAACCTAGTTGTGATCAAGGATAACAGTGGCTCCAATGGGGATGTTGCACCCCTGTGGTGCAGTAAAGAACTGACAGCTCTAGTTCCTTATTGAAAACTAAAAATTATGAACTTGATGAAATATTCTTCAATATTTTATGGCCTTCTACTCGGGCTCAAACTTGTTGAAAACTACAATCCAAGATGAAATCTAAATCTGTACATGCTGAAAAGATGCTCGGAATACTTGAGTTTATTCACATAGATGCCTACCTACCCTATACTTCTGAGAAAGTACTAAATCGAATGACACAAAAATTGTAGTGATGCCAATAAATTAGCTGCTGGAATAAAAGGACTACTTGACTATGCACCAACAAAATCGAAAATGGAAAATATAATGGAAAATGACAATGGATCTATTTCTCACAGTGAAGACATCGCTAAAAACTCAGGCTGAAATAATTCTCCATATAGTCTTCTACAACATCAATAAAGATATGATATTTTTTATTAATATTTTCAAAATATTGATCAAAAAAATCCTCACAGTTGAACACTTCACACTTATTTTCAACGTCATCATATAATTTCAGATGTGAGTCATCAGATCTATTTTTTAAAACAAAAAATTTCTCCATCTTGACATCAAAAGGAAATAGCTCATCTGCTTGTTTTGGATGGAAACAAATTTTAATAGGTTGCATACGATCTTGAGAATGATGATACTAGATTTGAGCTTCAACATCTTCAACATCGTTTTCAAGATCATGAGCCAATTCATCTAAAAATCTAATCTTATTTTCAATATTTACTTTATATGAATTTAAATAAAAAGACAGTGATGAAGAAAATTTCTCACCAACTTCTAAATCAGAGCACCATCCTATGAACTCTTGAATGGAAAGAGAGCCAACCACCAACTCTGTCTTCTCCACCATGTTTCCAAGAAAATAATCCAAAAAAATAAAAGTGTTTTAATAGATCTAGCAGATAACCTTTACGCCCATCTTTTACACTTTCCTTGGAATGAACCATATAAAATCATAATGAATACATGTTCTTGTTTGACTCTAAGGAGCTCAGTAAATTCATGAAACTTTGATACATGCTATAAAGTCAAGCTTAAATCTTCTCCATCAAACTTAGGGCCAATAATTAAAATATATGCATCCTTGGGAAAATGATTTGGAAATCCATAAATTTTTGGAAAGTGCACACATGCACACCATGAAGAAACTATAGCTGCATCTATGTCTCTCATTTCCCAGTATGGTTACTATGAAGCTATGAATTTATGAATTCTTCAATATTGGAGTTTCCAAGGTAGAAGTACAACGTTTGAATTTTTTGATCTCCTGCTACCTTAAATAGCTCATTTCCTTTCACAAGAATCACCCAGGATGATATGACTTTCAGTCTCCTTGTAAACACACCAAAATGTTATCACCAAACTGAGGATGACTGGCCTTCTCAACAGCCAATTCAATGTAACGTATTTAAACCATGTAGGGTTTAAAGTTAGTCCTTCCAACCAAGGAGGTGTATTTCAAGAAAATGTATGATATTCAATAATGAAGCTTAAAAAATAAGATCCCTAACTCTGAGATATATTTTGGGTAGTTATTTTCAGGTGAAGGATGTGCAATGCCTACCATTGGGCATGGAGTGAGTCAATTACGTAGAAAAATCATTCATGGAAGGTGAGGCATGTGAACTCTTACAAAAAATAACTTTGACAGCAAACAAGATGCATAAATGAAGTTGGAGCATAATTATCTATGAATACCAAGTGATTGTGCATGAAGTAAGTTGAATTGACATTGAAAAGGTAAATGAGACAAACACATAAGATCCCATAAAGAATCTCAAGTATGAAAAAGGTTTTCTGGAGCTGTATATTAACTAAATAGAGTAAATATTACAATATTAGCATAAGTCATAACATCGATTAACCCTCTCTAACTCTAAAATCCCCCTATTTATAGAGTGAAATTCATTTTAAATAATGTCTACCACCTGTGCTAGACCCTTGAAACTGCTGAAGAGATATAATCCAAAACGGAATTTATTACATGGATAGAAAATAGAGATAATTCTGTTTAGAAATATTTTGTAACCTAAAAATACTCTAACACCGTTAAATTCATTAAAAAAAAATTAATAACTGATACATGATGATTATTATTGAATCAAACATCTTTGCCTAAGATGTCAATGTCCATGATCAAGTGATAAACTGCCATACTAGAATCTAGGCTCTCATGCTCGGAATTTTAGGATGTTTTGTGTGTTGATGATGTGGCACAAATGGTGATCTATCATCCATGTCACCTTCTTACTCAGTGGCCTTTATCAACAGGTGTCTTAATTGATACACTTAAAACTCTTCTGATGACTCATATTCTCCTGTGAAACATTAAGTGCTACCAAAATATCAAAATTTCACCTCACTGTAAAAAGAAAAGCATTTTAAGGTAAGTTCGTAGTGAAGTTTTTGTAGCGTTTTCCATTTAGGACTTTTTGCACCCTTTCTGACTTTGCTGCTTATTGGAGGATATTCATTAGGAAAAATGAGGTACATACATGCTTTTATCCACCCATGTTATGATACATTTTGGAATTATACCTAAAAATATTCTTCAGTAAGTTCGTAGAGAAAACTCACCTTTAAGCCTCCAGTACCCTACCAATTTGCCTGACTTTTCCAGAATTTGAAATTTTCAATCTTTACCTCCAAAAACCTGTCCAGAGTTATTTTAATTAGTTACATGGAGTATCCCAAGACCAAATTTTCCAAAAAAAAATGTCTTACCCTGTTTGAAGGATAATCAGGGTCATCCACAACTACCATTTTCAAACCCTTTTTCTTCAATTTTGTCTGCACCATATCCATTTGGATTTTTAATTCTTTGAATTAATCTTGTAGCTTCCTCCTCTCTACCTGCAACCACCTGTTTCTCCTCAAGGTATTCTCTGTCATCCTGTGTAGTGGTAATGTTCTTCTCAACATCTTCCTTGACCTTTCTGCCACTTCATCATAAAAATGAATTTGTTTGTTGACTTCCTTTTTCAAATTTTTAAGCTCCATCCTTTATTTTTTAAATTCATCCAACTCCAATTTGGCTTCTAAAACTCCTTCTCTGTCTTCCTTAAGTTGTTATCTTAGAATCTGCACTTCAGACTTTTCTTGGACCTTTCCTTTTCCTTTCTTTGTCTTGATGATTTCTGCTTCAGCTCGGGATAGCTCTATGATTTCGTCCCTTATTGGTTGCTTCTTATTTTCTGTCTCTTTATGTAATTTATTAGACTTTCCTCCCTTATATATTTTTGACCTAGTGAATGGTTTCTTAGTCTTAAAGACAAATCCTGAATTTTCACTTGAAAAATCAAATTTCTTTGTTGTAAGACCCTTATTCTTGATTTTTGTTTCTTTAATGTATACATGATTTACAATAGGGGTTTCTTCAATATCAATTGCTTGCAGGATGTCTTCAAGTTTACCCTTTCATTATGTTTGACATCTGGTGATTCTTCTATGAGCCTGTGTATCATTTTTTAGTTTGTTTCTGGTAGGAGTTTGTTGAGGTGCCATTGTCTCCTACAATTGATCAATCTCTACCCCCATGGGCTCCATCATGGGTTGTAACTCTACCTTAGGTTCAATATTTTTTTTAGCTCTTGGCTCTTTATCCTTCTTGGGAGTATCATTAGGGGAATTTTGAGGTCTAAAATGGGCCTCCTAAGAAAAATGTACAAAAAAAATAAACTTTATAAGAAGCAATAGGATTTAAGTTGATGATGTCAACCACGGGGGATGATTTACCATTTTTTAAGTAAAAGGGTAAAAATATTAAAAAATAATAAAACTACTTTTTCAACTTATCTCCCAAATTGTTTACTCAAATTTTGAGCGGGAGTACTTGTTGGATGCAAAAATTAATTTCTCATCCAAGGAGTACCATGTTTCATACTTTCGATGGACCCTGCTATATTAAAAATGAGAAATACATTAAAAAACACAATTTAAATCACGCTTTCCATGTATTTATCATTTTTCATGTAGCAGGGTCCATGGAAAGTATGAAACATGGGTACCCATTGAATGAGGAATAAAATTTTGCATCCAACAAGTATTCCTGCTCAAAATTTGAGTAAAAACTTTGGGAAATAAGTTGAAAATACGAGTTGAAAAAGTAATTTTTTCTTTTTCCCTCTAAAATTTGATGATGTAATCAAATATTATTTTATTATTTCCACTATTATTTTATTATTTTCTTAAGAGGAGCATTTTAGACCTAAAAAATCCCCTAATGTTTTCTTCTACCTGGGTGTCTTTCTTGGAGTAAGAACATCTACATCCTAGCCACTCAAAAATAGAAAAATAGCCCAATCTCTATTCAATTTATTCAACTCTTCCATAACTAACAAATTGATTAAACACATGATGAAAAATAGATGTATCACTACTCTTAGGTTTGGCTTGTACCTTGTGCGCCATCTTGCTTAAAATTATAAAGAGAAATAATGGAAGATGAAGAATTTTTCTACCTATGAAATGAAGTAGTAGTCTGAAATGATATTGCTAGATCATGTGAAATCTACCTTCACAAGTAAAATATTTTTGGATAAACATAAGAAGCTCTGACTATTTTTCCTTGAGGAAACTCCTAAGTATGCCTGAGTTCATGTCAACTCCTATATTCTCATGCTTCAAAAATTCATCATAGTTTTGAAGCTTGAATTTGGTGGTCTTGAACCATTATTTTGTAGACCTAGGAATTTTAGTTGCCTATGCAATGGTCTCAGGAGAAATAGTAAAACTTAAGATTCCCACCTTTGAAGCTATGCTAATGAAGTTGATAGCGAAATAATTGAACACGTATGTATCGTATCCCTGCAGTTTTTGGAAAAACCTTAAATAATTAGCAATTATGAAAGCCTGTGCAAAGCTTGGGTCTTCAACAACCAGCTTTATGTCGATGGGCTTGTATCTGACTAGAGAGCCATATTTGTTGGGAATTTAATGTGAAGCCATGCCCTCCAATACAATTTTGACCAGCTTCAAGCTCTGACACCTGCAAAATTATCTAAAACAATAAGAAGCTTGCTTGATAGAGGTAAGGGCTAACCTAAGACAACAACTAGACAAGAAATAAAAGTGAATATTGTTGTCAAGATATCAAGAAACTTACAAGTATGGAAGGTAAGTGCTGGTTTTCAAATGAGGTAAGGATAAATTAGGAAAGAAATATGGGAGGGAAAATGAAAATATGTAAGGTGTGATGATTACCATTCATGTAATATGAAAAATGATGACTCATAACAACTATGTACCATGATGACAAAATAAATTCTGACCACTGAAATGATGACAGGATATGATCACCCAACCGTTAGCAGAAAAACTCGAGTTCGTAGTGATTTCAGTTAGTGGGTGGGCAGATTCGCTACAGAAATATCAAGTGAGTTCATAGAGAGAATAGGTTTTTTTACACAAAAAATGTTGCGGACTTAGGAAAAAGGTGCCAAGTGTCAAAAAATGACCCTATTAACCCATGCAGTCGAATTTTTTGAATTTTAGTTTGACAAGACCTTAATCACATGACCAATGACCATATAGACCTTTGGAAAATATATACAAAACATAAAATCTAATGAATTTAATGAATTTCATCACTTTATTTGACCCTAATGAACTAAGCTAACTTACCTAAGACCAACCTCGACAAAACTAGTTGTTATGAAGGATAAAACCGAAAATGGAAGCATTGCATTTTGGGGAAGTAAACGGTCATCCACATAGACCACTGACCCTTGTAGTTCATATAGACACAAATTTGCAGAATTATCGCTATCATAAGTGGTCCAAATACCTAAAACAGTTTCATTTGAACATAAAGTACAAGAAGGGAACCACCAATAATGTTTCATATTTCCTCAACTGACCACCGATCATGGTGCTAACCACCATGCCCAAATTTTATGGGCATAAGACTTACAACTGGTCACATCTCTACAAAATCAATCTAGAATTCAGCCAGAGATATAACATGCTCTAAAAGGGTAATCAATTTCCAAGTTTTCACCTCCAGGATACACTACTATGTCACTTGGGACACCTTTGTGTTCCTTCAAGAAAGCATAACAAGATGTTTTTGGAAGCGCACTATAGTTGAGTCGTTGGGAATTTCGGGGTTGAGAAAATAGTGGCAATACTGTAGAATTATTTCTATTGGCTGAACCTTCAACAGGATGTTAGGAAGTACATCAGATCCTACACAACCTACGCCATTTCCAAACTGACCATCAAGAAGAAAGGCCTCGATACTCTGATACCTGCCCCTAGTCAGCCTTTGGAATCAATATACTTAGATTACATGTTGGGCCTCCCTTCTCCTAAGAATGGAAATGAGTGTGTTTTTGTGGTTGTTCACAGATTCTCGAAGATGGCCATTATGGTGACATGTAAGAAGAATATCACAGTGGAAGCCACTGCTAAACTCTTCTTTGAATGAGTGTGGGTTCACTTTGGGATCCCACAATATATCATCTAAGATCGAGACAACAATATCCTTGGTATATTGTGGTCTAGCCTTTGGTCAATGCTGGATACCAAGCTCACCAAGTCCACATCTTTCCGTCCCCAAACTGATGGACAGATAGAGGTCGTCAACGGGATGATCATACACATTCTACTCATGTACAACTCAAAGCATCCATGCACATGGGATGATAGCTTCCCCTATGTACAAGAAACCTATAACCGGGCTACCCACAACTCAACTAGCCACAACCCCTTTCAGGTGGGCTTGGGATTTCATCCACTATGTCCCATTGGCATATCCATACCATTTGTGACTACTCAATAAGATTGAGATCATGTCAAGTTTGAAGCTAACAAGGTGAAAAAATTCATTGAGCTCATCATTACGTGATTTTTGAGGTCTAAAATGGGCCTCCTAAGGAAATTATAAAATAATTGTGGAAATAATAAAACAATATTATATTACATCATCAAATTTTAGAGGGAACAAATAAAAATCTATTTTTTTAACTCGTATTTTCCACTTTTCTCCCTCTGGTTTACTTGAATTTCGAGAGGAAACACTTGTTAGATGCAAAATTTTATTCCTCATATAAGGAATAGCCATGTTGCATAATTTCGATGGACCCTGCTACATGAAAATCAGAAATACATGAAAAACGTGATTGCAATCATGATTTTTCATGTATTTCTTACTTTTCATGTGGCTTAGTCTATCAAAAGTATGCAACATGGGTACTCCTTGGATGAGGAATTAAATTTGTATCAAACAAGTAATCCTACTCAAAATTTGAGTAAGCCCTTAGGGAGATAAATTGAAAATATGAGTTGAAAAAGTAGTTTTTATTATTTTATTATTTTTTAATATTTTTACTTGTTTACTCCAAAAATGGTGAATCATCACTGATGGTTGACATCCTCATCTTGAATCCTATTGGTTCTTACAAATTATATTTTAGTTGTAAATTGTTTTAGGAGGCCCATTTTAGACCTCACAATTCCCCTAAAGTCAACACATCCTCTAATAGGTTCATGACATATTGGATAGAGCCAATGCTAAGTACAAGAAATGGCATGATCAACATTGGCTTCCACACAACTTCCAAGTGGGTGACAAAGTGTGGCTACATTTACAAAAGGAGCGCATTGTTGGACGTTGCCGCAAGCTTCACTCGCTCTGATATGGGCCATACACCATCACCAAGGTTGTAGGGGACAATGCATTTGAGTTTAATATTCCACCATTCCTTGGAATGCACGTAGTGTTCAATTTGGACCTCCTTCAGCCCTACATTTCACCTCTATTGGACACATCAGGCATGGCATAAGAACTCACACCAATAGAGTTAAACCCAGGATGCATGGAACAAGCCAAAACTGATCAGATCATGAACACACAGATTAAGAAAGATCTTCAACAGAGGATCCAGATATATCGAGCTGTCAAATTAGGCCAAAACGTTCACCAGGGAAACTGGTTCACCAAGGACCAGGTTCAACAGAAATTTCCTCACCACATGGAGACTCTGCACACAATGCGTACCATTGCTTGCTAAGGAGGTAGGAATGACCTAGGTGGATATTGTTAGATACCTACCTATTCCACCTAATCCATTAGTCAGTTTCATCAATTTCCTTTTTTATAGCACCAACATTTATTATTTTTAGCAGTTTTTCAGGTCATGAACTTCCGGAGCAATTTTGACCCCCTAAATTGTGTTTTCATGAGGTTTGTAGCAGGCTAGTTCTTTTGGTGCAGGTCTACAGGAAAAAATTTAGTTCTTAAATATATATTTCCTATGAAATATCGTATGTGCCAAACAAAGATAATATGACCAAGTTATGACCTCGAGAATTTAGATTCCCAACTAACCCCAACGGGTCCCACAAACTCTTGATGTTTCATCACTTGGGGTTAGGGTTTTGGTTTTTTAGGGTTCTCATATGTTGTTCAATAATAAAAAGTCCCTTGAGCCTCATTGTAACACATTTCAAAGGCTTGCAGCCACAACATCTCTTTCCCAAGCATAAGCTACCCACGCCCTAACTAGTTTATTTCCACTGTAAGCATATTTAGTTATTTGATATTAATGAAATGAAGTGTTACTTCTGTTGCATATTTGCGTTTATGTGTATTTATTTCTTTTATTGCATTCCTGCATAATTATGTATCAGTGGCATAAAAGCGGTATTCTATTTCTCGATCCTTCTTTTCATATCCCCAACAAGGTCGTAGTATAAGGAGTTAGGGCTCGATCTAGTTGACTCTAAGCAAGATCAACCTCACAAACCTTGGCGACCTCCCATAACGAAGGAAAAGAAATATGAGGGAGTAGGATATCCTATCAAAATATTGCTCGAGGAAGCCCTCGACAAACAAATGAATGCAATGATGGATAAATATTCCCACATCCTTCAACGACTTCCCACCGATAGTGCATTTGTATCCAAAATCCACTCTAGAGGCACCACTCCTTTTAAGGTACAAGTAAAATTTGACATACCCATATTTGAGGGCCAAATAGATGGAAATGTCATAGATAGACGGTTGAATCTATTAGAAGGATATTTCTCGGTTCATGACTTTTCCAACTGAGAAAACAATTCCTTTGCACTCCTCAAAGCCACCCCCGATGTCAAGGATTGGTGGGAAACCTACTGTGAGAAAAAGAATGAGAGGGAACCTTCTCTGTTCTTAGTCACACCCACTTGGGATTCATTCTGAGATGCCATCAATGAACAATATTATTCCCTCGGGAGATATGAGGACAAGTACATACACTGGACTATGCTATGGTATAAAAGGGATCAAGATGTGCATGAGCTGACGAATGTTTTCCATACCGTACGCACAAGGTTGGGTATCAAAGATTCAGAGAAACATTTGATGTTGAAGTAATGAAATTTTTTGCAGATATACGTTTAGGGGGAAATTGAGTTCCTCAGCAACTCCTTTCTTGTTGCAACATACCGATATGCTTCCAAGATTGAGTAGTAATTCAGAGAGAAGAAGCAAGACTTTGGATCTACGAATTAGAAGCAAGGGAAATGTGCCTTGAAACCATAGAATAAATGAAAAATCCAAGGTGGGTGGCCTAGAAAAACACTCAAAATCTGTAAGAAAATAACAACTTTTTGAAGCTAAAGAAGGACATGGGAAAGTGGTGCGATTTCCTTAAGAGCTCCACTCACAACACAAGTGAGTTTCAAGCTAGATAGTCACTAGTGGCTAAGCTGAAGGCTTCTAAATTAGATGTATTCTCCGATTTTGAATCAGAACCTGATAAGGGGAATGAAAAAGGGAAGCATATTATCGATGTGGAGTCCAATACCACCGTTGCTACCACAAATATCTAGAAGGAGGAACCAGGAGTTCCAGAGGATTGAGAGTGGCTCTTCCATTCCCACATGTAGGTAAAGGGTTCCCCACTAAAGTTCATTGTCCACAAAAGGAGCCAAAAGGAACTCATTTCTTCATAGGTCATGAAGCAGCAAGGATTTTCAACTGCAACACACCCTTATATGTACACCATCGAGTGGCTTCACCAAGGACGGGATCTCCGCGTCAGCCAGCAATGTATAATTCCTTAAAGCATCAACCCCTTCATGGATGATGTATTATGTGACATTTCTCCTCTTGATGTTTATGATGTATCATTATTCCAACCATACTTTTGGAAGTGACATTCCATGTATGAACCTAGGCCTTTCATTTTTATTGTTACTTTGGGAAATAACTTGTATAGGACACCGGAGGTAGGACCACCTGCCCCCATCTCTTTGGTTACTTCAAAAAAATGTAGTAAGGTCATTTCCAAAACCAGGAAATTTATTTCATGATGATATAGCCTCAAGAAAGGAATAAAATTTCTTCCATGACGTCCATATAGGGCTCCTATGCACAATAACAACAGATGGACAAAGTTGTGGAGGAGTACTGGGACATATTGACATCACCTGCAGGGTTGCCTCTGCACTGTCAGGTCAAGCACCCCATCGATCTGACCCCAGGTGCGTTGTTTCCCAGTGGAAAAATATATCAACACTCCATTATGGAGAACAACAAAATCAAGAGGTAGATTCAGGAGATGCTATAAAAAGGTCACATCTGGTTGAGTTCATCGTACCGTGGGAGCCCGATCGTATTGGTACAGAAGAAGGATGTGACATGGAGACTCTGTACTGACTATTAGACACTGAAAAATATCATTGTTTGGAATAGGTACCTCATCCCATAGATTTATTATCTTCTAGAATAGCTCAAGGTGGAAATATATTTAAGAAAGATCGACTTGAAGTTCGGGTATCACTAGGTACCAATAAAACCCTCTAATGTGTGGAAGACAGCCTTCAAATCCAAGGGAGGTGTTTTCGAATGCCTGGTCATGCCTTTCAGGTTGATAAATGATCCTGAAACCTTCCCAAGGCTGATGGATGACAACTTACGGCCATTCACCAACTCATTACTGGTGGTGTACATGGATGACATCCTGATCTTTGGCATGACATGGGAAGATCTCCTCCACCACATCCGACAGGTCCTCCAAACAATGCGGCAACACAAGATGTGTGCCAATTTGGAGAAGTGCACTTTTGGCATGACCCAGGTTCAGTATCTGGGATACATTATTGATGAGTGAGGGGTGCATGTGGATCTAGCCTAGATCAAAGTAATTCGAGGTTGGTCAGGCCTAATCACTCTAACATATCTCCACAAATTTCTGGTTCTTTCCAATTTCTACAGTAGGTTCATGTTGGGATTCTATCATATCACTTAGCCCTTGATTCAAGTTACCAAGGGAGGAGCGAAAGAAAAATTATTTTGGTCTGAATCTCAATAAAACACATTTGTAGAGTTGAAACATCACCTTTTCCCTGCACCAGTGCTCACATTACCAGACATGCAACAACCATTTGAGATCAAGATAGATGCCTCTAACTATGTTAGTGGGGAAGTTATTTCTCAATAGGGGAATCCATCGGCTTATCACAATAAGAAAATTTATGACACATTTTAGAAGTATCCCACTTATGAAAAATATGTGTATTCCATTGTGCAGGCTTGTCGATAATTGAAGTATTACATTTTTGGGGAGGAAACGATCATCCACATAGCCCACCGACCCCTGTAGTTGATACAGACACAAGGGAAGTTGAAAAATGATCATCGTCAAATATGGTCCACATCACTGCAATAGTTTCATTTGAAAATCAAGTATAAGAAGAGAATCACCAATAATGTGACAGACTGCCTCAGCTGACCATTGATCATGGTGCTAACAACCATTCTCAACCCTTATAGGCATGAGACTTCCGACTAGCTACTTATATACAAATGCGATCTAGAAATTAGCCACACATACAAGACGCTCTAAGAGAGTAAGTAAGTTCCAAATTTTAACCTCCTTGATGCGCTGCTATGTCACCTCGGAACCCTATAGTTCGGTCATTGGGCATTTCAAGGTCAAGAAAATAGTGGTCGTACTGCAAAATTATTTCTATTGGCCAAAGCTTCGATAGGATGTCAAGTATTACATCATATTATATACTTCTTGCCCCATTTACAAACCGACCATCAATAATCAAGGCCTCTATACTCCGTCGACTACCCCTATTCGACCTTGGAAATCCATCTCCATGGATTACATTTCGAGCCTCCCTTCTCCTAAGCATGAAAATGGTTGTGTTTTCATGTTCGTCGATAGATTCTCGAAAATGGCCATTATGGCGGCCAACAAGAAGAATATCACAAGAGAAGCCACTGCTAAAATCTTCTTTGAATGAGTGTGGATACATTTAGGGATCCCACAATATATCATCTCAGATTGGGACAACATGTTCCTCAATACATTTTGGTCTAGCCTTTGGTTGATGCTAGACACTAAGCTCACCAAGAACATAGCTTTCCATCCCAAAACTATTGGACAAACATGGGTCATCAACATGATGATCGTACACATTTTGTGCATGTACAACTCAAATCATGCATGCACATGGGATCACAGCCTCCCCTATGTACAACACATCTATAATTGGGTTCTCCACACCTCAATCGACTACAACCCCTTTTAGGTGGGCTTTCGATTCTAGCCATTATGTACCACTGATCTATGCATGCCATTTGCATCTACTCAGACATATTTAGATCATGCCCAATCTAAATCTAACAAGGAAAATAGCTTCATACAATGCATCATTAGGGGAGTTTTAAGGTAAAAATGGGCCTCCTAAGGAAGTTATTAAATAACAGTGGAAATAATAAAACAAGATTAGATTACATCATAAAAATTTAGAGGGAAAAAAATATATATTTTTTCGACTCGTCTTTTCAAGTTATCTCCCTATGGTTTACTAGAATTTCAAGAGGAAACACTTGTTGGATGAAAATTTTAATTCCTCATACAAGGACTAACCATGTTACATCATTTTGATGGACCTTGCTACATGAAAAATGAGAAATACATGAAAAATGTGATTTCAATCATGCTTTTTCATGTATTTCTCATTTTTCATGTTGCAAAGTCCATTGGAAGTATGAAAAAAGGGTACTCGTTGGATGAGGAATTAATTTTTTCATCCAACGAGTACTCCTGCTTGAAATTTGAGTAAAACCTTAGGGAGATATGTTGAAAATACGAGTTGAAAAAATAGTTTTTATTATTTTATTAATTTTTAATATTTGTACTTTTTTACTCCAAAAATGGTGAATCATCCCCCACGATTGACATCATCATCTTGAATGCTATTGGTTCTTATAAGGTTTATTTTGGTTGTACATTTTTCTTACGAGGCCGATTTGATACCTCAAAATTTTCCTATTGTCAGAACATTTGCCAAAAGTTTCATAACATATTGGACAGAGCCAATGCTAAGTACAAGAAGTGACTGCTCAATATCGAGTTCCACACAAATTCCAGGTGGGCGACAATGTGTGGCTACATTTTCCAAGGAAGCATCACACTGGACCCCACCATAAGCTTCGCCTGGTCTGATATCGGTCCTACACCATCAATAAGGCTATAGGGGTAATGCCTTTGAGCTTAGTATTCCACCATTCCTTGGAGTGCACCCAGTGTTCAATTTGGACCGCCTTCGGCCCTACTTTCCACCTCTACTGGACACATATGACATGGCATAAAAAGTCACACTAACAGAGTTAAACCAAAAATGAATGGAACAAGCTACAACTGATCGGATCAAGGACAAACAGATTAAGAACACCAGCCAATAGAGGATCCAGCTATATCGATTTTTCAAAGAAGGCCAACTCCTCCACTAGGGAAAGTGGTTCATCAAGGACCAGGTTCAACAGAAATTTCCTCACCTCAAGGAGGCTTTGCACACAAAAGGGGCCATTGCTTCCTAAGGTGGGAGGAATGATCTAGGTGGATAAGGCTGGCCACCCACCTATTCCACCTAGGCCATGAGTAAGTTTCATTAGTTTCCTTTTTTATAGTAGAATTTACTATTTTGACCACCAAATGATGCTTTTTACGGTATAAAATAGGCCGGTGCCTATGGAATAGGCTTCTGGAAAAACCTGTAGTGCTCTGAGATATTTTTCTCATGATATATCATACATGGAAAACAAAGATAATTGGAGAAATTTACGACCCTGAGAATTAGGCTACCAAACTAACCCCAACGATGCCAACAAAATCTTGGTGTTTCATTTCCTTGGGTTAGGGTTTTGGTTTTTTAGGATTTTCCTATGTTGTTCGATAATAAAGGCCCATGAGCCTCATTGTAACATAGTTCAGAGGCCTGTAGCTTCCAAATCTCTTCTCAGAGATAATATACTAGTGTCCTAGCTAGTTTATATCCATTCTGTCTATAGTCGTATTTCAGTTATTCGATATTAATGAAATGAAGTGTTATGTCTACTACATATCTGCATTTATGTGGATTTATGCATTTTATTATTGCCCAGCATAAGTCTGGATCAGTGGTATCACAATGTACTGCTCTTTCTTGGTCCTTCTTTATATGTCCCAAATGAGGCCAGGGTATAAGAAGTTAGGGCTCGATCTAGTTGACCCTTTGTAAGATCAGCCTTGCAAACCCCAATGATCTCCCATGGTGGATAAAAAGAAATATGATGGTGTATGAGATCCTATTAAATTATTTCTCGAGGAGGCCCTCGAGAAACAAATGAACGTGATGATGGATAACTTTGCTCAAACCCTTCAACAACTGCCCACCGATGGTGCATCTAGATCCAACAACTACTCTGGAGGTATCACTCCTTTTAAGGTACAAGTAAACTTTGGCATTCCCATATTTGAGGTAAAAATGGATGGAAACATCGTGGATATATGGTTCAATCTATTATAAGTATATTTCTCAGTTCATGAATTTTACAACTGGGAAAAGATTACTTTTTCACTCCTCAAAGCAACCCCCCATGTCAAGGACTCCTATGAAACCTACTATGAGAAAAAGGAAGAGAGGGAAGCCTCTTTGTTCTCAAGCGCAACCACTTGGGATTCATTCTGGGACACCATCAAGGAACAATATTTTCCCTTGGGAAGCTATGAATACAAGTACATACAATGGACTGCTTTGCGGCAACAAAGGGATCAATATGTGCATGACCTAGCGAATATGTTCCACACCATGTGCACAAAGTTGGGTATCAAATATTCGGAGAAACATTTGATGCTGAAGCACCACATTTTTATGCACATATACATTCATGAGGAAATGGACTTCCTCGAAAACTCCTCGCTTGATGAAACATATCGTTATGCTTCCAAGGTTGAGAAAAAATTCATATAGAATATGCAAGACTTTGGATATACGAATTAGAAGAAACGAAAATGTGCCCCCAAACTACAGACCAAAGAACAAATCCAAGGCAAGGCGGCCCAGGAAAACCCACCAAATCCATAAGTAAATAACAATTCCACGATGCCAAAGAAGAACATGGAAAAGTGGTGTGAGTTCCATAAGAGATCCACTCACAACACAAGTGAGTGTCGGGCCAAGCAGTCACTAGTGGCTGAGCTCGAGGCTTCTAAATCAGATGAATGCTCCAACTCTGAATCAGAACCTGATAAGGGGAATGAAAAAGGGAAGCAAATTATTTATGCATATCCCAATGCCACCATTTCCACCATGAAGATCTAGAAGGAGGAACTAGAAGATATAGAGGAGGGGGAGTGCCTGTTCCATTCCCAAATGTGGTTAAAGGGTTCCCCATTGTAGTTCATTATCCACAGTGGGAGCCAAAAGAACCTTATTTCAGAAACCTATGGAGCTCTATATCTGCCTCTTGATTTTATCGGTCTCTAGAACAGAGCGTCAATATATTTTTCCATTGGAAAACGAAAAACCTAGGGTCATATCGATGGAGTGATTGACCTGATAGTGTAGAGGCACCCATGTGGGTGAGGTGAAGATGTCCCCGTACTCCTCTATGACTTTGTCCATTTTTCAGTTTTATGTGGAGCAGCCATGTCTGGAGGTTGTGGCCACAACCTTCTTCTTGCCTTGAGGGCCAATCATCATGAAAACTAATTTATTGGTTTTAGAAATGAACTTACTACATTGTTTTGCAATGACTAAAGAGAGGGCTATAGGTGGTGCTACCTCTGGTATCCTGTACAAATTACTACCAAAAGTACGAAAAATAATGCAAGTAATTGACTCATACACAATGTGTTGCTTCCACAAGTATGGTTGGCCTAATAATACATCAGAAATGTCAAGAAGAGAAATGTCAAATAATACCTCATATGTGAAGGGCTTGATGTTGTACGGAAGGAAAAATTGTTGGCTGATGGAGATATCGCATTATTTGTGAAGCCACCCCATGGTGTACAGTTGTGTCTATGTTGTCATCATAAAGCTTAGCTGCTTCACACCCTCTTCTGGGTATTGGAAATTTCTACCGTAGGTTCATGTTGGGATTCTCTCATATCACTTGGCCCTTGAGTCAAGTCACCAAGGGAGGAGAGAAAAAAAATTTATTTTGGTTTGAATATCAACAGAGGGTGTTCGTACAGTTGAAACATTGCCTCTTTGATCTTCACCAATACTCACATTACCAGACTTGCAACAACCATTTGAGATCAAGATAGATGCCTTTGACTATTCTATTGGCGTATTTATTACTCAACAAGGGAATCCATTAGCATATCATAGTGAGACACTTTCTAACATAGTATGGAAATATCTGACTTATGAAAAAATACATATTCCAATATGTAGGCTTGTCAAAAATGAAAGAATTACATTTTTGGGAAGGAAACAATCATTAAACAGACCACTAACCTCTAAAGTTCATACAGACACAATGAAATTTGTAGAACGATCACCATCAGAAGTGGTCCACATACTTGCAATATTTTCATTCGAACATCAAGTACAAGAAGGGAAGCACCCATAATTTTGTAGACGTCCATAGCGGGAGCCAATATAAATGTTAAATAATACCTCAAATTATATGAGGTATTATTTGACATTTATCTTCTTGACATTTGTGATGTATTATTAGGCCAACCATATTTGTGGAAGAGACATGTTGTGTATGAGTGTAGGTCTTGTGTTGGTTTTGTTTATTTTTGCAATAAGTTGTACAGGATACCATTGGTAGCACCGCTTATCGCCACATCTTTGAGCATTGAAAAAAAATGCAGTAAGCTCATTTCCAAAACTAAGAAACTTGTTTTCATGATGATCTGCCCTCAGGGAAAGAATAATATTGTGGCCATGACCTCCAGACAGGGTTTTTCCACATGACAACAACAAATGGACTAAGTCGTGGAGGAGTATGGGTCATCTTCACCTCACCTGTAGGGGTGCCTCTCAATTGTAATGTCAAGGACTCCATCGATATGACCCAAGGTGTGTCACTTCCCAATGGTCCAATCTATCACCAATATGTTATGGAGAATAATGAAATCAAGAGGTAGATTCAGGAGTTGATGCGGAAAGGTCACATCCATCTAAGTTCATCGCCCCATGGGAGCCTAAACATTTTGGTGTAGAAGAAGGATGGGACTTGGAGACTCTATATTAACTATCAGGCACTGAACAATATCACTGTCTGGGATAGGTACTCGATCCCACAGATTGATGACCTTCTGGACCAAATCAATAGGGAAAAATATTTCAGCAAGATCAACTCGAAGCCCGTGTATCACAAGGTACCAATCGAACCTTTTTAGGTGTGGAATATTGCCTTTAAATCCAAGGAAAGCCTTTTTGAATGGTTGGTCATGCCTTTTGGGTTGACAAACTCTCCCACAACATTTATGAGGCTAATGGATGAAATATTGTAGAAATGCATCAACTCATTTTTTGTGGTCTACTTGGATGACATCATAATCTTCATCCAGACTTGGGAAGAGCACCTCCACCACATCTAACAGGTCCTCCAAACACTGTGGCAACACAAGATGTGTGCAAATTTTGAGAAGTGCAATTTTGGGATGACCCACTTTTAGTATCTGGGATACATTATTGATGAGTGGCGGGTGCATGTTTATCCAACCAAGGTCCAAGTCATCCGAGATTGACTAGCCCCAACTACTCTAACTAAGCTCCTCATCTTTCTATGTCTTGCCAATTTCTATCGCAGGTTTGTGTTGGGATTCCCTCATATCACTTGGCCCTTGACTCAAGTCTCTAAGGGAGGAGCGAAAGAAAAATTATTTTGGTCTGAATCTCAACATAAGGCATTCCCTCTGCTTTGAACCAGTTCTCACATTACCAGACTTGCAACAACCTTTTCAGATAGAGACAGATGCCTCTGACTATGCTATTGGGGCAATTCTTACTCAACAAGGGAATCCAATGGCATGTGAGAGTGAGACACTTTCCGACATAGTTTGGAAATATCCCACTTATGAAAAAGAGATGTATCCCATTGTTGAGCCTTTCTGATAATGTAAGCACTACTTTTTGGGGAATGAAATGGTCATCCACATAGACCACTGACCCGTGTAGTTCATATAGACACAAAGGAAGTTGCAGAACGATCACCATCAGAAGCAATCCAAATAAATGAAAAAGTTTCATTTAAACATCAATTATAAGAAGGGAAACACCAATAATGTTGCAGACTACCTCATCTGAGCACCAAACACCATGCTCAACTCTTGTGGGCATGAGACTTTCGACTATCCCCTTCTCTACAAAAGCAATCCAGAATTCGGCCACACATACAAGACACTATTGGAGGGTAAGAAAGTTCCAAATTTTCACCTCAAGGATGCACTTCTATGTGACCTGGGACACCTTTGTGTTCCTTCAAGCAAGCATGCCAAGATGGTTTGTGAAGTGCACTATAGTCGGGTCACTCAACATTTCAGTATTGAGAAAAAAGTGCGAGTACTGCAGAAGTATTTCTATTGTCCAAAACTTCAACAGGATGTTGGGAAGTACATTAGATCGAGCACTGCCTGCGCCATTTCCAAACTGACCATCAAGAAGCAGGGCCTCTATATTGTGTTTCCTACCCCTAGTCAACCTTTTGAATCCATCTCCATGGATTACATGTCGAGCCTTCCTTCTACTAAGCATGTAATTACTATATTTTTGTGGTCGTCTACAGATTCTCGAAGATGGCCATCGTGGTGACATGCAAGAATAATACCATAATAGAAGCCATTGCTAAACTCTTCTTTGACCAAGTGTGGGTACAATTTGGTATCCCAGAGTTTATCATATCATATCGGTACGACAAGTTTCTCACTACATTTTGGACCAGCCTCTGGTCTATGTTGGACACCTAGCCCATGAGACAGTGGAAAAACATGTAGCACAGAGAAATATTTTTGATAATATATCGTACACACCAAACCAAGATAATATGACCAAGTTACAACCCTGGTAAGTTGGTTGCCCAGCTAACCCCAATAGGGCCTACAAATTCTTGGTGTTTCATCTCCTGGGGTTAGGGTTTTGGTTGTTTATGGTTTTCCTACATTCTTCAATAATAAAAAGCCACTTGAGCCTCTTTGTAACACAGTTCAGAGGTCTGTAGCCTCCACATCTCTTCTTTGATATAATCTATCAACACCCTATCTATTTTATTTCCATTATGTCTGTAAGCATATCTCAGTTATTTGATATAAATGAAATGAAGTTTCATTTTTGCTGCATCTCTTATTTTATTAGTATTTCAGCATTTTATTGTGTTTTTGCAAACTTCTATATCAGTGGTATGAGAGGGTTTTTCTATTTATCGATCCTTCTTTACACATACCCAATGACGCCAAGGTATAAGGACTTAGGGCTCAATCTAGTTGACGCTTTGCAAGATCAACTTCACAAACACATACGACCTCCCATGGTGGAGTAAAAAAAAGATGAGGGAGTAGGACATCTTATAAAAATATTTCTCAAGGAGGCCCACGAGAAACAAAGGAGTGCGATGATGGATAATTTTTGTGAGATCCTTCAACGACTTCCCACTAGTGGTGCATCTGTATCCAGTAGCCACTCCTTTTAAGGTACAAGTTAACTTTGAAACTCCCATATATGAGGTCCAAATAGATGCTTATGTCATAAATAGATGGTTGAATCTATTAAAAGGATATTTATTGGTTCATGATTTTCCAATCGGGAAAATATTAATTTTTCACTCCTCAAATTCACGCCCCATTTCAAGGACTCATGGGAATCCTACCGTGAGAAAAAAATTGAGATGGAACCCTCTCTGTTCTCATTCGTACCCACTTGGGATTCATTTGAAGATGCCATCAAGGAACAATATTTTCTCGTGGGGAGATATGAGGACAAGTATGTAAAATGAAATACACTAAGGAATCAAAGGGATCAATATGTTCATGAGATGACGAATCTATTCCATACCCTATGCACAAAGTTGGGTATCAAATATTCAGAGAAACATTTGATGTTGAATTACCATAGTTATCTACAGAAATAAATTCAAGAGGAAATGGAGTTCCTCGACATATCCTCTCTTGGTGCAACACACCATTATGCTACCAAGATTGAGTAGAAAATCAAACAAAAGAAGCGAGACTTTGGATCTGTGAATCAGAAGCAAGGGAAAGGTGCCCCCAAACCACAGAACAAATGACAAAGCCAAAGCAGGGTGTCCCAGGAAAACTCACCAAAGCCACAAGAAAATAAAAACATCGCGAAGCCAAAGAAGAACACATCAAAGTGGTCTGAGTTCCACAAGAGCTCCACTCACAACACAAGTGTGTGGCAGACCAAGTAGTCACTAGTGGCTGAGTTGAAGGCTTCTAAATCATATTCATGATTTGACTCTGAATCAGAACCTGACCAGGGGAATGGAAAAGGGAAGCATATTATCGATGCAGAGCCCAACACCATCGTTGCGACCATGAAGATTGAGAAGGAGGAGCCAGAAGATCCAGAGGAGGGGAAGCGTCTCTGCCATTCCCAGATGTGGGTAAAGGTTTCCCCAGTTTAGCTCATTATTGACTATGGGAGCCAAAATAACCTCATTTCATCAGAGATCCTTAAGCGGTTGGCCTTGCCGACCACAACACACCCACAGCCATACACCATCGGGTGGCTTCACCAATGACAATAACTTCACGTTAGCTAATAATGTAGCCTTCCTTACAGCATCAAGCCCTTCACGGATGAGGTATTATGGGACATTGCTTCTCTTGATGTTTTTGATGTATTATTAGGCCAACCATACTTGTGGAAGTGACATGTTGTGTATAAGTCTGTTGGAAATACTAAAAGGGGGGGTGAATCAATATTCCTTTCAATTAGAGCATTAGTTAATCTTCAATTATTATCATTGTTTGTACAAAGATAGCAGTAAAAAAAAGGAACAAAAGTGCACATAGTTTTTAAGGTGGAAACCCTCTCGGGGAAAAAAACCACCTGAATTATTTTCTAAGAATTATTTAATATTCAGATCCAATTGAAAATAAATCTCTGACTTCCTAGAATCTAGAAAATCATTCTTCTCCAGCTCCCACTGGATGGATGCCCCAATGCCCAAGATTCTTCAATAGTCAACTGAATCGATGTCCCAAAACCCAATGAGCTACAACTCACGCTAGCACCACCCTACCACCCCAAAGTGTTCATAGGCTTGAACCTGTTGGTGACTTCATGCACCGGCCTAGCACCACCCTACCACCCTTTAGAAGAATAAAACATGAATGGACTCTCGTACCAGGGAAAATGGTCCACTTTACAATGATATAGAATTATGTAGAAGAAGAATACACACTAGACCATAACCCCAACTATGACACAACCACCTAATGATGATCCTAGACCTCCCGACACTGCCTCTTCAACTCTTGGTAGATATAGACTTGTACAATTTTTACAATGATGCATTTACAATGACTTAGTACAATGATACCTTTAGAATGACTGTATGCATTGCTGCCCCCTTGAAGAATTCATGTGTTGAAATTCTTGCTATTTTTCTGCACCTTGATTTCTACTCTTGTCATGATACCCTCTGTTGCACCTTGCTTTGCTTTGCTACCCTAGAAATTTTGGTCCTTTGTAGCCCTTGACAACACATAATCTAGCCTTTTCTTGTCTTCTAGGATCTCGATATTAAAATCTGGTGTATCTCTATTATTTCACCTCCCCAATATGTGATTTTTGGTTCTGTAGTATTAGTCTGAGTCTTCTTTCCAATTCCAAAGGTCTAATCCAATTTGGATTCTTCAAGAGAGAGTTATGCCCAATCTCTCACAATGACCTAATTATGGACTATTTCAGTAGAGCGAAATTGTACAACATGCCACATGTCAATGTTTATTCAATCGACTATGAAATTGATACAAAAAAATATATATTCTATGTACTATCTACCACTTTTTACATAATTCCAATCTGATACTCAGAGAGAGATTTATGACAATTTTCCCATGATAACCTCTTTTAGATGAAGTTTATGAGCCTGCAAACACACTAAATTCCACAGATCATATCTCCGAAAATTTTATGCATCTTGATCTAAAATTTCTATAGGAGCTTCCTCAATATTTCTACTTCATCTCATAAAAATTTCAGCTTCTGAAACTTTGTATAAAAAGCGTTATAGTGAAAATTCCATGATGACCTATTTCAGGTAGCAAAATCCCTACATGATGAGGATATGAGGATATCAATTTATATAAATGCTTAGGTTGAGAGGGAATTCAACAAGTGAATGTGGAAGGGATTTTATGAGCTTAAAAATTATTAATTATTGAATTTTCAATGACCCATGCCATAACTCGATGGGGTTTTAGCCCATTAACTGGGGTTACAAACTTCAAACATGAATATCTCTCAAACCATGAAGAATTATGTAGTGTGCCATATATCAACGGAAACATCTCGACAAGTAGAAAACAAATAAATAATTCTTGAAACATCTTGAAAAGTAGAAAACAAATAAATAATTCTTGACCCACAATATAGTAATTTGGTTGGTCAAAATTCCCATGTAATCTTGGGGTATCGCCTGGTGCTGCTTGGGTTAACATCAATGACAATCGCCAATCAACAATCTCCCCCTTTGGCATTGATGGCAACACAAGTACTCCCTCTGTGATCATGGCACCTCTTTTTACAAAATTCTCTCCCCCTTCGACATCAATGGCAAAGGGTAACTCCCCCTGACACACAACCATCCTACAGACTTGTATGCACTTCAACTCCCCCTGACACACAACCATCCTGTGGACCTGTACACACTTCCACTCCCCCTTTATATTTTGCATAAAATCTAATCAGAATTTGGGAGAATCCTAAGCTTCTGGCGAAGATATTCAAATGATTCATGAGCACTCTTACTATCATCAACACTTCCTTCCCAATATGTATCTGTAAAGGCTTGAATAATGAGCTTTTTACCCTTTGGATACCATAAGCCATATTCTTTTGTTCCCTTTAGATATCAAAGAATTATTTTGACGACAAAAATATGTGATTCTTTTGGTGCTGCTTGAAATATTGCTACTTGTCCAACTGCTTTCATAACATCTGGCCAAGAGGTTGTTACATATAGAAGACTACCAATCATAGATCTATACAACCTCTGATCCACATCCTTATATGAGTCGTCTATGCTCAATTTTCAACCTGTTACCATCAGAGTAAGGATGGGTTTGCAATATTCAATTTTGAATTTGTTGAGCATTTCCTTGATGTACTTGGCTTGACATATAAATATTCCTTTCTCTTGCTGAGATATTTCAAGCCCTAAGAAGTATGTCCACTCACCAAGTAAAAACATCTCAAACTCACTTTACATCTTTGTAGCAAAGTTCTTACTTAGTTGATCATCATTGCTACCCAATATCATATCATCCTCTTTAGCAAGTAGATGAGCTTTAGTTGCTTCATCCAGAACATATATGTCGTTTCTAGCTCGACTTGCTGTAGCCACAATTTCACCATACCTGCCTTTCATGATTTCACATTTTGTGGAGTTGAATAGTATTGTGTGTCCTTGATCACACATTTTTCCAACATTGAGCAGATTTTGAGTCATGTTTTCAACCAATAGAACATTCTTGGCTAGAGCATATTTTCTTCCGAGAGTGACGGTACCTGATCCTATAACATTTGAAGATCCATCACTTCCAAAGGACACGGTTCCATCCTTCTTCTCTTTTAGAGATACAAATTTCTTTCTATTTCCAGTCATATGTGTCGAGAAACCGCTATCAACATACCACACATATTTGTTGTTTTCAGCCTTGAGAGCAAGAGAAGAACTATTAGTCTTCTTCTTCTTCCATGTTCGTTTGTTTTGTGGCTTCAAAAATTCTTCTGGAGTATTTTTAGGTCTATAGTCTCTGGCTATGTGTCCAGAGTTTCGAAATTTGTAACATTCAATATTATTTCTTAAATTTTCAAATCTATTGATGTTTCCCTGAGCCCTGGGAGGTTCATATTTGATAGATCTCCTGGAATTGTATTGGTTCCTAGGGTACGTGCGATATTCCATAGCTTTATGAGCAAATTTTCCACATGAATAACAATAGCCATAAAAGGTATGTTCGTACCTGGATGGAAATATTCCTCGAGGATTTTTCTTCCAAGGATGTTCTTGCGAATCTTTTCCAATGAAGTCTGTATGCATGCCAAATCTCATAGGCTCATTGTATTTTGTTGTAGAAGGTTCCGCTTCTTCTTCTTTGTAACTGAGGTCAGTTATGTCATTGTAACATCGTTGATTGTTGATGAGCTCTTCCAACACCCTTGAGCTGTTGGCATAGTTTTGGATAGTTTTTCCTTTCTTCACTTCCTTACATAGCAAGACTACTTCGGCTTCTAATTCTTCGCTTTCTTGGTTTCTTTCTTCCAAATTCTTTTGAAGTGACTCTTCAATGTATTTGTGTTCTTCAAATTCAATTTTGAGACCTTGAACTTGTTCTTCAAGAGTATTGGAATGGATATTCTCAACCTTGAGCTCTTTTATAAGCTTGATTACTTCCTTATAAAATTATTCTATGGTCAACCTTCCTTCTTCTTTGTTTCATACCTTTTGTTTATTGTGCTTGGCCAAAAAAAATACTCTCTCATTGGCGTCTTCTTCACTGTCATTGTCTTCATTGGATGATGAGCTATCTTATTTAGAGAGAACGTTCCTTTTAGATCCTTGCTTGTTGAATTTCTTAAAGCCTTTCTTTCCTTTTGAGTTGCAATCACTTTTGTTTGGACATTTTGCTGCGAAATTCCCAACCTCACCACAATCGAAACATGTCAATGGAATTTTACCTTTGAATTTTCCTTTACAAATTTTTATTTTTCACACAGAATAAGCATATTCTTCATCTGAAAGACCTCCTTTATCATATCCCTTTTCTTAACACTTGCAGGTCCATGTCTTTTCAATTGAAGGTAGTTTGTCCTTATTGGTTTTCTTAGATGCAAGGAACATAATTTTTAGATGCGAAGTACCCTCTTCTTCATCAAGTCTCATTTCATATGCTATGAGAACTCCATGTAATTCCTCTTTGCTAAGTTTGTCCAGATTTTCACTGTATTCTAAGACCGATACCTTTGGGTTGAATCTCCCTGGTAACATTCTAAGAATATTTCATATAATAGTCTTCTCGTCAACTAGCTCTCCCAATCCTTCTAGAGTATTGGTCATTTCATCAACGTATTGGAAGTATGCAGCAATGTTGCCATCTTATTTCATTTTGAGTTGCTCAAATTTTTCTCTATAGATTTGATTCTTTCCTTCTTTGACATTTGAGTCACCTGCATATATATTCTCAAGATTGTCCCATATATTTTTGGCAGTCTTACAACCCAACACCTTATGATAAGCAGATTCAATAAATCTAATGATAATAATATTCTTTGCTTTTGCATCATTTACCAAATTCTTCTTACCTTGTTCATCTGTTGTTGATGTAAATCCATTTTGAAAAGTATCCCATATTTTGTAACCTTGTGCCAAAATATAGAACTCCATTCTTCCTTTCAAAAGTGCACAATTATTTTCATTGAACAGAGGTACACCATTCTTGTTATGCTCCATGACCATCTTCGAGCTGTTAAACTGCTATTGAAGGAACTAAGCTCTGATACCAATTGTTGGAAATAATCGGGTGGGGGGGGGGGGGGGGTGAATCAATATTCCTTTCAATTAGAGAATTATTTAATCCTCAATCATTATCAGTGTTTGTATAATGATAGAAGTAAACAAAAGGAACACAAATGCACACAGTTTTTAAGGTGGAAACCCTCTCTAGGAAAAAAACCACATGAATTATTTTCTAATAATTCTTTAATATTCAACTCCAATTGAAAATAAAGCTCCAAATTCCTAGAATCTAGAAGAGCATAATTCTCCAGCTCCCACTGGATGGATTCTCCAAAGCCTGAGATTCTTCAGTAGTCAAATGAACGGATGCTCCAACACCCAATGAGCTGCAACTAACCCTAACACTACCCTACCACCCTAAATTTCTCACAGGATTGAAACTATTGGTGACTTCATGCACCAACCTAGCACCACCCTACTACCCTATAGAAGAATAAAACAAGAATGGACTCTCGTACCAGGGAAAATGGTCCACTTTACAATGATATAGAATGATGTAGAAGAAGAAGACACATTAGACCATAACCCAAACTATGACATAGACACCTAATGATGATCCTAGACCTCTTGACACTTCCTTTTCAACTCTTGGGAGATAGACACTTGTATAATTTTTACAATGATTCATTTACAATGACTTAGTACAATTATACCTTTACAGTGACTCTATGCAGTGCTACCCACTTGAAGATTTCATGTGCTGAACTTATTACTGCTATTTTGCACCTTGATTGTTTCTCTTGTCATGCTACCCTCTACTACACCTTTCCTGCTTTGCTGCCCTAGAAAGTCTGGTCCTTTGCAGCCCTTAACAACACATAATCTATATTTTTCTTTCCTTCTAGGATCTCGATATTGAATCTAGTCTATCTTTGTTATTTCAGCTCCCCAATATGTGATTTTTAATTCCGTAGTAGTACCCTGAATCGTCTTTCCAATGCCACAAGTCTGATCCAATTTGGATTCTTCAAGAGAGGGTTATGCCAAATCTCTCACAATGACTTAATTATGGACTATTTCAGTAGAGAGAACTTGTACAATGTTCCACATGTAAGTATTTCTTCATTCGGTTCTGAAATTGATATAAAAAAACTACACTCTGTGCACTATCTTCCAATTTTTATATAATTACAATCCGATACTGAGAGAGAGAAGGTTATGATGATTTTCCTACGGTCACTTCTTTTAGATGAAGTTCAGGAACCTGCAAAAACATTGAATTCCACAGATCATATCTCCGAAAATATTGCACAGCTTGATCTGAAATTTCTACAAGAGCTTTCTACGGATTTTGGCTTCACCTCATAAAAATTTCAGCTTCTGAAATGTTGTATAAATAATGTTATAGCGCAAATTACATGATGGCCTCTTTTAGGTAGTGAAATCGCTACATGATGAGGATATGAGGATCACAATTTATATAAATGTTTAGGTTGAGAGGGACTTCAACAAGTGAATGTGGGAGGGATTTTAGGGAGCCTAAAAATTATTAATTTTTTACTATTCAATGACCCATGGCACAAACCCATGGGGTTTTAGCCTACAAACTGGGCTTACAAAATTCAAGCATGAATATCTCTCAAACCACGAAGAATTACGTGGCATGTCATATATCAATGGAAACATATCTACAAGTAGAAACCATCTAAATAATTATTGACCCACAATATATTAATTTGGTAGGTCAAAATTCCCATGCAATATTGGGGTAGCCCCTAGTGATGCTTGGGTTGACATCAATGATAACCGCTGATCAATAGAGTCTAAGCCTCACGATATTATATTGACTTTGGGAAATAATTTGTACAGGATATCAGAGGTAGCACCACCTATTGCCATCTATTTGATTACTACAAAATAATGCAGTAAGCTCATTTCAAAAACCAAGATTTTTTTTTTCTCGATGATCTGCCCCGAGGAAAGAGGAATATTGTGGGCACGAGCTGTAGACAAGGCTCCTCTGTGTAGTAACAACAGATGGAAACATTCATGGAGGATTACGGGGATATCTTCAGCTCACCCGCATGGGTGCCTCTACATTTTCATGTCAAGCACTCAATTGATCTGTCCCTGGGTGCATCACTTGCCAATGGAACAATCTATAGGTTATCTGTTCTAGAGAACGACGAAATCCAAAGGCATATTCAGGCATTGCTGCAGAAAGGTCACATCTGGAAGAGTTCATTTCCCTATGGGAGCTCGATCGTGTTGGTGTAGAAGAAGGATGGGACTTGGAGACTTTTTCTTAACTATTGGGAATTGAAATATATCATTGTCCAGATTTATAGGTACCCAATCCCACAAATTGATAATCTTCTATACCAATTCAAGGGGGAAAAATATTTCAAAAAAATCGACTTGAAGTTCAGGTATCACTAGGTACTAATTGAAACCTCCGATGTGTGGAATATTTCCTTCAAATCCAAGGAAGTCCTTTTCGAATCGTTGGTCATGTCTTTCTAGTTGAAGAATACTCCTGCAACCTTCATGAGCCTAATGGAAGACATCGAGCAGCCATTCACCAACTCACTTGTGGTTTTGTACTTGGATGACATTCTGATCTTCAACGAGAATTAGGAAGATAACCTCCACCACATCTGATAGGTCCTCCAAACACTACAAAAACACTAGTGTACCAATTTGGAGAAGTGAACTTTTGGCATGACTTAGTCTCAATATCTGGGATGCATTATTGATGAGTGGGGGGTGAATGTGGATCCAACCAAGATCTAGTTCTTTTGGGATTGGCCAGCCCCAACTACTCTAACAGAGCTCTTCATATTTCGGGGTCTTTCCAATTTCTACTGTAGGTTCGTGTTGGGATTCTCTCATATCACTTGGCCCTTGAGTCATATCACCAAGGGAGGAGGGAAAGAAAAATTATTTTGGTCTAAATCTCAACATAGGGCATTTTTAGAGTTGGAACATCGCTTCTCCTCTGCACTAGTGCTCACATTACCAAAATTTTGACAACAATTTTAGTTTTATATAGATGCATTTGACTATGTTATTGGGGTATTTCTTAGTCAACAAGGGCATCCAGTGGCATATCATAGTGAGACACTTTCCAACACAGTCCATAAGTATCCCACTTAAGTCAAAGAGATGTATTCTATTGTTTAGGCTTGCTGAAAATGAAAGCATTACATTTTAGGGAAGGAAACGATCATCCACACAGATAATCAACCCCTAAATTTCATTCAAACACAAGGGAAGTTGTAGAACTATCGCCATCATAAGTGGTCCACATACATGCGATAGTTCCATTTTAACATCAAATACAAGAAATGAAGTACGGATATTGTTATATATTTCCTTAGTCGATCACCGATCATGACGCTAACCACCATGCTAAACTCTTGTGGGCACGAGACTTCCGACTAGCCACTTCTCTACAAAAGCGATCCACAATTTTGAAACACATACAAGGTGCTCTTAGAAGGTAAGAAATTTCCAAATTTTCATCTCCAAGATACGCTTCTATGTCACATGGGACACCTTTGTGTCCCTTTGAGCCAGCGTGCCAAGATGGTTTGGGATGTGCACTACAATAGGTGGTCTAAGCATTTCAGGGTCCAGAAAATAGTGCCAGTATTGTAGAAGTATGTCTATTGGTCGAAACTTTGACTAGATGTCAGGAAGTACATCAAATTCTGCATGTCCTGCAACATTTCCAAACTGACCATCAAGAATCAAGGCCTCTATACTCCGCTACCTACCCCTAGTTGACCTTGGGAATCCATATTCATGGATTACATGTTAGGCCTCCCTTCTACTAAGCATGGCCACGACTTTTTTTTTGTGGTCGTCGACAAATTCTTGAAGATGGCGATTATGGTGACTTGTAAGAAGAATATCACAATAGAAGCTACTGCTAAAATATTATTTTAATGAGTGTGGGTACACTTTGGGATCGCACATTATATCATATCATATCGGGATGGTAGGTTACTCAATACATTTTGGTCCTGCCTTTGGTCAATGTTGGACACTAAGCTCACCAAGTCCACAACTTTCCATCCCCAAATTGATGGATAGAAAAATTTCGCCAATATGATGATCGTACACATTCTGCACATATACAACTAAAATGATCCACACACATGCTATGATAGACTCCCCTATGTACAACATATCTATAACTAGGCTCTCCATAGCTCAACTGAACAAAGCCCCTTTCAGGGGGTATTGGTATTCCACCCATTATATCCCATTGACATAGTCATGCAATTTGTGGCTACTTCGGTTGATTCATCTCATGTCTAGTCTGAAGCTACCAAGGCGAACAAATTCATTGAGCACATTCAACACATCCCCCAATAGTTTCATGATATATTAGACAGTTCCAATGCTAATTACATTAGAAACATGATCAACAACTTCTGCCACACAACTTCAACGTGGGATACAAAGTGTGGATACATCTATAGAAGGAGCGCCTCATTGGACCCCATCGCAAGCCTCACCCGGTTTGATATGGGCCATAAACCATCACCAAGGTTGTAGGGGGAAATTCTGTCGAGCTCAATATTCCACAATTTCTTGGTCTGAACCCAGTGTTGAATGTGGACTTCCTTCAGCCCTACTTTCATCCTATACTAGACACATATGACATTGTAGAGCAACTCACACCAACAAAGTTAAACCTATACTATATGGAACAGGCCAAAACTAATCATAGGGTACACTTTGGGATCGCACATTATATCATATAATATCGGGATGGTAGGTTACTCAATACATTTTGGTCCCGCCTTTGGTCGATGCTGGACACTAAGCTCACCAAGTCCACAATTTTCCATCCCCAAATTGATGGATAGACAAATGTCGCCAATATGATGATCGTACACATTCTGCACATATACAACTCAAATCATCCACACACATGGTATGATAGACTCCCCTATGTACAACACATCTATAACCAGGCTCTCCACAGCTCAACCGGACAAAGCCCCTTTCAGGTGGGATTGGTGTTCCACCCATTATATCCCATTGACATAGTCATGCCATTTGTGGCTACTTAGGTTGATTCGTCTCATGTCTAGTCTGAAGCTGCCAAGGAGAACAACTTCATTGAACACATTCAACACATCCCCCAATATTTTCATGATATATTAGACAGATCCAATGTTAATTAAATCAACAACATGATCAACAACTTCTGCCACAAAACTTCCACATGGGATACAAAGTGTGGATACATCTATAGAAGGAGCGCCTCATTGGAACCCATCGCAAGCCTCACCCAGTCCGATATGGGCCATACACCATCACCAAGGTTGTAGGGGGAAATTCCGTCGAGCTCAGCATTCCACGATTTCTTGTTCTGAACCTAGTGTTGAATGTGGACTTCCTTCAACCCTACTTTCATCTTATACTGGACACAACTGACATTGTAGAACAACTCACACCAACAAAGTTAAACCTATACTATATAGAATAGACCAAAACTGATCATATCATGGAAAAAAATATCAAGAACACCTTCCAAAAGAGGATCCATCTATATCAAATTGTCAAAGCAGGCAAACTCTTCCACCAAGGAAAGTGGTTCTCTAAGGACCAAGTTGAATACAAATTTCCTTGCCTCATGGAGGCTTTGCATGCAATGGGGACCATTGCTTCGTGAAGGGGGAGGAATGATACAGGTGGATATTGGTGGCCACCCACCTATTCCACCTATAACTCTAGTCAATTTCATCACTTTCCTTTTTTATAGGAGCATTTACTATTTTTAGTAATTTTTCAGGTCTTGACCTTCTAGAGAAATTGCTGCAAAACCTATAGTAATTAAAGAGATATTTCTGATGATATATCATACGCACCAAATAGAGATAATATGACGAAGTTACGACACCGGGAATTTGGTTACCCAACTAACCCTAATGGGGCCCACAAACTCTTGGTGTTTCATCTCCTAGGGCTCTGGTTTTGGCTATTTAGAGCTTTCCTATGTTGTTCAATAATAAAAAGGCCCTTGAGCCTCATCGTAACACATTTCAAAGGCGTGTAGCCACCACATATCTTCTCACAGATAAGCTACCAGTGCACTAGCTATTTTATTTCCATTTTGTCTATAAGCATATTTTAGTTATTTGATATTAATTAAATAATGTGTTATTTATGCTGCATCTCTGTGTTTATGTGTATTTCTGCATTTTATTGCATTCCTACATAAGTCTAGACCGATGTTATCAAAAGGGTATACTCTTTCTTGATCCATGTTTGCATGTCCCCAACGAGTTCAGTGTATAAGGAGTTAGGGATTGATCTGGTTGACCCTTTGCGAGATCAACCTCAGAAACCTTGACGGCCTCCTGTGGCGGAGGGAAAAAAAGACGCAAGAGGAGGAGATCCTCTCAAAATATTTCTCGAGGAGGCCCTTGAGAAAAAAAGGAAGAAAATGATGGATAGCTTTGGCCAAATTCTTCAACGGTTTCCCACCGACTGCACATCTACATCCAGCAGCTACTCCGGAGGCGCCAATCCTTTTAAGGTACAAGTAAACTTTGACATTCCCTTATTTGAGGGCCAAAGTGTTGAACCTTTAATTAAATAGAGAGGGGGGGGGGGGGGTGAATCAGTTTAATACGTTCCTGATCTTTTAAAAACTTTTCATTAAACTTATTGACATCTTCATTTCATATCCAATTTAATGTGTGAGTAATCTTAGAATGTAAGCAGCAAGTATTAGTTTAATATAGCAGTAGACTTAATATGAGAACATTAGGTATTAAGAAGATGATACATATCAGATCAATACATAAATATCATGCACATAGACACCAGATATAAGTGGAAACCCATAAAGGGAGAAACCGCATCTTATTATTGTTGTGATGCAAAGGAAAGCTCCAACTCCCTCCCACCACTGTTTTTCTGCAAGCACCAACCTATAGGAGGCTCCTACCTCAATTCTGCAAGCTACAACTTGCAAGGAAGCACCAACTCCCTTCAATTTATCAAACTGAATTTTTTCTGATTTACTTCATATATCAGCTCTGTTCTGTAGCTTCTCTTTCTGCTCTCCTTCTCTTAATCTTCTCTGCCTTATTCTTCTATATTCTGCATTCTCAATATTTGCTCTCTCTCACTCTTTAACCTCTCTTGTGCATATCAATGTGATATTATATATAGAGTTCATGACATGACTCTTTACATTCCTCAGGGAATTTCAAGTGAGTAGTCCTGACTTTTTTCCTTCTGCCTTTTCATTTATCCAACTCATTTTAAAATTATAGCAATATGTACAAATTTCCATGCTACAGTGGGATTTTGTCTTTTCTTTAGGATACTTTCCTCTGCATCACAAAAAATAAAAAATAACTACACCATTTCCATTCACATTCTTAATTACATATTTCAATATCACTCAGCTCCTCTTCTGAACTTTGGCTTTACTGGTTTTTGTCTTTTTCTACTGCAGTTAAGAAGTTGTTCTGCATCTTCTTTGTTTACTATCATCTGTACATTTCACCTGTTCACTGCTCTTTTGAATCCTTGTATTTTTCTTTTTCACGAACTTTCATCTCTGTGTTTAATCACCTGTTCACTATCCCAGTGTATATAATATCTGGCTTAACCTCCAGACTCCTTCATGTTGGTTCAACAAGCGATCACTGTTAGATGTCGGCCCACCAGATTGATGACTCCTGTCTATTTCGCTCTGTGTCCTGGTACGATAGTTAATGCGCGAAAGCGCACGTTAAACGGCGGTTTTGGTATGTCGGTCGAGGACATGTGTTGATCAATCAATGGAATCACTGCTCCTCTGGGAAATACCACTTATGGTCGATAGGCGGTGCGATGAAATCTACTTACGATTTTTACTACTCACGCTAAACCACTTCACTGTTCCTCTCGCAAGGTTCCGTTGTCCACTCCAAGTTCCGATCCAACGTTTTACTCCGGGTTCCATTCTCCAACTATTTCAATTATATATATATATATATATATATATATATATATATATATATATATATATATATATATATTTGTTACTACTATGGTTCCGCCTTTGACTATGGTTCCACCTCCATTCATAATGCGTATTTCAACACAGTTTGTTGTTATAGACGGTTCTTTTATATTCTGATGCAGATTTCCACCATACATAACACGGTTTCGTTTATTCTTATGTAGAGGTTTATTATGCATTTCTTATAAATACTCTGCTACAGGGTCTCATTCAAACATAATTCTCGTCACAGGGTTTGTATATCCTCCCCACAAGCGCATAAAGTTTGGAGTCTGGAGCACGGAGCATCCAATTAGATTTCTATTTAGATTACTAAAGACAGAGGCGAAGCCTTTCATCAGGAACACATTCTCATTACTGAACATACAAGCATATCTTCAAGGTTTTTTCTTCATTTTTCTGTAGAACTCCACAAAACCCTCACCACCGAGTTTATTTATTCGACACACCAAGGATACACATATGCAATTAAGTCATTAATGCATAGATGGTTATATATCATAGCTCTTTCACATAGAATTCTTGTATCAACAATATCCATATAATACTGAAACCAATCCTTCTTCATACACAACTTAGTTTTCTTACACATCTGCCTCTGCTTCATGTTTGTTATTTTGTATTCATTTCCTCTTTGCTGGCTCCATTGACTGTCTTTGTCTCCTTGTAACTGCCTCTATCTGCTACCTCCTTTTGCCATCAATGACAATCATTTCCAACAGTCTCCCCCTTTGGCATTGATGGCAACACTCCCACCAATAATCCTCTGCTTCCTCTGCTTGCCTATTAGAAGTCCCTTTTTTCTTTTCCTCCCCCTTTGTCATCAATGGAAAAAGGGTTGCTAATTTCCTAGTTTTCATTCTTCATTTCCTCTCTCTGAGTTATGTTTAGGCCCTCTTCTGCCGATTTTGTACCATGCTGCTCCATAGTGATGTATAAGACTTGTTGAGAGAACACTTTGAGATGTATGATTGTATTAAGCAACTAAAAACGTTGAGAGGCTTCAAATTATAATCACTACTCGTCTTTTATGTTTCAGATTCTTAATATAATGTTTCAGAACACAATACTGATCCTTTTTCTCTGTAATTGACCTTTTGATGCTTGAATAATGTAGATAATTCTAGGATAGTAACTTGGTGTTATTTTGCCTTTATCCTTTGATCCTGAGGATCTGATTCATGCTTTCCTTGATGGTTGATCTCCCCCTGAGAATGATATTTTCGTTTTTTTTCTCCCCCTGAGATTGTGCTTTCTCTTTATATCAGAGAGTAGCATCTGCAGATACTACCCCTAGTTTATCTCTCAAATATTGAAATGGTTCTCTAGCAAGAAGTTTGGTAAATATATCAGCTGTCTGTTCTTTCGTTGGTACATACTCCAGCTTTACTGTCTTCTGAGCCACTTGTTCTCGGAGGAAATGATACTTGATTGGAATATGTTTAGTTTTTGAGTGAAGTACAGGATTTTTAGATATACTTATAACACTTGTATTATCACATTTGATTGAGATAGGTTCATCAATGCTTACCTTCATGTCTTGAAGAGTTTTCTTCATCCACATGACTTGTGTACAACATGTTGCTACTGCTATATATTATGCTTCTGCTGTAGACAGAGAGATGGATGTTTGTTTCTTACTTAACCATGCCACCAGACTTTCTCCTAGATAGAAAGCACCTCCACTTGTAGTTTTCCTGTAATCCACATAGTTGGCCCAATCTGCATCTGTGTATGCTGATAAAGTGAAGTTTTTGCTTTTTGGATACCAAAGTCCATACTGTGTTGTTCCTTGTAGATATTTGAATATTATTTTGATTTCCAGAAGATGGTTTTGTTTAGGTGTTGCTTGATATCTTTCCACTAGCCCTACTACTAGCATGATGTCTGGTCTTGATGCTGTCAGATACAGCAGGCTTCCTATCATGGATTTGTAGAGTTTTTATCTACATCAGTAGACCCATCATCAGCACACAGCTTGCAACCTGTGGTCATGGGAGTTGACACAGGTTCGCAGTCCTCCATTTTGAACTTTTTCAGCATTTCCTTTAAGTATTTTTCTTGTGAGATGAATGTACCTGTGTTCTTTTTCTGAATTTACAGTCCCAAGTAGAAACTGAGCTCTCCAATCATGGACATTTCAAACTCTGTTTTCATCTCATCAACAAACCCTTTTGCTAGTTCATCTTTGTTGCTTCCAAACATGATGTCATCAACATATACTACAACAATTAGGAGTTCATTTTCATGGGCTTTTATGTATAGATTGCTATCTACTCCACCTCTCTTAAAGCCTTGTTTTTGCAAATATTTATCCAGTCTTGAGTACCAAGCACGAGGAGCCTGTTTCAGTCCATATAGGGCCTTCTTCAATCTACACACATAGTCTTCTTTGTCTGTCAATGAGAAGCCTTCTGGTTGTTCCATGTAGACTTCTTCTTCTAAGTCTCCATTCAGAAATGTAGATTTTACATCCATTTGATATACTTTGAAGTTTTGATAGCATGCAAATGCCAGAAAAATTCTGATAGCTTCCATTCTGGATACAGGGGCAAATGTTTCTTCATAATCAAGTCCTTCAATTTGTGAGTATCCTTTGCAGACCAGCCTTGCTTTATTCCTGATTACTTGTCCTTGCTCATTCATTTTGTTTTTGAATACCCATTTTGAACCAATCATATTCTTCTCAATTGGTCTAGGAACTAGTTCCCAGGTATTGTTCTTCTCAATTTGGTCCAATTCTTCATTCATTGCTTTTACCCAATACTTGTCCTTACTGGCTTCTTCAAACTTCTTTGGCTCTATTTGTGATAACATTGCTATGTATACTTCTTCTGTATGTTCAGTTAGCTGCCTTCTTGTTTGCACTCCTACACTCTTTTCTCCTATGATTTGTTCTTCTGGATGGTTCTTTTGAGTGTATCTTGAGGGGGTTTTTGAGTTGAGTCCAACATATTCTGATGTTTTTGTTGTTTCATCATCATCCTGGTCCTCTTCTTCATGATTTTCTGATGGAATGTAACAGTCTGTATCTCTTGTATTGTTTGGAATTTCTTCATCAAATCTCACATCAATACTTTCAACTATTTTCCGAAGAGTCTTGTTATAGCACCTGTACCCTTGACTTTTGGAAGCATATCCTAGAAAAATCACTTCATCTGCTCTTGCATCAAATTTCCCAAGGTTTTCATCATTATTATTTATGTAACATTTGCTTCCAAAGATTCTGAAATGTTTGATTGAAGCAGGCTTTCCATGCCATAGTTCATAGGGAGTCTTTTCACTGCTTGGCCTTAAGTGAGCTTTATTAAGGATATGTACTGTTGTGTGCACTGCTTCTGCCCAGAAGGTTTGAGTAATATTATTCTCTTGCATCATGGCTCTGGAAATTTGTTGAATAGATCTGTTTTGTCTTTCTGCTACTCCATTCTGCTGAGGTGTTACTGCAATAGTGAATTGTTGTTTTATGCCATGCTCATTACATAGGTCAGCAAAGTCATAATATGTAAACTCTCCTCCTCTGTCCGATCTGATACATTTTAGTTTGCATCCTGTTTGAATTTTCTGCTAATGCTTTGAATATCTTAAATTTGTCCAGTGCTTTTGATTTGTTCTTGAGAAAAGCAACCCATGTCATTCTGGAGAAATCATCTATTATCAGCATGAAGTAGGATTCTCCACTGGGTGTCTTAGTTCTAGCAGGTTTGCACAGATCCATGTGTACAAGCTGAAATGGTCTTCTTGTTGATAGCTCATCTTTAGATTTAAAGGATGTGTGAGTCTGTTTCCCCAATTGACAAGATTTGCATATGGTATTTGAAGGCCTTTTTATTTCTGGCATATCTCTGACAGCTTTCTTCTTGCTCAGTCTGATGATATGGTCGAAGCTGAGATGTCCCAGTCTCCTATGCCATAACCATGACTCCTCAAGTTTGCTAAGATGGCAAGCTTCATCCTCCTCTTTTACTATGTAAACATTACTCTCTGTTCAAACACCTTTGAGCAGAGTCTTTCCTGTTGTGCTTGATCTGACTTCACAATCTTGTGCTCTAAAGAGAACTTCATAGCCTTTGTCACACATCTGACTGACAATCAATAAATTTTCTTTCAGCCCATCTACAAATAGTACATCTTGGACCTTTCCTCTGCCATTATCTATGCTGACTGAACCCTTTCCTTTGATCTTTCCTGACTTATCATTGCCAAAAGTAACATTACCAGATTTATTTTCATCGAGAGTAATGAACTTACTTTTGTCTCCTGTCATGTGTTTAGAGCAGCCACTGTCCAAATACCACTGGCTTTTTAGATCTTGAACAGTTAGAGCCAGGTCACACTTATTCTCCTTCTTTTTCCACTGGAGGCATCCTTCTGTTTGATATCTTTTGTGAGGTGACGAATTGCATCCTTTTAGAGGACATTTGGAAGGCATATGTCCAGCTTGATTGCACATAAAGCATTTGATCATAGTTTTTGCAGAATTGTGAGTATGAGCAGACTTTCTTTGATTCATAAACCTCCTTGAAGTGTTGAAAATCAATCTTTGTCCATACTTTCTACACTTAATGATTTTATGGCCAAATTCCTTACAATAAAAACAGTAACCATAGAAGCAACTTGCATACCTGATGTGAGGTTGTTTTCTCCAGTTGTTTATTTGAGACAGTCTCTTTGCTGTTTGCATCTTTAGCTAGTTTGAATTACTCCTCCTTTCATGACAGTAGGCAGCAATGTGTCCCAGCTTGTGGCAGACATAGCAGGTGGCATTCTTCATAGGAGGGAAGGATCTCCTTTGATGGTTTGCAAAATTGACAAACTCAGGAGTATATGAACCTTTTTCTGTTGTCTGATTATTTCTTTCATTCTTTGTTATTTGAGGATTCTTCTATGTTTTGTCTTCCTCCTTACATGCTTCTTCTTTTGTAGGAATTATTTGAGGTGCTTCATCGGCCTTCTTTGCTTTCACAAAAATTATATTTTTGTTTTCTTTTTCTTTGCCTTTACTTGATTCTCCTTCATAGCCTATCTCAGTTTTTATTAGAGGAGATCTTTGAGCATCCAAGATTTCATTCAACTTACCAGAGCTTGTCATTTGAGAAGGGTATATAGACACTTTCTGTTGGGCATTTTCTGATTTCTTCCTCAGACATACAATTTCTTCTTCCATCTTCTCTTGTTCTCGAGTTTTATCCTTGATTTGTTGAAGTAACATATCTTCAATCTTCTTGGCTTCTTCAAGCTTTACCTTCAGCTGCATGAGGACTTCTGAATTTTGTTCCTCTTTCACACATTTGAGGAGAATCTCTTTTTGTTTTCTGCATTTTAGTTTGAGTCTGTCAATCTCCTCCAGAGCACTTCTTAGCTCCCCCTCAAGGTCGACTTCCCCATCTTCTTCTTCTTCTAGCAAGAGTCCTTCAAGATCTTCTATGGCCATCAGTAAAAATTCAGAGGTTCCTTATTCTCCTGAGGATTCATTTGAGTCTTCAAATGTACTGCTGTCTTGTCGAGCATAGAAGGATTTTCTGTTGAATTTCTTTCCTTTCTGCCAGTTCTTTGATGTATTTTTCTCTGATTCTTGAGCCTGATTCCATACATTCTTGTGAGGACACTTAGCAGCATAATGTCCAACTCTTCCACTGTTAAAGCATTTGAAGGGCAGTTTACCTTTGTATCTACCTGAGCCTCTATCTAGTTTCTTGACAAATTTAGCCTCTTCTTCATCAGAGCAAGAGCACGTGTCTTCCTTTTCTTATTTCTTCTTTTCCATTTTAAAAGCTACCTCTCTCGTACTTGGTTTCTTCTGTGGAAGCCTCATCTCATATGCTGTTAGATTTCCAAGTAGTTGGTTCATGGTCAAGGTCTCCCAATCGGCTGTTTCTTCTATAGCAGACACCTTGGGATTAAATCTAGATGGAAAAGATCTTAGAATATTTTGAACAATTATACTTTCTGGCATGGTTTCTCCAAGAGCTTTCATATTATTAACAATTTCTGCAACTTTTAAGAAGAAGCTGCCAACCTCTTCATCATCATTCATTTTTAAATTTTCAAACTGGGCTCTATATACTTGAAGTTTGGCAGTCTTTACCTTTTTATTTCCCTCATGGATATTCTCTAGAGTATCCCACATATCTTTGGTAGTCTTGCTGTGCACTACTTTAATAAACTCAGCTTCACATAGTCCATTTAAGATTGCATTCATTTCTTTTGCATTAGCTACAAAGTTTTGTTTAGCTTCTTTCTATGAATCAGTTGACTTTGTGGAGTATCCAAATTCCACAGCATCCCAAACTTCTAATCCTAAAGACATTATGTATGCTCTCATCCTGATTTTCCAGAAGGCATAATTAGCACGAGTGAAGAAAGGTGCTTTATTGGTTGAGCTTCCTTCTTGACTAGCCATGTAGGGGACTTAGGATCTCCTTTCAGTTGTTAGAATGATACACAAGGAACCTTGCTCCGACACCAATTTTTGAACCTTTAATTAAACAGAGAGGGGGGGGGGGGTGAATCAGTTTAATACGTTCCTGAACTTTTAAAAACTTTTCATTAAAATTATTGACATCTTCATTTCATATCCAATTTAATGTGTGAGTATCTTAGAATGTAAGCAACAAGTATTAGTTTAATATAGCAGTAGACTTAATATGAGAACAACAGGTATTAAGCAGATGATACATATCATATCAATACATAAATATCATGCAAAAAGACACCAGATATAAGTGGAAACCCATAAAGGGAGAAAACCACATCTTATTATTGTTTTGATGCAAAGGCAAGCTCCAACTCCCTCTCACCACTGTTTTTCTGCAGGCACCAACCTACAGGAGGCTCCCACCTCAATTCTGCAAGCTACAACTTGCAAGGAAGCACCAACTCCCTTCAATTTATCAAACTGAATGTTTGCTGATTTACTTCAGATATCAATCAATGGAATCTCTGCTCCTCTAGGCAATACCACTTATGGTCGATAGGCGGTGTAATGAAATCTACTTACGGCTTTTACTGTTCACGCTAAACCACTTCACTGTTCCTCTCACAAGGTTTCGTTCTCCACTCCAGGTTCCGATCCAACGTTTTACTCCAGGTTCCATTCTCCAACTATTTCAATTTTATATATATATATATATATATATATATATATATATATATATATATATATTTGTTACTATTATGGTTCCGCATTTGACTATGGTTCTGCCTCCATTCATACTGCGTATTTCAACATGGTTTGTTGTTATAAACGGTTCTTTTATATTCTGATGCAGAGTTCCACCATACATAACACGGTTTCGTTTATTCTTATGCAGAGGTTTATTATGCATTTCTTATAAATACTCTGCTACAGGGTCTCATTCATACAGAATTCTCGTCACAGGGTTTGTATATCCTCCCCACAAGTGCATACAGTTTGGACTCTGGAGCACGGAGCATCTATTTAGACTTCTATTCAGATTACTAAAGACAGAGGCAAAGCCTTTCATTAGGAACACATTCTCATTACTGAACATACAAGCAGATCTTCAAGGATTTTTCTTCATTTTTCTGTAGAACTCCACAAAACCCTCACCACAGAGTTTATTTATTTGACACACCAAGGATACACATATGCAATTAAGTCATTAATTCATAGATGGTTATATATCATAGCTCTTTCACATAGAATTCTGGTATCAACAATATCCATATAATACGGAAACCAATCCTTCTTCATACACAGCTTAGTTTTCTTACACAACTGCCTCTGCTTCATGTTTGTTATTTTGTATTCATTTCCTCTTTGCTGCCTCCATTGACTGTCTTTGTCTCTTTGTAACTGTCTCCATCTGCTACCTCCTTTGCCATCAATGAAAATCATTTCCAACACAAAGATATGTAGAGATTGTAGATAAACGATTGAATCTATAAGAAGGATATTTCTCGATTCATGACTTTTCCAACCGGGAAAATATTACTTTTTCACTCCTCAAAGTTTCCCCCCATGTCAAGGACTCGTGGGAAACCTACTGTGAGAAAAAGGAGGAAACCCTCTCTTTTCTCGGCTACACCCACTTGGGATTGGTTCCAATACGCTATCAAGGAACAATACTATCCCATGGGGAGATATGAGGACAAGTACATACAATGGACTACGGTACGGAAACAAATGGATCAAGATGTGTATGAGCTGATGAATCTATTCCATACCATGTGCCCAATCAACGGTTCGAAGAAAAATTTGGTGTTGAAGTATCGTAGCTGTTTGCATAGATGGATTCAGGGGGAAATAGAGTGTCCCGACATCTCCTTGCTTGGTGCAGCATACCAGTATGTTGCCAAGATTGAGTAGAATTTCAAAAATAAGAAACGAGATTTTGGATCTGCAAATTAAAAGTAAGGGAAAGGTGCCCCTAGACCGTAGAACAAAGGAAAAAGCCAAGGTGGGGGTGCTCAGGATAGCGTTCCAAATCCACAAGAAAATAACAATGTCGTAAAGCCAAAGAAGGACAAAGGAAAGTTGTGCAAGTTTCATAAAAGTTCCAGTCACAACACAAGTGAGTGTCAAGCCAAACAGTCACTAGTGGACGATTTGAAGGCTTATGAATTGGATTCATGCTCCCACTCTAAACTAGAACCCAAAAAGGTGAATGAAAAAGGGAATCATATTATTGATGCAGATAAAAATTCCTCCGTTGCCACCATATCCAAAAGGAATAACCGGAAGATCCAAAGGAGGGGGAGTGCCTTTTCCATGCCCACATGTGTGTAGAGGGTTCCCCAATGCAGTTCATTCTTGACAGTGGGAGCCAAAAGAACCTCATTTCAGTAGAGTTCGTGAAGTCTTTAGGATTTCTCACGAAAAGACACCCACAATTGTACACCATCAGGTGGCTTCACCTTGGATGGGATCTCCGCATCAGCCAATAGTGCCACCTGCCCTTCAACATAAATCCATTCACAGATGAGTGCTATGTGAAATTTCTCCTCTTGATGTTTGGAAGTGAAATGTTGTGTATGATTTCAGGCCTCGCTCCATTATTGTTACTTTGAGTAATAATTTGTACGGGATACCAAAGCCAGCACCGCCTACCTCCATCTGGTTGGTTACTACAAACAATGCACTAAGATCATTTCAAAAACCTGGAAATTTGTTTTCTCGATGATCCACCCTCAGGGCAAGAAGAAGACTATGGCCATGAGATCTAGATAGGGATCCTCCACATGACAACAACAGATGGAAAAATTCATGGAGGAGTATGGGTACATATTCACCTCACTCGCAGAGGTGCCTCAGTGCTCTATTATGGAGAACGAAGAAATCAAGAGGTTGAGTCAGGAGCTGCTCCAGAAAGGTCACATCTGGCTGATTTCATCGCTATATGGGATCTCGGTCGTGTTGGTGCAGAAGAAGGATGGGGCTTGGAGACTTTGTATTGACTATCGGATGCTGAATAAGATATTTGTCCAGAAGAGGTACCCGATCCCATGGATTAAAGACCTTCTAGACCAAATGAAGGGGGCAAAACATTTCATCAAGATCAACTTGAAGTATTGGTATCAACAGGTACCAATCAAAGCCTCTCATGTCTGGAAGACTTCATTCCAATCCAAGGAAGGCCTTTTCGAATCACTGGTCATGCCTTTCGGGTTGAAGAATTCGCTCATAACATTCATGAGGCTGATGGATGACATCTGACATCTATTAACCAACTCATTTTTGGTGGTGTACTTGGATGACATAACGATTTTTTTTCCAAACTTGGGAAGAGTACCTCCACCACATATGACATGTCCTCGAAACACTATAGTAACACAAGTTGTGTGCGAATTTGGAGAAGTTCACTTTTGGCATCACCCAAGTTTAGTATTTGGGATACATTATTGATAAGAGTGGGGTGCACGTGGATCAAACCAAGATCAAATTAATTTAGGATTAGCAAGCCCCAAACATTCTTACAGAGCTCCGCACCTTTCTCGGTCTTTCCAATTTTTACCACAGGTTGGTGTTGGGATTCTCTCATATCATTTGGCCCTTGATTCAAGTCACCAAGGGAGGAGGGAAATAAAAATAAATTTGGTCTGAATCTCAACAAAAGGTATTGGTAGAGTTGAAACATTGCCTCTGTTATGCACCAATTATCACATTACCAGTACTGCAACAACCATTTGAGATCGAGACAGATGCCTCTAACTATGCTATTGGGGAAATTATTACTCAACAGGGGCATCTACTGGCATATCACAGTGAGACACTTTCTTACATAGTCTGGAAGTATCACACTTACGAAAAATAGATGTATTCCATTATGCATCCTTTCTGAAAATGGAAGCATTACGTTTTGGGGAAGGAAACAATCATCCACACAAACCACCAACCCCTGCAGTTCACATGGAAACAAGGGAAGTTGTAGAAAGATTTCCAAAAGAATTTTTCCACATACCTACAACAGTTTTAGCTGTACATCAACTACAAGAATGACAGCACCAATAATTTTGCAGACTGCCTCAATCGACCACAGATCATGGCGCGAACCACCATGCTTAACTCTTGTGGGATTGAGACTTCTGACTGGCCGCTTCTCTACAAAAGAGATCCATAATTTCACAACACATACAAGACGCTCTTGGAGGGTAATAAAGTTCAAAATTTTCACCTCTAGGATGTGCTATTATGTCACCTGGGACACCTTTGTCACTAGCACATTTGGCCCAATTTCCAACGACCAAAATTTCACTCTTGAAACACATAGGCATCCCAAGAGCGACACTCTGAGGTGGAAAAAAATGTCATTTCTAATTGCATCACAATTCTGAAACTTTAGTTAACTGTCGGTAGAGAGACACTAATTATAATTTTTCACACTTTTTCACTCTTCTGACCTTTGAAATTTCGTCGCTATCCTGATGTTTCAGCATTCCGCACTCTACCGATGGCTTAAACTTCGTTGATCTTCTGATGTTTCAAACGTGTTGCAAGTTTGACGATTAACATCCAAATTTCCTATGTTTATAAGCGTCACATTTTTTATGACAACTAACACCCCAACCGATGCTTCTAAGCATATCGCTTCTGAAGAGGCAAAGCATCGCTAGTCCTATGATAAAAAAATGCCACAATCGATGCTTCTAAGTGTCCACTTCTGACGCTAACGGTAGGTTTACCCAAAAAAAATCTTTCTCATCAGGCTGCCCATTGCAAGGATCGGTCTCGATGTAGGGGATCAGTGGAAAAAGTGTAGTTGTTATTTTTACACATAGTGAATAGGGCCTGGTCCCTCTTCTAGATAGTGTAGTCTCATAGCAAATCTAAGCTCCTCAAACTGAATTAATACATAGATCACTAGCACTAATCTGAGCTTCTAGTCTGGGGCTTATTTCAGATCTTCCTAGCACTGGTCTAAGCTTTCAATAGAACTTATCCATATTCTCCATAGGTTTGAATCTATGTCACAATCCTATAGTCTGAGATCCTAAATAGAATATTATCCAAATATTAATGAGCTTGACAAGAAACTACAGGTGATTTTAATTTAATGGAGTTTGCAAAAATTTTCATAGGTCTAAGGTTGTGATCTCAGGTCTGCAATATGAGGTGTATATTTTAACAATTTTGAACCCAGGATTTATAAATAACCTTCACAAGGCTGCAATCCCACATGTCGAAAGTCAATATTAGATGATTTTTTATTGTCTACAATAATTCCACTAATCTGAACTCCACAACCACTAACCAATTGTTCTTACGCATGTACGAGTCTGCAATTCAATGCTTGAAGTGAGCCTTTAGGTGTGATGCTAACCTGCTATAGGATTCGAGTTGTAGTGAGGTCATAAACCCAAATCCGAAGTGTTTTCTATTTCAAAAAGTCCGAGCCTTGAGTTATTTGTGATAAGGTACGAGTTATGGAAGGTTTAAGAATTATTCACCCACATATTGTAAAACAGTTTTGCTCACCGATCTGAGGTCTTCAAGAAATTTCCAGAACTTCACCTTGTCAATGCTCAAATAAAATACATGATTTCATGTGGCAAGTACAACCATGAACATAAAGCACAAGCTCCTAATTCAATGATCAAACATAACATGATGTGAAATGTGTCATGAATGCCCATCCAACATGTGGAAGAAAGGGGACGACTTGTAAAACTAACCTCATTTTACAATGTATGTCCAGAGGGTAAGAGGGAAAAACAAAACTCCCCTCAATCCCTAGTCGATATATGTTGGCAGGGTGTGAAAAGTAAAAACCACAACAAAAATTCAATGTACAGTTTATATTGGAAAGAAAATTAAACAAAAGCGAAGGCTTTGATATTGAGGGGACAAAGTGGGTATCATGAACCATGACGATAAGTTTTCCATAGAAATTTCCCTTGTATTTTTTCAACTTTTTATTTTCTTACATTACTAAAATTTTTATATATAAATCACCCCAACATCCCCCTACATCCTGATTTTGAAAAAGATGTGAACCTTGGTAACTTGGGACAATAGTCATATATTTCAAATAGCATATAGACCAATGAAATTTAAGAGAAAAAAATGTACAAATTGGTTTCTTCCAAACTTATTTCATCCTATAAATCAATCAAATAAAAAATGATCCCTTTTTAACAAGCAAAAGATTTCTTATGTACAATGTCAACTATTGCAAAATGAAAGGATGATAAATAAATACAAAAATAAATGACGACTACAAGACTCCACCAAATCATCTTACTAATGAGGTTCTTTTTTATACATTGAAAAGAAAGAGTTGAAATGAAGATGAGGTCTATTACATTGGAGTTCCTTCAAAGAAGGCCTCAAACACATATAGTTGAACCAAACAACAACCAAGTAGATTGTGCCAAGTGCTAGACTAGGGAATATTTCATACAAGGGTACCCCATGAGTTGTGTGAAAACAATGGCCACAATAGATGATGACTAAGCAAGAGAAATCTTCATCTCACCACAAAAAAAATACAATACAGATGACTATGGCAGAGCCATGTGCATTTCACCATGGAGAAATACCATCATAACTGCCTCATATCCAGTCTTATCAACCTCAATATTGTATAGATTCGTTGTCAATAGCCAATTGGATTGCCTGATAATCTTAATCAGGGAAGGACCCATGTTTGGATAGCATTGGTTTTGTGAAGAATATGAACCCCATAAATAATAAAAATATTTCACCTATAAAATTGAGTTAAGGTATATCAGAATTCCTACAGTGGTACAGGTTAGATTGGTTACCTTGAGGCTTATATCAAGAAACTATTAATAAAAAATATTTGCCACATAGACCTGCATTAACAAAATTGAGCTCTCATCTGTTTGTTCCATCCCTTTCTAAAACCTGTGATACTTTCTAAGCTTTAGTTTGGCTATCATTTTTTTGTTTATATCTTCTTGTCTTGGAAGACTTGCCATTTTTTCCTCGACTTTTATCTGAATTATCTGGAAGGGTTTTCTCACTTGCAATATATGATGCATGTGATATAGCTAGTGGATCAAGGCATGGTGTGTCTTTTTCTGGAACCAAGATCTCCAAATGAGGGTATATAACCCATGTTCAAGTAAAAGAATAGTCCATAAAAGGTCATAATGAGTTACAATGTAATATTCCAAATTTGACATCAGCTAATTGGAATATTAGAGTTCTTACTTTTGTTGTTTAGATAAGTAAATAATAGGGTGGAGGGACCCATAAACCCAATACATAAATAAAATCCACTTATGTTGTGCGAATGTGGGTTAGTTAGGTAATGGAGGAATAATGATGAAGTAATGAGGAACTGGTATATTAAATGCACACACGATGGAGGGAGTGGAAAGTAATTTCAAAGTATATGGAGATCATGGAGGAGAACACATTATTTATGTAGGCTATTAGGCACATGTGCAGCGTAGTAATGAGGTGGGCAAAGGCTAGGGAAGGCTTACAAGAATAAAAGGAAGGTGAGGGAAGCCATAGAAGGTAGTCTGGAATTTTATATTTTATTGTTTTTTGACATTCTTGGAACGCTTCAGCTATTTAGCTAAGTCTCTTATTTAGCACACGGGTGTTCCCGACTGGGAATCCCACCCTTACCCACGAGGGACTTTGAGTGCCTACTCTAGGAAGGTTATTTTGAGTAGCTATTAATCATCTGGAATTGGTGCCACATTCAGCCCCTTTCTTTTGCATATACAACTTGAGGAATTACATATTCTTGTCTTAGGGTTTGAGACGAGGAAGCTAATTTCTATCATTTTAGCTAAGAAACCGGTGGATGATTCATCCTTTCACCTTGAGCTTCCATTTCAGTCTTCAAGGAGAAGAATTGTGATATCTGGAATTAGGCCATCATATTAAAGCTCCATGCAATATCATTTCCTTCAGGAATTGCACAGTCCATCCACGCATATCTAAGGGAGGAAGGAAGTTCCAAGTATTTCATCTTAGAATCCTGTGAGGGGTTTTTCCCTCACTTTTGAGAGATCATTTACATGAGATGTGAGAATTATTTCATCATCCCATATTAGGCTACAACTCCAGCCTCCTTGATAGTGTAGCCTAGTCCAACAGTTGTGCAGTTTGCAGCTGCAACTTGAGCAGAGAAAGGAAGAGCTAGATCTCAAGCTTCTAGCTTGGACATCAGAAGAAGGGATCATCCCTTCATTTAGTGAGATGAGTGGGTTAGATTGTAGCTAATAGATCATTCTTTAAGCCTCATATCAACAATTATCTCTAGGGATTGCAGAACTCAACCAGCAAGGGTGGAGTATCCCACCAAAAAAAAGGGCCGAAAATCCAAATTTAAAATCTGGCCAAATCATTTTTTGATTTTTTTGGGTTTTTTTGGTAGAGTCCTTTTTTAAAATCCTAGATATTTCTAAGCACTTCAAAAACCTCTTGCACATGGTTCTTCTTCATTGTAACATTATTTTCTAGCAGCAGCAACAATAGCAAGACAACACTTCAAGCGCTAGTTTTCTTTAGTGTATTTCAAACATCTTGTGCCTTAAGTGCATTCCTTTTGGAGCACTGTGTCCTTAACTTGATTTTGATCCTTAATGATATGGTTCAACTATTTTCTACCCATATGTATGATGTTTTGATGTATTCGGAAATTTTTCCACTTCTAGATGTTTAATTCTTATTTTACCATAGTTGGAATTGTGCATATGTTCTATATTCCTATCTTTTCTATTTTGGAATATTACAGTGGTATGAAAGCATGATATTTGGCTTAGCTTGTAGGCACTACATTTCATGACATCATAAGAAGAAGTAGAAAAAGAACAGATCTACAATGGCAGAGGAATTGATTTTTTCCACACTTCTCTTTAGATCTATGAAGGATATCACCATAGAGCTTAAAGAAATGAGAAGGGAAAGGAAAAGGGAAACCTCAAGAGGGTTTCAAAATGAGGAAGGTTTGAGCACTTCCTATCACCAGCATGAGAAACCAACAGTGAAAAAAGTTCCATAACACACTTCTATGTCCACCTTCCTTGCAGAATGAAATGAATGGTATGGATATGGAGGATGCATAGAGCATGAGACTCTGAGTCATTATCTTGCAGAGTACAAATCTTAATCAAGAGCATTCAAAGAGAGTCTAACTCTCCAACAGTTTTTCTGGATTAAAGAGAACCAAAGACCCCACAGCAACAATGGAAGAAAAGGGAACATACATAATAGATTCTTCCTACCTACATTGATGGGTCATCCACAAGCACATAAAAATATTGGATGAAGGAGTTAGGTGATTTCTTCCAGATTCACGCAATAGCGGAAAAGGAGGCCATCGAGATTACAACGCTGCACCTTGAGGGTGAAGCAAATTATTGGTGGTTCATCCATATGGGGCATGCAAGAGTGACTGTGTATATAGACTTCACTCAAAGGTTGGTAGAGAGGTTTGGCAGAAGAAAACCAGAGGTAATTCCCATTGAGACATTTTCCAACATTGATGAGGAAGTATATGAGGAGAAAAAGGAAGATTTCAACACTGCTACTTCAGGAGAAGAGAAACTACCACCACCACCAGCTGCATTAGAAGTACTTGCATCAACAAGAGGATCACTTGCATCTTTGCAAGATGATCCTGAGAATTTGACATTGAGATTCTCAGGCATGATGCAAGAGGAAGAGGAAGAAGATACCAGTGTTGGTGTAGTAGTAGAGAAGCATCCATCACCATCACCAGCAATTGGACAAGAAATTTCATCAATTGGAGGAACCCTTATAGATTTGAAATATGTTCCTAGATATTAGTTAATCCAAGGTTTGCAAACAATTCCACCCCATATTATTTTAGCACCCCAGATTGATATTTGTGGGGTCATGCCATCAAGGAAATTGCATGACCAAGGGTTAGATCACATTGTTGATTTGGAGTAGCATATGATCACTGTGCAGAGGACCCTTGACTTGTTCAAGGAGGAGATGTATAGCCATCCCAGTTTTACAGTGTTGAGCTACACACAACACCTTGTGTTGGAGTGTGGAGTTTCAGAGGATGGGATGAGCATAGTCTTAATGTAGGGAATCTATACAATAGCTTTCAAGAACCAAAGGTTACTGTAGCATGAATTCTCATATTCTGTTTATGGAAAAGAGATATTGGCCATTAGGCATGCATTGGTCAAATTCCAGAAATTTATTTATTGACAATATGTTTCGAGTGAAGACCAACCAACATGGTCTCCGACATCATTTTGAGGAGGAGGAGAAGTTGCAGGAGAGGCAACAATGGTGGATCGGTACAATGCAGGACTATGAGCTCAACATTGTGTATGGAGAGGGCCACGAGATAGCTGATGCACTATCATGGAGATCAGCAACGCTATCATTGAGGAGAAATGATGATATTCAGGCCAATTTATTCTTTGAGCATTCCAATGACCACTTCACTTATGAGGCATTGGATGGGAAGATGGGAGATGATAAACATCTTGTGATGGATAAAATCTTCCACTATCAAGATAGACCCTTATTTATGAGCATATCATAGCTCAGAGGGAAGCTTCTGCATACAACATATTTAGAACCTCATAGGTTCTACTTGGCCATCGGTGAGAAGCTCTCATGGGGAGACCTCAAGGAGGATGCACTTCGACATATCATGAAGTGCAAATATTGTCATCAGATTGTGGAGGATGGTATTCTCCATTGGGAGGATACTGAGGTGGAGAATGATAAGAGTCATCATCCATAGTTGGATGGATGGATGGGGATGATGAGAAAGTGGTTGAAAATATACTTGTAGATCTATGACATGGGGCAGCAGGAAGCATGGTTGTGCTGGCTTCTCTTGGGTGAGTATGGTTACCACCAGAAATTTCACATTTATATGATCCATGCCTTGCATAGCACTAGTGTGATGTGACAACATGAGGCATGGCTTCACTAGTTACTTTCGAGAGAGTTTGGCCATCACATGACATATCACATGTCCATGAGTGTATTATTGTGTGGGACATTGCATGATACTCATATGGTGTGGCAGCAAGGAGCTTGGTTATGTTGGTGTGGTGTGACATTTTACATGTCCATAAGTATATTGCTTCATGCTTTACATTATGATTATGTGGGGTGGAAACAAGAGTCATTGCTTTTCTGGTTACTCTTGGGAGAATATGGGTTGAAATTCTCCCATACCTTGCATGATGATGATGTAGGATGGAAATAGGAAGCCTTGTTGTGTTAGATTTTGTTAGGACAGTATGGCCACCATACCTGGTATGATGATGAGTTGGAATGGTAGCGAGAGACATTACTACGGTGGTTTCTATTGGGAGAGTATGGTATGAAATTTCACATGTCAACCCATATGTCTCTATTTCCTAATTTTCATAGTGTTGATATGCTTCTTAGAGAAAGCAAGGCCAACAGGGCCAAGGACGGGAGCATGGAGAGACACAACCTACTCCATGTAGCATGGGTTAGAGAGATATTTTATGAGTTGGGACTTTACACTTGGGGAAGGAACCACTACACTTCATATATCTTGTGCAGAGAAGAGGCTCTTGGACAGTAGATGGTTGCAACTTGGGGACTCATTGATGAGGAGAGGCATCTAGCTCCACATCTAGAGGCCATTCTAGACATTTAGAGAGACAAATATGGAGATGGGCATTCATAACACATTGGAGAATATGGGGATACCTTCCATATGAGGATGCCACTTGGGATGGTGATGGATTGCTAAAACATTCAATTTTGTAGGTTCTTGAGGATAATCAACATTTTGGCGGGGAGGACTGTAATATTCCAAATTTGACATCAGCTAATTGGAATATTATATTTCTTACTTTTCTTATTTAGATAAGTAAATAAAATGTTGGAGGGACCCATAAACCCAATAGATGAATAAAATCCACTTCTATTGTGTGAATGTCGGTTAGTTAGGTAGTGGATCAACATTATGGAGTAGTGGAGCAATGTATTAATGAAGGGAGAGTGGAGATCATAGAAAAATAATTAGGAATATGATGGAGATAGTGGAGGAATAATGATGAAGTGACGAAGGAAGTGGTGCATTAAATGTACACATGATGGAGGGAGTGGAAATTAATTACAGAGTTGATGGAGATCATGGAGGAGAATGTAGTCTTTATGGAGGCTAGTGGCCACATGTGCAGCAGAGTAATGAGGTGGGACAAGGCTAGGGAAGGATCACAAGAATAAAAGGAAGGTGAGGGAAACCATAGAAGGCAGTCTGGAATTTTATATTGTATTGTTGTTTGACATTCTTGGCATGCTTCAGTTGTTTAGCTAAGTCTAATGTGTTGTTTAGCACACGGTTTTTCCCAAGTGAGAATCCCACCCTTACCCATGGGGGACTTCTAGTGCCTACTATGGGAAAGTTATTTTGAGAAACTATTCATCATCTGGCATTGGTGCCACATTTAGCCCATCTCTTCTGCATATATAGCTTTAGGAATTACTCATTCTTTTCTTAGGGTTTGACAGGAGGAATGTAGTTTCTAGCATTTTAGCTAAGAAACTGGTGGAGGATTCATCCTTTGACCTTGAGCTTCCATTTCAGTCTTCCAAGAGAAAAATTGTGATATCCGGCCTCAGGCTATCATATTACACTTCAATGCAGCAGCAATTCCTTCAGTAGTTGCGTAGTCCAGCCAGGCGGATCAAAGGGAGGAAGGAATCTCCAAGTATTTCAGCTTGGAATCCCATTAGGGTACTTTTGAGATCTAAAATGGGCCTCCTAAGGAAATTATAAAGTAACAGTGGAGATAATAAAATAATATTTGATTACATCATCAAATTTTAGAGGTAAAAAAGAAAAAGACTATTTTTCAACTCATTTTTTCAACTTATCTCCTAAATTTTTTACTCAAATTTCGATTGGGAGTACTCATTGGTTCTAAAATTTAATTCCTCATCCAAGGAATACCCATCTTACATACTTTCAATGGATCCTCCTACATGAAAAATGTGATTACAATCACGTTTTTTCATGTATTTCTCATTTTTCATGTAGCAGGGTCAATTAAAAGTATGCAACATGGGTACACTTTGGATGAGGAATTAAATTTTGCATCCATCTAATACTCGTGCTCAAAATTTGAGTAAAAAATTAGAGAGATAAGTTGAAAAAGTAGTTTTATTATTTTATTATTTTTTAATTTTTTTTCCCTTTTACTTAAAAAATGTTTAATCATCCCCCATGGTTGACATCATCATAATGAATCCTATTGGTTCATATAAATTTTATTTTGGTTGTACATTTTTCTTAGGAGACCCATTTTAGACCTCAATATTCTCAAAATCCCCCTAATATGTGAGGGGTCTTTTCCTCACATTGGAGAGATCATTTGCATGATATACGAGCATTATTTTATCATCCAATAGCAGGCTACAGCTACAGCCTCCTTGAAAACACAGTCTAGTCTAGCAGTTGTGTAATTTGTAGCTGCAACTTGAGCAGAGAAAGGAGGAGCTAGATCTCAAGCTTCTAGCTTGGAGATCAGGAGAAGGGAGTAGCCCTTCAATTAGTGAATTGAGTGGGTGATATCGTAGCTGATAGATCATTCTTTGAGCTCCATTTCAGTAGTTTTCTCTACGGAGTGTGTAACTCAGCCAACAAGGGTCCAGTGTGCCACCCAGAAATAACGGCCAAAAATCCAAAATTAAAATCTGGCCAAACCATTTCTAGGTTTTTCTAGGTTTTTTTATTAGAGTTCGTGGTTAAAATTACAGATCTTGTGAAGCACTCTATTAGCCTCCTGCACATGGCTCTTCTTCACATAGCAGCAGTTTCCCGCAGCAGTTTCCCGCAACATCAACATTTCCAGTGCTAGTTTTCTTTAGTGTATTTCAGCCATCTTGTGCCTTGAGTGCATTCCTTTTGGAGCACTATGTACTTACCTTGTTGTTGATCCTTAGTGACATGCTTCCATTATTTTCTACCCATATGTATGATGTTTTAATGTATTAATGCCTTTTCCCCTTTTACATGTTTAATTCTTATTTTACCATAATTGGAATTGTGCATATGTTCTATATTCCTCTCTTTTCCATTTTCGAATATTACATACAAATCTATGAAATAAATCATGTTAATGAGAAATTAAATGCTATCATAATTTCTTGTTTAAGATAACATAGCATCAAAACCAATGTCTATTAACTTTTCCTTCACTGTCAGATAATTCATTAAGAAAAGCATCAATTGTACATTTTTTTAAAAACATAATCTTGATAAATTATTTTGTAAAGAAATTAGATACACTCAGATTTCACAATGAAATATCTTTCCATGACTCCAATTCTTGGAATCTCAACGTATATCCAAATACCATTAGCCCACTATTAAAATCAAAACTAGTCTCAAATTTATTTGTATTCAAATTTCAAGTCCATTCATGACAAGAATTATCTTAGTTTCCTAAATTTGAGAAGAATAATCATTTTATATGTAATCAATGAAAACATACAATATTGTATCAAAGGTTACATAATCCATAGGCTTTCAGATGTAAGATCTATTTCTACTCTTAAACAAGCAAATCACTTAGTCATTTATGTAAACATGGGTGTTACAGTTGCAAAATGTTGCCACAACTTTCACTGCATTCTAGTCATTCATCTTAAACATTCCTTAGATTTTGCAATGGATAGCATAAGATACCAAGGACATACCTTGGAATAAATACATGCTGCTTCTGGAAGACCCAGCAACACGAGCTGGTCATGTGCCATATGTGCCTGTGTATACACCTCACATATATACATATATATATATACTTATATGTATATATATATATATATATATATATATATATATATATATATATATATATATATATATATAGACACACACACACACACACACACACACACACACACATACACACACAACTCAACAAGCACAAATTAAAATCAAGTTATAAGCTTTATGAAGAAAATAAAATAAGTGGACAATAGGAAAAAATAAGTGAACTAACCCACGAGGGAATTTACTGTCCGCATGAGCCTCCATACGGAGCCACTGGAAAAATACATTACAGCCACATCTGGCAAGTGGCTCCACAAAGGAATCCTCTTTCAACATAGACAAAGGGCTCTCCACCACCTGTCTGTCTACAGTCCTGTCATCCCAATATCGAAGCCAAGTTGGTTTATTGCTATCCTTCCAAACTAGTCTTGCATTAAGTGAAAAACCTGCCAACTCAAGTCTCCTTACCAATACAGTGGCCCCATCACAAATAAATCTGGCACTTTTCTTAGCATATGGAATGGAATTAGAAGTATTCCAACCAACTAAATGGCTCGAGGAATTGCAGGAAGGTCCCTGCACAGATACAGGACAATTTTCTTCTCCACCCCTCTCCTTCATTTCCAGTTTCATTTCTTTAGTTACTTGCATCCACAATATCTCTAAGGGACCACGATATGCAAGAATTCCAATTGAAAATGCACCCATCAATTTCATAGACTGTATCTCATTAAAAATATCTCAATTATGAGTATTGTTGTCATCAACGAACATTACAACACCATCCAGTTTTTTCTCCCTCACAACTCTGGTTTCATGAAAAATAAAACACTAGCTTGAATAAATTATAGAATGCAAAAACCCATTCTTTCCTCCTAATTGAAGAAGAATGAACTAAAAATATATACCCCACATGATCAAGCTCAGAAGGTGCTAGAAATGAAAGTCTACAGTATCTAAGAACACTGATTTTTTGATTTACTGAAGAAGTAAAAGACCCACTTCACCATTGCGTGCACCATCAAATCAGAAAAAGATGAAAAACTTGGATTTAGTTAAAGGTTACATAACACATCAAAAGCGCAAAAAAATTACATATAAAAGTGTGAGAATGAAAAAAACATTGTCAAGCTCATCGAGAATAAACATGGAATTTAACAGCTAACCTGCATTTTATGTTTGGATCCTATTTCCTAGTAAATATCTTTATGATTGCCTATACTATATTATATAAGTCACTATGGCTTATCACCCTAGCTATCAAGATGACATGAAGGTCGTTGATTTGTCCTGAAAGAAATAAAGGGCCAATTCCTTCCTATCACGCAGCTAGGTAAACTGAGATCAAATCAAATATCTTGGAAAGCACTGTCAACACTAGGACAAGTTCCACATTTTCCTCAGCCTCCCAATGACGGCTATAAAAAAGATCAACACTGTCTACATCTTGCTATTTGACCTCTCAAAATGTAAGGAGGAGAAGAATAGAGATTTCATTATACTTATGATAACAAATGCATGAAGATGAAATAACACTGCAAAATCTTGCCATGAATAAAAATGGAATTTACAATTAACCTGCATTTGAAATAACATTACCAAAATATGACCAACAAAATGAAAAATCATGCAATGAAATCAAACTACAATCTTGCTCATAGTTTTTGAATAGTCATGGACTGTGACCACATTCTCGAACAATAAGTGAGAGTTGAAAGGAGGTCCAAAATAGTTTGAATGATGGGGAAATTCCATATACAAAAAAAAACAGTAATATTTTCTAATTTTAAAACAATTCAAAGTTAAAAATCAAAACCATTTAGATATATAGTCTGTCATTGGTGTTTTCAATTGAGTATAGTCTGTAAATGGTGTCAATGAGTAATAAGTAGAACTCCAAAGTCCCATATTGCCATGCATGTGTGTCTTCATTGATATCATCATCAGACAAGCAACTTTCAGATTCTAAACCTTCTGTGATATTTTGCCACTGTTGATGGGAACAAGACACAGTCACAACCCCTTAGCCATGTAACTATAAAATTTTGTGTCATTGATACAATTTAGCTGACTTTATGAAATATAGAAAAATTTTCTCCTAGAAGTATATTTGAGTAGAGAAAGGTTTGATGGAATGATGCAAAGGAGTGTGCCATGTTAAAAATTTTCAAGTTCCATTCTTGTATGCAGATAACTCAATGAGTCATAAATATGATTAGCCACCAACTTGGCACCAATTCAAATTAGGAAAGTAAATAATATGGTGATTATGTGGACATGGTATTATCAAATTGAAAATATAAATCAAGGATTAGAATGCAAGACCAATTCCAAAAAAATCTCCAAATCCAAGCTGAGAGTATATGGCACATAAATCTATTGTGTGTGTGTGCATTTGGTAGAATAAGTGGTAATTAATGCCACATTACCACTGAATTCATGTGCAATTCTGCCAATGTAGAATCTATTTTTTTTTTGTTTTTATTTTTCTTAAGTTGTTTCCCACATGACACCCACTAGGAGAGGGCTGCGCTGTATAACAAATACTTTCTGCAATTTTGATGCCAGGTTCAATGAGTAACTATTCTGCCAAAATTTCCTGATATTTTCACTAGCCTCATTCCTTTTTGAGACATGCCACTAGGATGAGGCAAACTAGAGTTAGAATGGGCCCTCGTGGATGGCTCAATACACCATAAAACTCACTGAATCAAAACCCCATTTGAAAATAAATAATTATGCCACTAGGGTGAAGCAGAATAGAGTGAGAATGAGCCCTAGTGGATAGCTTATTACAACATCAAACTCAGTGAATCAAAACCCCATTGGAAAATCAATAAATTATTATGATGGATCCAAAGTGTCTCCATCACTTCTAACATGGATCATGTTCCTCTAGTGATCATGTTTGAAATCAACTTCATATAGGTGCACATGGCTCAAGGTATTTATGGTATGTAAGAACATTTCTTTGAGTTTATGCCCAGTGTTTAACTCCAGAGAACATATATTTTATTTATTTGTTTGTTTTTTTTCTGGAATTTGTCTCAAGAAATGCATCATGATGTTGGGGATGCATATGATGTTGGTGGATGCATACCTATGATGTTGGGGATGCATACCTATTACTGACTTATTTATATTTTGAATGGTTTAATACTCTGCCAATCTCACTAGTGAACTAAGGTCCTATTGGCAAGATAATCACAATGAAAAAGAAGGTTTTGTTAGCCCCAATCATATCCCAGGTTGAGGAGGAAATTGAATGAGGTAACCTTAGAAATATTTTGGCTTGGTGTCTAGCCCTACTAAGCTAGAGAGGGATGTCTCCAAAAAATCACAGTCAAATCTTGACTATGAATGAAAGGACTTAGGCTAGATCTATTACACTCAAAGGTTTTTGTGATTAAATGGGGTTTAGCTGGATGATGGTTTTAGGAGGGTGAAAAATAGGAGCTAGGTTTAGAATTTAAGATGATAAGTTACAGAGATAATTAGGAGCATGATAGGTATGCATAAGATGTATTTTCTATTTTTAGCCGTTCATGGTATAGGATGAAACTGCAGAAAATCAAGATGAGCACAAGAGCTGAATTCATTTTGATAGAAGAATAAGGAAAATACATGAGAATCTCTTTTAAAACAGATCATGTATAAACGAATTTTGTTTATAAACTGGAGATATTATCACTAGAAAGAAAATATAATGATAAAATGTATAAATATAAACACAAGGAAGTAACATTACCAAATTTACACACCACAAGAATTCATAAAAATAGTTGTAACTTCGGTTTTATTATTGTCGGAACATAACACCAGCTCCAAATCTCTCCACCCTTACATGTCCAAAAGTCCAACCTCTCATTTGTATCAAAAAATAGACATGTATAGACTCAAAACTACAAATACCCACCTCTAGCGGTAAAATCCAACTCTTTATGATGTAGAGACACCTTTTTCTCTAACAAAAACCCAAATCAAGGGAGGTTATAACCACTCCCTGATTTTTCTCCAACTAGATACATTTGACTTTACATAATTACAATTAATCAATTTTGAGGTATTATACCTTAGCCACACTTAACAACATATTACATCATTATTCACTATGGGAAAATTGAATTTCACCCTAAGATTACAAAAAATGACTTTTTGGTGAAAATGTAGCGTGAAACCTATGTTTGCGTAGTGTGAGCTTTTTGAGGTGATTTGATGTTGACACTTTGGTCAATTTTTCCTTTGAAATATGTTGGAGGTTTATGAGGGTGTCTTCTATGCCTTTTAAGTGGTTTTTCATCACAAAACATCCAGCAAAGTACTAAAAATATGAATTTCCCAAAATTGGTCTCTTAAGGTAGCATGAGTGGTGAAATGAGGGCAGAGAGCTATATTTTAGGCACTTCTTTGCATTCCTATGTAAATATGAGTGATAGTGAAGGAAAATAAGTGAAAATCATTAACATACACGCTAAGGTATTTCCAAAAATGCAACCCATTCTTTATTTAGATGCTTCCATCGATAAAGGTATCGTGGGCACACTACCTTTTTTCCCTTACAATAGATTTCAGAAAAATGGCTAGTTTACAAAATGTCTCCAAGCATATTCAAAATTAGTTGAAGGTGTTACATTGGATCTTGAAAAATTCCTCTTCAATCCTCTAGTTAAAGGTCTCCTTGGCTCTTTGTCTACAAGTTTTCCCTTCTTATCTTTTTCTGTTGTGAAGTGATACAATTGTGCTTGATTTGATTTTTCCAGCCTCTACCTGGCTTTTCAAGGGCTTCCTATTATTTTGTTGTAAAAGAGCCACCTTGTAGTTGGCTTTAGCAAGCCTTTACTTTAATTGAAAATTTTCAGCATCCTTCTTCTCAAGGAGTTCCTCAGCTGATTCAAATGTCTGGGATTCTATTTGAATATCCTGAAAATGTATTTTCTCCTTTCCTTAATCTTATTCACTTTCACGTGGACCTTCATCTCTTAAAATTGATGTCTCCTTGGTCATTGAAGGAGAATATGCATTATCCCTACCATAAAAAACAAAGGTGATATTTTTAGCTCTCTTTCTTTCCATTTCCCTTTGAATCTCTTCAACAGTAATAGTAGTGTTTAATTTGCTAGATGAACCAACCTCCGGAGGCATGGAGGTTGAAGGTGATGAAATATAATTTTTTTTCTACAAATGCCTCCCAATTCATGCCAATAGATGAAAACTAATGAAGGATAATCATTTTAATCAAACAGTGATGGAATAAACTACTATAGTGATTCCCTAACTTACTTCTCACCTTCTTAGACATTTTAACAAGACTTTTGTACAAAAAATGTGGCAGGTTCATCTTCTTGGCAGAGGTGAAATGCATCAAGAGGCGAATATGATACTGATATAAAAGAGAATATATTCCTTCAAAATTAAAGTATGAAATTTTCACCCTCATCAAAGGTATGTACTTGTCTTGCAAGTGTGTCATAGGAAAGGTAGCCACAGGAGCTTCTTTATGTGGTGTTTTCAACAAAATCTTGTAACATTCTAGGTCAAGATCAACACTTTTGAACGAGATCTCCCCCTCAAGAGGTATCCTAGTGGCAGAATAAATGGCTTGAGGATATATCATGAACTTAACCCCAACGATGATGATCTCATTCTCTTTAAACAAGGTAGCAAATACACTAGTCAACTTCATAGTGAATCCTACCTTTTGGATTTTCTGGAAAAAAGGAAGGCAACCACCTTATTCAAATAACATTATGATGTAAGAGGATTGAATCATCTCAATGATTTCTTATGGCTCAATCTAGCCTAATTTTCCCCCTTTATTATACGTCCTTTTCTCCTTTTCAATGCTCATGATGACACATTTCTTGTTGTACTTGACAAAACAGGGTAGGGAAACAAGGGATTTTCAACGTTTGATGAATGGAGGGGGATGAAAGGGGAAAATGAGATATAAGTTTTTGATAAAATTTGAGGGAGTCTAGATAGATATTATGAATATTATGGAAGTGGAAAGGATGAAAAAGGATGACGCTAAGGGGTGGAGAAAGCCGAAACACGGGCCTAGTGTTTAAAATGTAGCAAGGATTTGGGGAAAAATGGGAAAAACAGAAGAGATGTGAGGAAAATGATTTAAAGAGATGGAAAAGGTAATGAAATGATTTTATAATGTAATTCTATCAAATTTTGAGGATTTTTACTGAAACTTGAGAAAAATATTCAGAACAAGCAAATTTGTGCCTTGAACTCCTAGCAAACTATTGAATTCGACTTTTTTTAGCATTTAGGAGGAAACCGCTTGAAATATTGATGAGAATACCTATTGAAAATATGTAAAGAGCTTGAATTTTTTTGATTTGAATATTTTGAGCTCTTGGTTTTTCCCTTGAACGAAAAAAGAAGTTTTGCTGAAAATGTAGTGATCTTGGCTGAAAAAGTAGCGTGTAGGAAGCTCTGCTACCTTCGAGGCATCCTAAGGTAGACTGAAAGATGTGGCTGGCTTCAAAATCTTTAGGTGCAGCTTCAGTGTTCAAAAAACTAGCAATAAAAAGGGTTTAAATGATGGTTTCAGCAAAAGAGTAGTGACACGCTACCTTTTCGCCTACAAGATGATGATTTGACGAAAAATATGTTGTTGAGGAGAAAGAAAGGATTAGGAGAGGGAAAATTAGTTTGACTGGTCATAATTGAGGTGAATTTAATCCTTGCTGAGGTTTTTTAGGGTAGACGAAGTGAAAGAGTAGATAAATCATGAAAACTTATCGAGTTGGCCCTTTGCGTAGCAAGATGGCTAAGGTTTACAAATTTTAGCTGATGGAAGGTGTTGCTGAAGGATGAGAGGTATGATAGAGTAATGGAGAGGGAAAATGAAGCTTTTATGTAGTTTTTATAACTTTTTACCACTCTTGATAATGATAGGTTGGCTCACCAATTCACCTTTAATAGTTTTCTTTCAGTGGCTATAGGAACCATTGGAGCAGCTTAATTTTGAACTTTAGAACTTGTTTCACATGCTTTGAAATGATTTAGTACCAAATATTTTGAGAAAATACTTCTTCCACTCATGATGAACTATCATGACATGACCTTAAATATATTTTGATGATTTTACTCCATCATCACACATTATAGACAATGAAACCATGAACTTAACCATAACATCTTGAAATGACAATTTGACCATATAAAGATGACTGACATGAAAATTACATCAATGCCTCATGACTTATAATATTTCATGATGGCAATAAAGAATAACCTTTTTATAACCCTAGTCATGGTGGAAGAAGAAAAAACCTAACAACCTAAACTAGTGAACAAATTGTTATTCTGAGACTCGATGAAATACTATAAATTTGAGAAAGACTCAGACAAATTTAGAAAGAGCATACCTATTTGATCACCGGTGACAGCGAAACTTGACTGGCACTAATAGGTTTGATACTCTGTCACCTCACTATTGAACGAAGGTTAGTGCTTCCAATATATTCAAAATTAAAATGAAATTGTGTTGGATGGCTTAATACTTCATCAAATTCACCAATGAAGTGGAATCTCAATTTAAACAAAATATGGATACACTAAATAACATGAGATATTTATACAGTTATAAATTGTTGTATATTATTTAGCTAATAGTCCTACCTTACTGGTTGAATTTTCAACCTAATAGTCCTACCTTACTAGAATATATTGCTACATGTGTTAGAATCATTTCCTAATCAATATGTGAGAGAAATGATGAATATATGTTTCACAAATACTTTTCAAATAAATTTTCTAAATAGGGTTGGGGGCGCTATAGTATATCCATAATTTTTTGACAACTACAAGTAGTGTTGTTATGATTGTTTTTAAAATTGTTCAATTTATAGTGTTTTCCACTACATGCTAACTTGAATTATTAAATAAAATCCACAACTACCCAACCCTCCACATGAGAGAAATCCAATCAAAAGACAAATTGAAGGAATTTTACCTATCCTCACAATTAGTTTTTCACTGCTATTTTGTCCCCATTTTCTACATTTTTTACATTCTGATGTATTCTTACAGTTGTTGACTGGGTTTTGTACGATATAGCCAACCGTGAAAGTAGTTGCATGTTAAAAAAATTATTCTCCTTTCATTGGATACATAATGGTAATGCTTCTTAATTCAATTTCAGTTTACTATTTTCACATATTTTCATTTATATCCAGGGGATAACAGACTTGTTAGGATATTGTCACTTGGAACTCTGGGAGTTTGTTATGATGAATTTGTTCTAATGTGTCTTGAAAATAAATGTGTTTTTTCTACTAACTAATCCAATGGCGATGATGATGTTCTAGACATGAAGTGATATGACAAATCATCTTTTCCTTGATTCCTCCAACATTTAAGCACAATAAGAAATATGAATCTATATGCAGAAGTTCCACTCCCATATTACAAACAACATATTATTTTGAAGTGCCCCGTCAAATAGATACAATTCAATGATGAATTTCTTATGTGCTTTTTATACCCCCTCTATGATATAATATTAGCTCCATACATGATAGGCTTCAATAAGAAGTCATTATTCACCTTTATTTAAGATCAAAACATGTTTTTGCAGATTAACATCATATTCCATAATTGATTATGCACAATGTTTTGCATGCATGCCTTTGTTTAATTCAAGGAATATTCTACTCTTAACTTATTTTCCCTCAAATTTGTCTCTATTTTTGCTCCCACCTATCAACAATTATGAACACTATCATATACTCTCCATTCTTACTTTAGAAAAAAATATCATATACCCTTCACTATCACTATGTATGATAGTTTGACTGGGTGGTATTGAAATTTCGGAAGTGACACATAGGTCAACATGGTTTCTGCTATTGTGAATGTATTTGATACCACAACAACTATACGAAACAATAAAATTAATTTTTCATATATCATTAAATCTAACCTTCTTCTCCCAAGCTAGAAACTCTCCAATTGGGCACACCATCAATAAAACTTGTTACTTACCTAATTTAGTTTATGGTTTTAGCTCATTAATACTCTGAGCGACATCAACTCAATAAACATTTTCTAGGATGCCAAGGAATGAGATAGTTTGAAAAATATGTCTAGAAAACAATGGTAAATATCACGAAGAAATTGAAAATAATATTAAAAATAATTGTAGGAGATGAAGATTACTTTTATGATTTATCACCAAATATTATTCATTAACGCAATAAAAATAATAATATTTCTAGAAAAAGAATATTATTTTTATCGCCAGAGTAATACAATAAGATTGTAAGTGAAATACCTAAAACAATCGTGGCATAGTGAACACATTGACACAATCTTAAGGGTGGATGAAAAAATAATAGCATTGCTGGAAAAAGAAGAATATCTTTATTGCCAAATTAATACATTAATATTGGATGTAAAATACCTAAAAAAATTGTGGCATAGTGAACACTGAAGACACTGACACAATCTTAAGGCTTTAAGCAATGGCCTTTCACAAGTTTTTCCCTTTTGAGCCCTTCAACTCTAATAGAAAAAAATTGGTAATGATGTGTATGTTCTTACAATCTTCTAGATATTCATTTTAATGTTTAGTCATCCTCCTTTATCTATAGGGGAATCACCCTTTTGTAGATGTCAATAAGGTAGATATTTCTCTTTGACATCTCGACAAAGCCTTTATAAGTAAGGTCTTTATAAAACAAGTCTACTGATAAACAATGATGTTATACAATGCATGCCTATTTCAGGGAGCATGCCTCGGAAATATTTATGAACTAGGCATATACATAGTGATATTTTGAAATTATGGAATAAACTTGTTGCCAGGGGCAACATTCTAGTAATAAACAATATCATATGCTTTGGATGTTGATATAGATTTGATATTAGTGTTGATTAGAAAATTGTTTCCAACTCCTATAGAAACATCACCCTCCTTTCTTTTCCCAAAGAACATTTAAGCGTTAGGTTTGAAATATTTGGATGTAAAATATATCTCAATTGTAAATGTTAATTCCTATTTTTTGGAATGCCTCTTTCAAGATATTCATATTTCCATGTCTCTCAAGTTTTCTATCATGAGGCTCTATGAGAAAGTTATAGGAGAACTTCATACATCTCAGGGATTTTCTACCTTCATCGAGACCACCATTGGGGCAAAGCAAGGTTTCCCCCTATCACTAACATTATTTTGGATTTACATTGATGAGCTAGAATAACACATTAGGAGTGCTGTTGGAAATTGATCTCTACACAAAATTTTAGTTACAATACTCATGTTTACAGCTAATATGGTCCTCTGAATCTTGCTCAAGGGCCCTCAAAGGTTACTGTACACCTTGTCTAGAATTTTTTTAGCATAAAAAAATGGCAGTGAACCTTTAGCAAAAGTAATGTTATGATCCTGAACAATTCTAAAAGCATTCTATTGGATTTCTATTTCTTTTAGGTGGGTCAAGGTGGATATCATGATTCACTACACCAACACCATTAGATCTAATAAAGGTTGTCAAAATTTTCCAAACACTAGGTGACTACTATCCTATGCTTTATTAAATAAATCAAATCTTGAATTTACCCAATTAAATAAATAAAGAACTCAACATACATTAATCACACAGATGGCTTGAAAATATAGCAGAACCATAAAATAATTATTGCTGACACAGATAATGATTCCTCCAAATCAATGTTTTATTTCATCGAAAAAACCTACAAGGAAACCTCCACATGTTGCCCAATAAAAAATAGCATGCATGGATACCAAAAAAAGCTCTATTTGAACTAGTACGACGACCAGCTTGTTGAAAAACCAAGAACCAATAGAAAACTGTTGTACAACCTGCACAACAGATGGTATTTTCCATCTGTATGACTGGACAGACCTGTATGGCCCTATCTATATGACTGTAGTATGTATAGACTTCCGTTCGATTGTATTGAACTGTACGAACTGGTGTCTAGTACTATTTTCTTCCCAAGAATTCCTTTTCCCTGACTGATCATCTTGTACTACATGCTTCTTGAGAATGCCTTTAATCTGTCAGTTATCTAATGATTTATTAAATAAATCAGATCTTGAATCTACTCAATAACAGAAATAAAAATCTGAGTATGCATTAATCAAAGAGATGGCTTCAAAATACAACAGATGCAATAAAAAATATTTCTCACACAAACGTAATTATTCCTTCAAATCATCATTTTATTCCATTGAAAAAACTTCCAAGGAAACCTTCACATGCTTCCCAACAAAATAGAATGCATGGATACCCAAAAACACTCTAACTGAGCTTGTACAACCTACTGAAAAACCTAGAAACAATAGAAAATTGGTGAAGAAATTATAGGATAGTTTGTATGTGTAATGTCCCCTTCTTAACGTGTGGAGTTGGAATATCCCTAGCCTATTAGTTGGTTCTCGTAGGCTACTTGGTTAGGTTTATGGGAGCTTGGAGGAAACTAATATAGAAATTTAGCAGTATTTGATGGTCAATTGAGATCTCATCCTCATCCCCACCACCACACTGATTTCCACTCTTGGGATCCCTCTTGGTTTCATCCTAGATGAAATCATCCCACATCATGCTTTTTGGCAACACCATCTATGAATCCATCCCACTACTTGGGAAAACCATCCAATTTCATCACAACCAACTAGTCCTCACAGATAGTCTCTCGCACTGCAGCCAACTCATCTCTCATCTGTGTAATTTAGGTAAGGTATGAGGTCCTTGTGTCAGCCTTTTTCATCTTGGTGTTTTTCAGTTTCTCACCCAACACCATATTCATGTTCTCATTGTTACTCTAGTAAAGTTTCATCAAGGAGTCCCCCATCTCAAATGCATATTTCTTCCCTAGTACACGAGATATAATGTGGTCTTTCATTGAATCTAAAAGGATCTTCTTAACCTTCACATTCCACTTATTGAATTATGCCAACTGAACTGGATCAATAGGTGGTTGTTTCGCACTTTCTACAATATCCCACACCTCCACCTCCTCAAGCAGTAAGACTATCCTCTCCTTCCATGGGCCAAATTTATCAGCTCCACTCAGTCTATCCCCCACCCTCAGACCAATAGCCCTTTGTGTCTTGACCAAGAAACTTAATCAAGAAAATTGGAATCCTAGTTACATGTTACCAGACCATGTGGAAGATTTGAAAAAAATTCGGGATTTCCATAATGTTTTCATGCAGAAATGAAAAAACTAGAGTCATATAGATGACAACTGGGTACGGATATTGTAACCACTGGAGATAACGCATGGCCTCTACCTTTAAATATTAAGAGGCTCATCTAGAACAAAAAAAAGACATTCAAAATTGATATGATAAAACCATCATATATGCATCCCATGGAGATTATAGAAGCAATTGAAAGGTTTTAGGAAAGACTGAAGGTTGTTCCCGGTGATGACCCCATGAGTATTGAAGCATAGAAGAATGCCACTCTATTTTTCAGCATTCTGCTTCGAAGTACATTTTCTATTAAGCGTGTGCAGAAGGAGTAAAATCTTACAAGGGAAGCATTTGAATGGGTAATTGGTAAGAGAGGATATTATTTTTTGTTGTCCTTAGTTTCTCTAGGTGAGATTATTGGTTGTGTTGCAGCAAAATCCATTGGTGAACCAACTACTCATATGACACTGAATACTTTCCATTATGCTGGTGTCAGTGAAAAAACTTTTACTCTCGATGTCCCTAGGTTGAGGGAAATCATAAATGTGGCAAAGAATATTAAAACACCATCATTGTCTATGTACCTAAAACCTAAGGTTAACACGACAAAGGAAAGGGCCAAAAATGTGTTGCGTGCTTTATAGTACACAACCTTGAGGAGTGTTACAAAGCCTACTGAAGTGTGGTATGATCTAGATCCAATATGTACTATCATTGAGGAGGATGTTGACTTTGTCAAATCCTGTTATGAAATTCCAGATGAGGATATGGCACCAGAAAAAATATCTCCATGGCTGCTCTGTTTAGAATTGAATAGAGATATGATGGTTGATAAAAAATATAGTATGGAAGACATTGCGGAAAAGATTAACCTTGATATTTATGATAATTTGATATTCATTTTTAATTACGATAATGTAGAAAAACTTATTCTACGTTCACATATTATGAATGAAGAAGGTACTAAAGGAGAGGTAAAAAACAAAAAATTATGAAGATGATGTGTTTTTGAAAAAAATTGAAAGTAACATGCTTACAGAAATGGCTCTAAGGGGAATTCCATATATGAATAAAGTGTTTATCAAGTCTCAAAAAATCAAAAAGTTTGAGGAGAATGATGGATTTCGGACTGAGAGAAAATGTATTCTAGAAATAGAAGGTGTCAATATGTTAGCTATGATGTGCCATGAACATGTAGATGCTACTAGGACAACTAGTAATCACTCGATTGACGTTGTTGAAGTGATTAGAATTAAGGCTGTGAGGAAGGCTCTTCTGGATGAACTTCGAGCTGTGATATCTTTTGATGGGTCATATGTGAACTATAGGAATCTAGCCATTCTATGTGACACAATGACATATCGAGGTAATTTGATGACTATTACTCGACATGGTATCAAACATAATGACACACGGCCAATGATGAGATGTCCATTTGAGGAGATTGTGGATATCCTTTTGGATGCTACTGCATTCACTAAAGAATACCCTCTTAGTGGTGTTACATAGAACATCATGCTTGGCCAATCGGATCCTATTGGTACTGATAATTCTACCTTGTATTTTAATGACAATATGCTGCAACAAGAAATTGCACTCCAGCTACCCAGCTATATCGAAGGTTTAGACTTTGGCATGTCACCAACTCGGACTCCTATTATAGGGACACCATACCTTGATGCCATGATGTCAATAGATTATTTTATTAGTCCCAAACTAAAAATTTATGGGGACGTGATGATAGCATCATTCTTCCTACACATAGTCGAAACAGGAAGAATGCGTGTTGCCAAGTCAAAATATGATGCAAACCACCAAGATGGTGCTAAAACCTTACATGCCCTAAAATATTAAAATATTATTGTAACAATATGTTATTTATTCACATGAAACTTTAATTTATGAACTATGGTATATTTCAATATATTAACAGTATAAAAAACAAAAAGGTTTCAATGTTTAAAAGCATGTTAAAACTTACAATGAAATAGAGGAAAAAACACATACATAAAAACAGATAATAATCATGAACAAGCTTCATATTGAATTATGAACTGTAAAGGAACTTACAAAATGTGACACTATGGACTTGGTCAAGCTCACAAGAAAATTATCCTGGACATAACTGTGGTTGACAAGTTGTATTACTCATGATGCAAGAGGATTTGTACTTGCACTGCCAAGTCCATCAAAATCCTTAATTATCTATACAATAAATACAAGTAATATTTGTAGTATTTTTTACTCTAAGATGCATTCTTATGATAATTGTAGAACATATGTTGAAAATTTCATAAAATACCTAAATAAGCTCCTCTTCATTTAAAGAAAAATTTATTGGAGTCGCTTGAACTTGGAACAAGCCTCCCACGATTTGGAAGAGTAGCAACTAAGTCAACAATGATTTTTTTGCTACTACGTTCAATCGAGGGAGGTTGATCCAAGATTAAATCTCTCCAATAAATTATTCTCTACTAAATAGGGCCAACCACGTGAATGTGGAAAATATTATGGCCCCTCCCCTGTCACATCACTCTTAATTCCCCAATACCCAATCTAAATGTCGTCTTTTACTTTCATGAGCAAAAAAATAAAATTCAATAACTAATTAAAAATAAATGCAACAAAAAAAACCCAAGAAAACATTGAAAGTGTATGCCATATAAATAATATGATAAATGAGTTTTTATATAATGTAAAAAAGGTTCCAAGTATGGTATGTCATTCATCATTTATCTTATAATAATACAATATTTTACATTATCAAATTTTCTTTTTCTTTTTCTTATTTCTGAATCTACTTACTACATCATCAAAATCATTTTTCTCTACTTATGTTTCATGTCTTTCCATCAGCTGACCTATTTGGGTACTCACGATGCCTGATCTCATGCAATGACGGGGCATCTCCTACAAAAACAAATGATATTACACTTAAATTGCTAGTTTTTAAATATCATTGAAGTAGTTCGGTAATATTAACATAAAAAATTGCAATGGCATTATTTACCTCATGCACCAGTTGTAAATAATGCCTTAGAGGTGTCAGGAAACCTATCATCAAAAGCTTGAAGTCAGTTATGTAGCACACTTTCATTTTATACATAGAGAAAATTAAAGCTGTTGAATTAAAGTTGTAATTTACCTTACGGGTTCAGTTAGCATTTTTCCTCCTTTCTTGGTATTTTTCTCTTTTTTGTAATTGATGAGTGCTTTCCAATCCCTACCTAGAATTATGAGAGGACACTCATATCTAGAGTTAATTTGTAAGTGCGTTCTATAGGTGCCCTGTGTATATTTCAATTTTTTTCCAACTACCCGGGGGACCGCTGTTCTATCAAATGTGCCTGCCTCAAAAAAGCCTTCTAGATAATCTAGAAGTTTTTTTTTTCAAGTTGGAATTCTGGGATTCCACCTTGTGCATCTATCTAGGCCAAAAATTACCAACGCCTTGCTCTCCAAGGCCTTATAGAAATAAGTTTTTCCTACACAGAAAAAGATATTATAATTAATTTAAAAATAATAATCATGATAGAATATGTTTTATATAGAGAACATGAACCAGTTAAAATATTAAAACTTACCTGGGATTTCTACTTGCTTTATAGGAACACCTTCATTGTTCACCAAAAACGTGCCTAGAATGGTCTCCGTGGAGGTGAAACGTGTATCTCTAGGAAATGCAATCATAAACCTGGTCATATCACCCTCATCACTACCACCACGTTCAACAGTTGGCTATGTGTCTTCTTGGGGGTTTCTTTCTTGGCTACTACCTAAAGGTGTATGAGGTGTATGAGGGGTTTCCTTGGCAATATCTTTCCATTGTGTCCGACTACCACCAACACTAGAGACAATAGGTTGCAATAAATGCTAAATATGAAAGATTTTTTTGTTATTTTAGTTAATGTAAAAGTTATAAATCAACCTATCACAATGGATTTTATGCATAACAAAAAAAATATCATTTCAATTTTTTGTTATTACCTTATATGTCTGAAGTTGGGTCATAACTTGTAATATCTTTTCTTTTAATTCAGGTGTTTGAGGCATAATATCTACCAAATGCTCAGGATCCTTGTTTGCGTTTATAATATTTTTTGGCAGCAAAAAAAATGGACTTGGGAATGAATACAAATCTTCCTCATTGAGGGAATCATGACGCTCACCATGGCCAAGAATCTACATATTTGAACAAAATTAACATTATTTCAATCATGTAAACAATTAAAATACTTGAAGATAGAGCAAGGTTGGAACTTTACATCTTCTTCAGCTGGCCCCTTTCCACGATCATCTTGCCACATTATAAAATAATAAGAACCATGAAATATATATATATATATAAAACTATTAAATATAAAGAAACTAATTCGAAAGAGAAATTTTTATTTTTTTACATGTCTTGAGGCTTTTCCTGTGCCACGACAAGTCTGCCACATTGTAATAAAATTAGAAATGTGAAAACTTGAAAACAATATCTAACTTGAAAACACAAAACAAAAACTGAAATAATTTCTAAATCTACATTTCTAATACATAAAATTTGTGCATTAAAGAGTAAAAATTTACCATCAAATGACATTCGAGTTTAAAGAGAATGAACAATAAATCATAAATATTAAGACAATTTCTTCTCTAAGTTTTCAGATCAGCATACAAAACAACAAGTTAGTGGTGCATTTATAAGGAGGGGAAACCAATATGGCCACCGCTTGGCTCCACGATGTATGATTCTTGAAGTACCCAACCTGTAATATATGATAGTAGAATCTCCAAAGAGAGGGATTGAAATATTTTTGCACGTGCCTCACATTTTCTAAGGTGTCTCTTTACAACTACAATATCGATAGGGGTAGGCCATATCCTTAACATGAGTGTATCACGGGATAGGTCCTCTATTGATTCCTTCCTTACACTTTGGTTTCAGGTATACAAGTCATACAAATCATTTTGGTTCTATGTCATATGGGGCATATGGAGAGCGAGAAACTCAACTGTCATATGGGGATATGGAAAGCGAGAAACGTTGTTCTCTTTGACCGTAATATTCAAGATGTGAGGAGCACCTCCTCTAAGGTTGTGCCATAATTTAAAGAGAGGTCCTATTAAGGAGATTATGAAAATGAGAAACTTTTCTAAATTTTTGAGGCCTGGAAACTACTATTCTTTCAAATGGTTCAATGGAAAAGGATCCAACTCAAGAGTGAGCTCCTTGCTCTGTGGGGCGTCCTATTTTGTGCCAAATAGATGGAAATGTCAGAGATTGTTGTCTATGGTGATTCAAAGGTGATTATCGAGTGGGAAAAATAGAGAAATGATTTAGAGGCTCTAGAACTGGTGAATTGGATGGAATGTACCAGGTCATTGATGATGTCCTTTAATAGATTATCTATCTCACAGATCTTCAGGGAAAAAAATAATTTGGCTGATCAACTTTCAAAAGAAGGTTGTAGTGAGTTGCTAAGTTTAATTAGATACTCTATTTTTTAGAATGAAAATTTTCAGAGATCGGGTATTATTAGAATCAGAAGCATTTCACCAGATTTCAGTGTCTTTTTTATGCTTATTATGTATGTGGTCCTCTGCTTCATATGATTTTTTTTTGTGTTTTAGTCGGAAATGATGTTATACAAATATAGTAGATAGGGAAGGCTCATTGTAATAGAGATGTGGAACAATGCTACTGGGGGTTCCAACTTTTGATGTGTTTTTCTCATGTTTCCAGAAGAAGCTGTGTATAAATGTAAACTTTCTCATTTTCATAATGAATTTTTTTTTGTGTTTTTCTTTCTAAAAAAAATAATTCTTCTATGCTAGAAGCTATGGACCTTTTCCAATCTCCTTTTTTCTAATAACAGTTAGCAAGAATCAATTAAAGAAAATATTCTTTGCCTCCTTCATGTAGAAAAGGCTTTTACGAGTTGGATACATGAGAGGAGATCACAATGCTTGGTAGTAATGATTTTTTAGTGGCCTTTGTTACTTGTCTAGCTACAATAGACAAAAATAGAGGGATTATTTGAAGGTGAGAAGCCTTGGGAAGATGGTGTTGACATGAAGTATAAATGATTCTCCAACAAGATTGCTTCACCATGTGGAATTTTCTGTTGCATCTCAACAGTGTTTAAAACATCAAAAAATTGCAGTGAAGCATGTTCCTATAAATTAGAAATCATGGGAACCCACTATAAAAGAGGTTTTCTTGGCTCATGAGATTATTTCTATTGGAATATGCAAGAGAAGTGCCAGACGAGATGGAAGCGAAATAGGTGTGGAGATTGTTGCAAGAGGAAAAACCCATTTCAAATGGTTTGAAACCTCTTCAGCGTAAACCTGCAGATGTTGGAGCCTTTTTGCAAGGTTTGGAACATGCCCACAATGTTTTCCATTGTTATGGTCTAAAATTGTTGTTGTTGTTAGAGGGTTTCCATGAAGCCGCTGCCAATCTTCTCAGAGTTGAACATGAGGAATAGTGAACATAGATACAAACACAAAATGGGGTTCCAAAAGTTTTGGATGCTACAATTAGTTATTTTACAGTGTAATAGAGAACTAAATTAGTGGTTCATCTAGTTATTTGCATCAAAGGTAAGGTCTAAAAATTAGTGGAATTGATTGTCGTGACTAGGCCTTCCAATGGTAAAAAAGAATCATACAGAGTGTGGAAACGAAAATAAAAATTTTTCGAGTAATCCAAGAAAAAATATTTTCTTGATTTATCACCCAAAAGTCACTGTAAAAATGTTTCAAGAAAAACTCCAATTAGAATGAAAATTGTAAAAGTGGCAAGAATGACAGAGCTACAAAGCTCATAAGAAGCCACAATATTAAGCCTCTAATACCAATTTGGATGAGCACAATAACAAAAATTGAAATGACATATACACAAGAAAACAAGTAAGATACAAGTACGCAAGTAAAGATAGCATATTTATCAAAGAAATAGTACAAACTTGTGGGGAGAGTAATCAAATTTTACAATATCCAATAAAATAGGTGACTCAACAATTTATACCAAGGTACCGAAAGAGATGAGACAAAGAACAAAATATAAGGGTACATGTATTATACATGTTCATACATCTTGATAAAACAAGTCTTGAAAGAACACTATGACCAAGTCCCATCAAAGTAACCTTTTCAGATTTGCTAACATCCTCTTCCTCTAAGTAACTAGAGAAGTTTTTGGGCTGATGAGACCATAAAATGTACTGGCATAAGGTGTATTCTTGGAAAAATTAAACAAGCAATAAAACTAAAGACGTATAGAGCTGCTAAACTGCAGGGCTAATAATCTTCTCCAAACCATACAAATTCTTAGCAAGCCCATATAAAAATTACAAATTTCCTTATTGTTTCCTTGTCGTCCTCTGTAAAGGATGATACCACATAAAACATTATATTTTCAGAAAACATTCATGAGCTCAAACATTTGGAAATTAAGGACATCATCGTAGTTGTGAATGGTAAAACACATCAGGTGGAAATTTCTTCCCATAAACTCGACTAGAATAGACTATAATTATCACAAAATTACCACATTCAAAAGACAACACTATAATGCACTCTGGAAGGGATTTTATGCTTCCTGGTAAATCTTACCAAGGTAGATGGGCATGTAGTAGTAATAGTGAAATATTCAAAAGAATATATTAAACTATAACTGGAGCCCTTGGTGTCGGTATTAAAATTCAAAATGGGAATCAATACAAGGTGGTTTCCTTTTGCTTAGAATTTTCAAATCATTTTTCTTGCTAAAGCTCACTAATGTTATCGTGCTCATCGTCTGTTATAATTATAGGTCATGCGCCTTATCAAAGAAGACTACTTGTTCATTATATAATTTTTATAACAATAATGAACAATGCAACTTAAATGCTATCATGAATGGTGTTATCTAGGTTCATGTTGCTCACCAATCTGTACATATAATGTCTATCATAGTATTGGTAGAGGATTCATGATAGTACCTTGAATACAAAATTCCATTTTATATGTACCAATTTATACATTTTGATGTTAAATATTATTTGGTGCAAAGGCATCACCAACAAGATATGGATATAAAGATATATCATGCCATATAAGCAGCACCAGGTAGAACGAAGGAAACAAGGAAATAGACAATGTGGGAAAATGGAATACTGATGAAGGATGTTAAGTAATGCAGAATTTCATCTAAGTATTGAGAAGGATGAGAGATCATATTTGAATATGAATTAGAGCACAAAAAGTACTAACCCACTGATGAGGGTCTGAGTAATATAGATTCATGAGATGATAGAAGCATGTGTATGAGATAGGATATGCTCCTTATAGGTTTATAAACTAAGCATTGTGATGCAGGAGAATTTTTCAAGGTTTATAAGACCTAGGAGTCTTATCACAGATCTACTAAAGGGGGTGGGTTCCCTTGATTATTTTGTTTATTTTTCGAATTTTAGTTTGAGTTATAAATAAATTTAAATGTAATTTGATTAATGAATAATATCTCATGAGTTGTAGAGATCTTAGGGATGAGTGAGTAATCCTAGCATGAATGAGGATCTTCTAGATCTAGAATATCGTATGAGTTGTTAAGGAGGGTTTTGTGGATCTGAACTAGAATCTGGTATCAAAATCCTTTTCTATAATAATTTAATTTGGTGATAAATAAAGGGTTGGATGGTTGGGTGTGAGAGTGCGATGAGATGTATAGGGAGGCCATTTTTAATGTTGAAAACTAGGCCATAAATAGAGAATAGACAAAAGCTTCCAATACAGATACTTATCTAGAATTTCTATGGAAGATATAGTATTCAAATGTTGTATTACTATGGGTATATGCATGAACCAATATTAGAGATGATTTAATATTTCCAATCATTTCGATAATCAAGAGTATGCAGGATATAAAGATCAACGGTCAAGAATTAATGGATTACTAGGTACGAGATATAATTTTAATACTTGAAAGGAAGTCAATACTATTCAGGGCATTTCTCTTTAACCTATTTCTATTTTGATCAATTATTGGAGGTGTAGTCTGAAATTCACAATACTCTTTGGATCGAGAGACAATTTTGTTGTTTAAATTCTTGAATAGAAAATGTTTCAAGTGTGCCCTATAGGAAATTGATACCAACAATTGGGTTATTGATGAGAAGACTTACCAGTCTGTAAATTTGTGTTCTATTGTTGAAAGCGGAATAGTAAGGGTTGACTCCCTCATAATCAAGATAATGTGATGAATTCACATTAATGGATACCCATTTGGGGAAAAATGAAATAGAGTGTATGTATACTATGCACGTTGATATGTTGAAGACATGGATTAGAATGGAATTGCAGATAGGGAGCATTGCAGAAATGGAATATCCGACCAACCATTTGTTCAGAAGATCAATGGTGAACCATTAAACAAAAATTAAAGAAGGATTCATGTGCTACGCATACTTTGAGAACGCTACCATTTCGCTAAATACGCTACACATTTCGCTACACATTTGTTGCGCAGGAACTGCACACACATCAGAGATGCTACCTTTATCGATGGAGGCATCTAAATAAAGAATGGGTTGCATCTTTGGAAATACCTTAGCTTGTATTTTAATGATCTACACTCAGTTTCCTTCACTAGTACTCACTTTTACACAGGAATGCAAGGAAGTACCTAAAAATAGCTCTTTTCCCTCATTTAAGCACTCACACTACCTTAACAGACCAATTTTGGTAAAATGCATATTTTCAGTAATTTGTTGGATGTTTTGTGACTCAAAATGACTTCAGAGGCATAAAAGACACCCTCATAAACCTACATCAGTTTTCAAAGGAAAAATTGACCAAAGAATCACCATCAAATCATCTCAAGAAGCCCAACAGTAGTTCTATCGCTGCATTTTCACCTAGGATAGAGCAGTATTGACATGATATTGTTTTACAGTTTACTGGTGTTGTTTGCTGAGGCGATAGGTGGCCTAAATACGCAATAAGATTCACTGTTTAGAGAGATGATATTTTTTTAATGCAAAAATTGGGTGAAGACAACAGTATTATAGTGGACTAATGTAGATTTGCATCACATTGACTGCAGGATTGAGAGACACACCGTGTAGAGTGATGCTACTCTCAAGACTGAATAGATATTTTTCCAAGTATATAACTATTTTGGAAAGCATTGTGAAAAGTAGCAACTATCTTGATACAAAATCACAGAATAACATATTGAAGTCCCATCTGCATCAATGAGTTTGGATGTTTATGAAAACCAACATTAAAAAGTATGACCACCATTATCTACCTAATTAAATTGGAATTTTTATACCAACATGTAATCAGATTTTTGTATTCCGATGATGCTACAGATAATTGAGGCAATTTTTATTCGAGTTATACATTCTGTTAAGTTCAAAAACATAGACCCGTGATCCCCAGATCTTAGAAATAAAACCATATGCCTTGAAAGTATAGAATAATGAACATGCAAACACCTAAGAAGAATTTAAATAGAAAATAAATACCAATCAAACTTATTAGGGTCCTTACCATTTTGTCTGTAGTGGGTTGAAAAAGGTCGATTGCACATGATGTCCTGGTCAGGCCAATATTTGTCTCTACTTAGGGGCTAGTGGTTCAATTAATGGGTCCCCTGCTAAACCCTTGAACCAACGACTTCTTAGGTAAACCCCTAAACCAATGTCTTCTCAGCAGTGTCGTGGCTGAGCCCCCTGAGCCAATGTCTTCTCAGTAGTGTCGTGGAGCCGATTATAGTCTCCGTGTGGCACTACAGGTGATGGAATGGACCCAATATTGGTTCTCACATTCATTGAGCACTACTATCTCAACGATATTTGGGACGGGCACTATAAGCTTCTACAATGTGATGGATCTGCAGGTGTTTTTGGAAGGCATTGATGTTGGTTGTTTAATAAAGGAAAGCAACAAGGATTATGACCCAATGCAGATCCTATGGAGCACCATTAACTAAAGATAACCTCAAGCAAAGATCATCATTGGATAAGACACGACCTAACTTGACCTAACACACCCAAACATGTTTCCTTGGGCTCCCTCACATGACACGACCTGACCTAACCCGTCCAAATGTGTTTCCTTGGGCACCCTCACACAACCCAACCCGACCAAACGCATTTCCTTGGCGCCCTCTTAGTATGGCAGGACATGACCCGACGCAACCTAACCAAATGAATTTATTTGGGCGCCCTCTTAGTATGGCACGACCTGACCTGACCCAACCTGGATGCGTTTCTGATCCAGGAGCATCATGGTTCCTAAAATTTCTACATTTAGTAGAATCTAGGGGGTCTTGTTTTTTTCAAAAATGAGTTGGTTTCCTAAGTATTTAATTCATGTAATTTTCAATATTTTGAGTGATTTATGTGAGGCATTTAGAATAGGATTTAATTTTTAAACGTTCTCGAATGTATGAGAACACGAGTGATTGATGAGTGATTGGTGTGGAATGAGATATTCTGAAATATTGTAAATCTTATATTAGAAGTAGTTCATGATTTATGGAGGATCATTAGGATTTAGTTGAGTGTTGAGATCCTCAAGGAATAAAGAAGATATTCTATGAACTAATTGAGGACTTATAGGATTCTTATGATTTTGTTAAGTAACCTATGGATCTGAACCAAAATTGGTTACAAAACCTTTTGTATATATTTGTAAAGCCTCAAAAGCACAAACAATGAGAAAAAGAGAGATAGATTCTTAGAGAGGAAGCTTAATTATAAGCTTATGGGCACAGAGAGAGAGGAAGAGAAAAGGACCATGTAAAAGGCACATCAGGCCAAACCTATATTGTAAACAAGGTTTTTATTTGTATCTGTACATTTATTTAATTAATGAGGAAATTGACTTCATTATGACTGTGTGTGTCATTCCTTTTACGTGCTAAGTGATCTTTAACTGAGGAATTATGGTTTCTATGTGATAAACCATGGTGAATGAATTCAAATTGTATGTATAAGCATTTATGAGTGATAAAGGACTCAATGGCTTTGTAGAATTTGTGTGATTCCAGTCTGGAGCTAATAGATGTGTGTACATGTCGAGTGAGAAAGAAATCAAGAACCAAATAGGAGGAAGCTCAGGAGAGATAGCATTAAAGGAAATAGGAGAAATCTAATAAGAGATAGCATTAAATAATACCAAAAAATCTTAGGAGGAGTAGCGTGGAGGAAACGATATTGCAAAACATCAACAGTATAAAGAACAGAAATCAACAAAGGCAGAACACACTTAGAAGATTTCCAAAGAAGGTGAATGGACAGTCAGGATTACATTGCAGAAGTGAAGGCGAGAGATAAATGGCATAAATTACATCACAAAGTAAAGTTTGGAAAGATGTAAAGTGGACGTGTGTCGGAACTACGCAACATCGCACATTGGTGATTTTAGACGTTATCGTTAAGAGTTCGCGTGATATGTTAAGTTTTTTGCGATGCGATGTGGGAAGGATGGAAGGATGTGATGTGATGAGGGAGGAACCACGTTTCAGCACTACGCAATAGCATACATCACAGATTATATGGTTTAGCATTATCGATAAGAGTTAAACTTGTGAGCAAGCGATTGTGATAAGACAAAGAGGTATAGCAAGACCATTAGATCTAGTGAAGATCTACGATGGAGATTACAACACAACTTCGCATTGGCAGAATGATAAGTTCATTGTTAAGGTTTTTCTGTAAGTTTTCCGAAATGCGATGTATTGTGATTGGTTCAAGGTATTGTGGGACCCTCTAGCAGGACGTTCCACGTGTATGAAAGAGATTTGGGTTTATGTGTAGTCTGGTTTAATGTAGCGTTGTTTCGTCGCTAATGTATGTATGTTGTATTTAACTCTGAAGTTGCATTCTGCTACGTGTAAAAGGAGAGTTATGTGGGCAATAACCCACAGATCCATGTCTTTGGTTAAAGAATTCGGCCACGATGAAAAGGTAAAGGTTATTATATTGAGATATAAACCCAAAGAGCCACTTGCTATTAAAGCTTCCGCGTGCAATTGATTTAAAATATGAACTGAAAAGGTTAAGGTGGATAAGTGTGGGGTTAATTCCACTAACCCTACATCATATGGTTAATTGTGACCTTATGGTTGCATCATTTGGTATCAGAGTGAGTAAAAGCTCTTTCGGGAGAAATCATAACAAAGAGAGTTTTGATGATGATTGCAGAGTTAAAATATGCAGAAGACATTTAGTAGCATAATAGAATGAGATTCAGTATGATTGGGGATCAGAGGAGAAGAAATCATATTATAAATCCGAAAGATGGAGACAAGTGTAGAAAGAAAAGTCAGACAGTAAAATCTGACAAAGTGATGGTTGTTTTCTTGAGAAGAATGGAGATCCATTCGAATGTGACAAGTGGAATCAAATTTCTTGTGAAATCATGCAGGTGTTGTTTTATTTTAATCTAATTTGAGTTTTGCAGGTTGCAGACTGTTATCACTCTAGTAAATTTTCTATCATAAATATTTAAAACTTTGTAACTTACTAGAGGTAACCACAAACCTACTTGTGAAATATAGGATCTAGCCCTCCTAAATTTCAGAGAGGGATCTCTCTGTACGATTTAAATTGTTTTTAGATTAAATTTTAGGCTAGGTATGACTGGGCACTTGGTTTTATGTTTGGAAAGTTTGGTGGGAAATAAAGCTACTTGGAGAGAAATTAAAGAGCGATCTACTAGTCCATTGGGCTATGGAGTCAAGATGTAGCAAGAAAAACTGGAAGGCAAGGCCAAAATGATGCTAATGTATTCAGGGAAACGTAGATAACCCTAAAAGATTTGAATAGTTTGATTTCAAGAGATTGATTTCTTTCGGGATAAAGGGCAGTGAAGGATCCTTTGATCCGGAAAAAGAGGAAGGAGGCAGGGGTCAATTGTGGCTAGGAGAATTTAAGAATTCCTAAGTCCGGAAATCAGTAGAAAATATTAAAATGATCAAGTAGTTGAGACAGGGAGCTTTTTACACTTATCATGAAATAATATTCCTAATGAATCATTTAGATTAAACAACATACATGAAATTGAATGAAACTTCAGAAGAGGAAACAATGACAATAAGAAATCACTTTACTCATTAGCTTATCGCATGAATCCTGAGTTTTGAAATCCAGTTGGCTGTTGTCCAGACTGTTGCTATGAAATCAACACATGAGCCTCCAAAGTACCAAAAAAATCATCTATAATAATATCAACAACTTTATTCCATAAAAAATACTTCCAATATTGAAGTATTTATACAAATTCTAAACTAAAACATCTTGAAAAATATCAAGATTGGTTTACAAAATATCTCAAATTGTTTTACATAAATTGAACTTAATAAAAGGACACTCAAAACTAATGAACCTATTTGGCACTATACTCATGGATATATGATGACAAGGATGAGAATTCGAATTTGATCCAACTCTTAGTTGATGATGAGGCATCCAAGTCACTAACTATTTCCTTTCTTTGTGCATTCTGCTCCAGCAATTCTACAAACTTGGGGTCCAATGATACCTTTGTATTTCCAAATCTGAAATATATATGTAAAAAGGGAAATATTTTGTTGTGGATGAATATGTTGGTGAGATAAACCTCTTTCAGTTTCCTAAAATCCATCTCCAGTTGTGCACAATAGGCCCTGTAAAAAGATGTGTAAAACAAAGTTTTTCAGAGTCTGAAAAATAGGCTATAAAGATGCACATGTATCTCTCATTATGTGTTACCCATGAGAAAAGTGAGATTTGTTTTTGTATATGGGTATCTTAGGAACAAAAACCTCCTTCATTTTTTTAAGATGTATTTCTTCTTGGCCACAATCATATCTGCAAAATAATGACTTAATAGGAATTTTCTGCAAAGAGAGCTTTCAAATATTGTTTAATATTTCGAAATCGATAATGGCTGTTAGAAAAGTGAGAGAGGTTTTGGTAGTAGAAGACCTTAGGAATATAAAATTCCTTCATTTTTTCAAAATTCATCTTTTATTGGTCACATTAGCTTCTGCAAAACAATGACTTAAACATGAAATTTTTGAAGAAATGTTCCTTCCTGTTATGTTTTCATCCTTTCACCTTTTTGTTCTTTTAACTATTTTACTTTCACTTTGGATAAAATTCATTGTTGGTGAGATTTTTTCATCTCTTTTAACCATTTAATCCCTATGTATTTAATTTTATACTTTACCTTTGAATTCTTTGTAACTTTGTTTTAACTTTCACTCTGACTTTTACCTGATACACTTTAACCACTGATACTCTTTGACTGTTATGTTTTCAGTGTAATTATGAATTTTGATTTCAATTTTACCATTCACTGTGTAAATTTCATCATTCTGATCTCTCTCTAACTTGATTTTATTTTTTCTTTGTATACAAACTGTTTGTTGAATGACACTTTTGATTTAAAATCTTAGAATTTGGAGCAAACAATTTTGTCAACTAGTATTGAAATTTATGGCCCAATTTATTATTCTGATGATAACCTGCAAAAATAAAAAAAAATTAATGAAGCAGAGGTATGCAAGGAGGTAATTGAAGGCTTTTGAAAGCCCTGTGGAATGAGATCTGTCTGTGGAGGTTTAACTCTGTTTTTAGGCATTCCGGCTTCTTTTGTAAGATTTAATGGTTTACAGAAGTAATTTACTTTAAACAGAGGGGTAACTGAGTAATTTAGGATAAATATATCTTCTTTTGGGCTTTTTCGCTCAATTAGGTTTATCTGAGGATTGATAATGGGATAAGGCAAGAAACAAGGGTTTCCTGAATGGTTTGAGACTGTAAAAAGGAGTTTGGTAGGCCTTAAAAAACCTTTTTTGTCTTGGAATTGATCTTCAAAGATTTTAAGCTGAGGAAATTGGCTCAGACAAAAGATTTTATGAACATAGCAACTTCTGGGAAAAAAATGGCCATGGTTTGGCCTGTTTTGGCCGTTTTTGGGAAATTTATCCAGTGGATTTTTCTCATTAATAGACTTCACTTTACTTATAGATGGTTTAACCTTGAAATTTTCAAGTCTGTTTATCGAAAAATACCTCAAATAGCAAGTATTTGAAGCTTTGACAGGGTTTTCCAACTTTTGAGATTGTTCCTGTGGATGGGTCTGAATCATTGTTGTAGAGAATGGCTTACTGTTCTTCAAAATAGGGGATCTATGGTCAAGAGTTTGGGACAATAAATTGATAGACAGGGGCTTTGAATACATTCGGGTAGCTTAATACAGTGGGCATAGCTCTTTTAAAATGCACGTGTGCAGTTTAAACAATCAGAACAGTATATCATAAGTTAGAAACTTTGATATTTTAAATACGGATCTTGTCAAAGGCAGTAGGTCATTTGATTTTTCAAATGCGAAACAGGAAGTGGTTTTCGCGTTCAACTTGGGTGGTAAGATTTTTTTACCCAATCGAACCCGATCAAATGAAAATACGCCACGTCACATCGGGTGGTTTTAGAATGCAAATTTTATCGCATGAATTTGAACAAACATCGAACGATCACTTTCGGAGCGCGAAAGTGAATGCACACTGATGGATTTGATTTGATCAAGCGACCAGTTGGATGGATTTAAAAGATGTGGTGTAAAAAAATTTGGGGTCGGGAAAATGTTATGTGTCAGGCAAAGTTTTATATATAGTGGCGGGGTTAAGCTGTGTTGGATACTATGGGCATTGTGCTATATGATAAAAACATTTGTATAATTTACATAATAACCAAAGTTTAAATATATGAAAGGGTTTATGCGTATGCGGGGGTAATACATGTTTTGAAAGGGGTTGAGTGGTCTATATATATAAAAAAAAGAGTTTATATATATGGTGGGTTTATCAGAATATGAGGGATGCATGTGGGGAAGGTTAATTTAACCAAGGGTTAGTGTTATATAAAACATGAGGTTTTACATAATCGGGAAAGGGAAAAGGCCATATTTTAACTTCGGGTTAAGTTATGCGGGGAAGGATCGTAAGTTTATTATAAAGGCATGGGTGATGCTACCTTTATAACAATTTAGGATAAAATGGGATAGGCGGGGAATATTGGTGCGCTTAGACATACATAGAATATGCATAAAAGCCTTTTCGTATCTTTAGTTTTACTATATATTTTTACACTCTTTAAAGGCCTAAACCATAGTGGGGCGCAACATCTAAATATGGTTAGTTTTAGACCAAAGGGGGTGTTCTTTAGGTTTTTTAATTTAACATGTAGGTAATTAAATTTGGTCTAAAATCTTATAATAGTGGGCTTTTGGGAATATTAATATACAAGGAGTTATAATAATAGGATGAGGTTATGTTTATAAGGAATTAATAAAATAAGTTAGAGGTTAATATGACTTAGGGACAATGTAATGCATCAAAATACAATTATATAACTAAGTAAAGTGAAAACTTTAAAGAAAAGCTTTATTATCCTAATTTTATCACTTTAACTTACGATATAATGTCCCTTTGAGTGTTTTTATGTGTTATGAGATGTAGGCAGTTAATCAAATGGGGGTTTTTTGTATCATTAATTGAAAATGGAGTATTTACTTATGAAATTTCATGGTGATGAATTCTTGAATGGTAGATGGTGAAAATTTTGGGATTAACATAGAAATTTAAAACTTTCAACTAGCCAGTCATTAAGCCTTGGGTCCAGTCCCAACAAAAGTCAGAGAAATGCTATGAGCCTCTTTGACTGAAAGTTTAGAATGTCAAATAGCTATAAGGGAGGGGAAATTAGTGATTTTTTCCCAGTGACAAATATTTACAATGATTTTCCCACCTTCTTCTACCTACCCAATCTTTAAACTAGCATTTTTTCTTCCATTTGTGCATGTGCATTTGAGCTAAAAACCTTAAACATTTTATTCTTTTGAAAGTAGTAAAAACTATCTAATTCTACCTTATTTCATCCAAGGACCCAGATTAAATTGTTGGGTTCCTTTTTACTCTATACCTATCTACTGAATTGCCAGGATTAAACTATCTGACAACTCTTTATTATCTATCTAAAACAAGTAAATTGAAACATGAAAAGTCAAGATTAAGTAGTTCAAATCATCATGGATTATGGAATTTATTGACAGTTTTTCATAATTAGCTGCAAAAAGTAAAAATTAGTGGCATTTGGACTTGCACACTTTCATGTTTTATTCATCTTTTTCCTTTTGGGGTATATCATTTTTTCTAAGTCCTTTGATTTTTCTTTCAGGAATTTTACCCTCTTTTTTGTTTTTGATTTTTTTTATTTTTTCAAAATATGGGAAAACAACTTGCAGAAGGAAATGTATGCACATATCTACAGGACTATCATAATTCAATTCCAAATTATGAATCCTATATTTATAGGACCTTAACAACGGCTTCACATGGGGATGGCATCTCCTTGTGAGATGCCAAGAACACCGTTGACTAGTAGCCTAATCCATTGGGCCAATCCCAAAAATGGATTTGTTGTGGCTGAAAACCTTGAACTGAATATAGTCCTTTTTCTGCAAACTGAAATCTGATCTGAAACTAAAAAAAAAACATACTTCAATTCTCAAACCAAACTGATTATATCTTAAATATATTTAGGACCTTCTCCTTAGCTTTAAATCTTAATGAATTATTCCAAAACTAGCTAAGAACTGAATACTAAAAAAAATTCTCATAGCTTTGAGTTTATTTGCACTCATCTACCTACTCTAATCTACTGTTAATTGTGTTGAATAAGGTAATACAAAAATGCCAATGAAGCCAGTCAAGTAGTTGTATCAATGAATGGATATTTTGACTGATTTTCATCAAACTTGGAAGTATAACTTGATCATGTGTCTTTATAATCAAAGATATTATGTGAAATGGAAATTACTGATATATTTGATCCTCATATATAAAACATGTTTGCAGGCTTGAGCTAAAAATAGTCTCCATATAATTTTCTATAGGATCATCAAAAGCATAATGTATGATTTGTGTTTCAATGCTTTTAATGACCAATTGATTAGTTATATTATTAATATTAAACCATAAACATATTTCTTCAGTCTTGTGTTTGAAAGAATAATCATCCTGAATCTGCAAGTCAAAAGGTAGTACAATTTCCTCTTTCTTTGGAGAAGGAAGATTTTTCAAGAATTATTTAGGATCTCAGAAATTATAAGACTGAATTTTAGAATGCAAAATCTTAATTCCATTTTCATATTTTTCAGAAATTAACTCAGGAACACATATTTTAAGTTGAGGAGAACATTTTCTTGATTTCAAAATAAGAAATACAACTCTCAAAAAATCCTCATCAATATGAAATTCTAATAAGCCATCCCTTAATTCATTGAAAATCTCATGAGATGAAAGGTTTGCCACAGGCCCTGTCATATTGTATCACCATTAATGATTTGGAATATGGATTTTGGTTATGGTGTTTCTTCTGAACTTTGAATTTCTGGATCTTGGACAATGGAGTGTCCAGGTGGATGATTTTAACCTTTATATGTCTGATCATTGTCCACCATCATAGATCAAATCTGAACCTGTAAAATATTTATGAAGAAAATGTTAGTTTTCCCCAGTGGAGTCGCCATTATGTTATCACTCTAGTAAATTTTATATCAGAAATATTTGAAACTTTGTAACTTACTAGAGGTAACCACAAACCTACTTTTGAAATCTAGGATATAGCCCTCCTAAATTTCAGAGAGGTATCTATATTTAAGATTTAACTTTGTCTTGGATTAAATTTTAGGCTAGGTATGATTGGGCACTTGGTTTTTTGTTTGGAAATTTTGGTGGGAAATAAGGTTACTTGGACACAAATTAAAGAGGGATCTACTAGTCCATTGGGATATGGAGTCAAGATGTAGCAAGCAAAACTTGAAGGTAGGGCCAAAAGGATGCCAGTGTACTCAGGGCAAGGTAGATAATCCTCATAGATTTGAATAGTTTGATTTGATGAGATGACTTGCTTTCAGGATAAAGGGTAGTGAAGGATCCTTTGATCTGGAAAAGGAGGAAGGAGGCAGGGGTCAAAAGGGACTAGAAGCAATTAAGAATTCCTAGGCCTGGAAATCAGCAGAAAATATTGAAATGATCAAGTAGTTAAGACAGGGAGTTTTTTACACTTATCCTGAAATAGTATTCCTAATTAATCATTTGGATTGAACATCATATATGAAATTGAATGAAATGTCAGAAGAGGAAACAATGACAGTAAGAAATCACTTTACTCATTATCTTATCGCATGAATCCTAATTTATGAAGTCCAGTTGGCTGTTGTCCAGACTACTGCTATGAAATCAACACATGAGCCTCTAACGTACCAGAAAAATCATCTATAATAATCTCAGCAACTTTATTCCACACAAAATACTTCCAAGAGTGAAGCATTTATACAAATTCTAAACTAAAATATCTTGAAAAATATCAAGATTGGTTTACAAAATATCTCAAATTGTTTTACAGAAATAGAACTTAATAAAAGGACACTCAAAACTGATGAACCTATTTGGCACTATAATCATGGATATATGATGAAAAAGAGGAGAATTTGAATTTGATCCAACTCTTAGTTGATGATGAGGCATCCAAGTCACTAACTTTTTCCTTTCTTTGTGCATTCTTCTCCGACAATTCTGCAAATGTGGGGTCCAATGATACCTTTGTATTTCCAAATCCGAAATAGATATGTAAAAAGTGAAATATTTTATTGTGGATGAATATTTTGGTGAGATAAACCTCTTTCAGTTTCCTAACATCCATCTCCAGCTGTGCACAATAGGCTCTGCAAAAAGATGTGTAAAATAGAGTTTTACAGAGTCTGAAAAATAGGCTGTAAAGATGCGCATGTATCTCTCATTATGTAATAACCGTTAAAAACTTGAGATAGTTTTTTGTAGATGGTTCTCTTAGGAACAAAAACCTCGTTCATTTTTTAAGTATGTATTTCAGATTAGCCAAAATCGTCTCTGCAAAATGATGACTTAACAGGAATTTTCTGGAAAGAGAGCTTTCAAATATTGTTTAATATTTCCAAATCCATAATGGCTATTAGAAAATTGAGAGAGGTTTTGGTATTATAAGACCTTAAGAATATAAACCTCCTTAATTTTTTCAAAATTCATCTTGGATTGGTCACAATAGTTTCATCAAAAAAATCACTTAAACATGAAATTTCTGAAACAATGTTCCTTCTTGTTATGTTTTCATCTTTTCACCTTTTTGTTCTTTTAACTGTTTTACTTTCACTTTGGATAAACTTCATTGTTAGTGAAAGTATTTTCATCTTTTTTTACCATTTACTGCCTCTGTATTTACTTTTACTATTTTCTTTTGATTGCTCTGTAACTTAGTTTTAACTTTCACTCTGACTTTTACCTGATACACTTTAACCACTGATCTTCTTTGGCTATTATGTTTTCAGTGTCATTATGAATTCTGATTTCACTTTTAGCATTCACTGTGAAAATTTCATCATTCTGATCTCTCTTTGAATTTATTTATTTTTTCTTTGTATACAAACTGTTTGTTGAATGATGCTTTTTATTTAAAATATGAGAATTTGGAGCAAACAATTTTGTCAACTATTATTGAAACTGATGGCCCAATTTCTTATTCTGATAATAACCTGAAAAAATAAAACAATTTGTTAATGAAGAAGAGGTTTCCAAGGAGGTGATTGAAGGATTTTGAAAGCCTTGTGGAATGAGATCTGTCTGTGGAGGTTTAACTCTGTTTTTAGGCATTCTGGATTCTTTTGTAAGATTAAATGGTTTACAGAAGTAATTTAGTTTAAACAGAGGGTTCCCTATAATTTAGGGTAAAGATATCTTCTTTTGGGATTTTTCCTCGGTTAGTTTTATCTGAGGATTGATACTAGGATAAGACAGGAAACAAGAGTTTCATGAATGGTTTGAGACTGTAAAAAGGAGTTTGTTAGGCTTGAAAAAACATTTTTGTCTTGGAATTGATCTTCAGAGATTTTAAACTAAGGAAATTGGCTCAGACAAAATCTTTTATGAACATAGCAACTTCTGCGAAAAAAATGGCCATGGTTTGGCCTATTTTGGGTGTTTTTGGGCAAATTTATCTAGTGGATTTTTCTCATTAACAGACTTCAATTTACTTATAGATGGTTTAGCCTTGAAATTTTCAGGTCTGTTTATCAAAAAATACCTCAAATAGCAATTATTTGAAGCTTTGAGAGGTTTTTCCAACTTCTGAGATTGTTCTTGCGGACCAGTCTGAATCATTGGTGCAAAGAATGGCTTACTGGTCTTCAAAATAGGGGTTCTATGGTCAAGAGTTTGGGACAAGAAATTGATAGACAAGGGCTTTGAATATAGTTGGGCAGTTTAATACAATGGGCATAGCTCTTTTACAATGCACATGTGAAGTTTAAATAGTCGGAATAATATATCATAAGTTAGAAACTTTGATATTTTAAATACGGATCTTGTCAAAGGCGGTAGGTCGTTTGGTTTTTCAAATGCGAAACAGGAAGTGGTTTTCGCATTCAACTTGGGTGGTGAGCTGTTTTTACCCATTTGAACGTGATCAAATGAAAATATGCCACGTCGCATAGGGTGGTTTTAGAATACAAATTTTATCGCGTGAATTTCCACAAACATCAAGCGATCATTTTCGGAGTGCAAAAGTGAATGTGCACCGTTGGATTTTCTTTGATCAAGCAACCAGTTGGATGGAATTAAAAGTTGTGGTGTAAACAAATGTGGGGTTGGGAAAATATTATGTGTCAGGAAAATTTTTATATATAGTGGCAGTGTTAAGTTGTGGTGGATACTATGGGCATTGTGCTATATGATAAAAACCTTTGTATAATTTACAAAATAACCGATGTTTAAATATATGAAAGGGTTTATGCATACGTGGGTGTAATACATGTTTTGAAAGGGGTTGAGTGGTCTATATATATATATAAAGAGTTTATATATATGGTGTGTTTATCGGAATATGAGGGATGCACGTGGGGCAGGTTAATTTAACCAAGGGTTAATGTTATATAAAACATGAGGTTTTACATAATCGGGAAAGGGAAAAGGCCATATTCTAACTTCGGGTTAAGTTATGCAGGGAAGGATGGTAATTTTATTATAAAGGCATGGGTGAGGCTACCTTGATAAAAATTTAGGATAAAATGGGATAGGCGGGGAATATTGATGCGCTTAGACATACATACAATATGCATCAAAGCATTTTCATATCTTTGGTTTTGCTATATATTTTTACACTCTTTAAAGGCCTAAACCATAGGGGGGCAGGATATCCAAATATGATTAGTTTTAGACCAAAGGTGGTGTTTTTTGGGTTTTTTAATTTAACATGTGGGTAATTAACTTTGGTCTAAAATCTTATAATATTGGGCTTTTGGGAATATTAAAATACAAGGAGTTATAATAATAGGATGAGGTTATGTTTATAAGGAATTAATAAAATAAGTTAGAGGTTAATATTACTTAGGGAAAATGTAATACATCAAAATACAATTATATAACTAAGTAAAGTGAAAAATTTGAAGCAAAGCTTTATTATCATAATTTTATCACTTTAACTTAGGATATAATGTCCTTTTGAGGGCTTTTATGCTTTATGAGGTGTAGGCAGTTAATCAAATGGGGGATTTTTGTATCATTAAGTAAAAATGGATTATTTACTTATGAAATTGCATGGTGATGAACGCGTGAATGGTAGATGGTGAAATTTTTTGGATTAACATAGAAATTTAACACTTTCAACTAGCCAGTCACTGAACCTTGGGTCTGGTTCCAACAGAAGTCAGAGAAATGCTCTAAGCCTCTTTGACTGAAATTTTAGAATGTCAAATAGCTATAGGGGAGGGGAAATTCGTGATTGTTTCCTGGTGACAAATATTTACAATGATTTTCCCACCTTCTTCTACCTACCAAATCTTTAATCTAGCATTTTTTCTTCCTTTTGTGCAGGTGCATTTGAGCTAGCAAAAATTATCTAATTCTACCTTATTTCATCCAAGGACCCATATTAAGCTGTTGGGTTCCTTTTTACTCTATACCTATCTACTGAATTGTCAGGATTAAACTATCTGACAACTCTTTATTCTCTATCTAAAACAAGTAAATTGAAACATGACAAGTCAAGATTAAGCAGTTCAAATCATCATGGATTATGAAATTTATTGACACTCTGCCATAATAAGCTGCAAAAAGTAAAAAGTAGTGGCATTTAGACTTGCACACTTTCATGTTTTATTCATCTTTTTCCTTTTGGGGTATATCATTTTTTTCTAAGTCCTTTGATTTTTCTTTTAGGACTTTTACCCTCTTTTTTATTTTGATTTTTTTTATTTTTTCAAAAAATGGGAAAACAACTTGCAGAAGGAAAAGTATGTACATATTTACAAGACTATCATAAGTCAATTCCAAATTATGAATCATATATTTATAGGACCCTAACACAGACAAAGGAGGAATATCTCAAAAACGATAGCAAGAGGAGCTGTAAAGAAAATAAGAACCAGTTGTGTTCTTGAAGTCAGAGTAAAGTGGATACTCTGAAGAAACGTGGCAAAGAACCTAAATGTTCCATTTGAAGGTTGGACAGAGAGGAAAAGAGTGTTATTAGAAGAAAGTAGAATTCCAGAGGCCAAGGAGTAAGGGATTTGCTTAATAGAGGTTCCAGAGATAGAGAGCCAGGATACCAAAAGGTCGAGCTTAAAGGAGAGATGGCTTGGTGAGGTACTTGCAGAAGGTATGGAGACTTGCTGAGAAGGAGAGGCTTAGTGTAGTTCACAAGTGAATAGATTCTATTCACAAGAGACAGAAGAAGATGACTAGTGATAGTCATAGTAGAGGTTTGAGAAGTATCCAAAAGGTGAAGAAAGAATATGCAAAATCAAATGGCATATGGAGACATATGAGTGATGAAAAATGTGAGAGAGAGAAAGCTGAGACAAATTTCCTACTTGCATTGTTGATGGATATGTTGGAGAGAAATAAGGTAGACCAGAGATATGGTTAGACTATGAGAAAGAAAGTGAAATGGCATATGCAACAAGAGAAGAGAAAGCAGCAGGGGAATATGCATCTAATAGAAGGGCGGAGGAAGCTTGAGTAGATTATAGATGTTAAATTGAGGATAGAAAATCTTGAAGGAGTTGAGCTACAGCAAGAGAAAGTTGCTGGAGATGAACAAGTTCCTTTTGAGCTTGAAGATGGAGCAGTGATGCCTGAAACATAATTTGAGGCTACTGAGCCTTATTATTTTGAAATTAAGAATTTTTGTATGGGTGCAGGTGTAATACATGATGATGGACAATATTTGGGTATTTCCAAAGAAGAGGAAGCAGAGAGACAGAATCTAAATTTTGTTTTAAAGAAGAAAGATGAGACAGTGAGGTTTCACGAGGAATCTCATACACAATTGAAGGAAGATATTACTGTTCAGCATATTGTTACAACTGTAAGCAAAGGGATTTTGGCTTATATTGGTATCAAAAATAAAGAAAAATAATTTTACTTTTGTAAACCTAAGAAAGGTATTTTATTTGATGAAGAAAGTAGAGATGTGAAGGAAGAACAAGATGAATATCTTGTGAGATGTTTGACTATCATGGGTAGCCAAAAATAAGAATAGTTTTTGGAGACTGTTATGAGAAAATCCAGAGATGACTTTATACTTTTTAAGTGTAAGGACGAGATTAGAGTGCTAGAATAATTGTTGAGAGAGCCTAAAGGTGAAGAGGAAATTACAACCAAAGGAGAAGAGATGTTTGCAACATCTAAGGAGGCTGAGGTGAGTTTAAATTGTCAAGTTTATGATGTATTTATAGGTGATGATGAAGGTAAAAAATAGGATGTAATAAAGGAGATGGAGGACATATTATATTTAGAAGGTAAGAGCGAAGTTCAAAGGTAGTATGAGAATGACTTTTTTTTTCCTTCAAAGACAATAAAGATGAAGGGAAATGGAATTGTAATCAGCACCCGGAAGAAAATGTTATTGCAGTGAGGGAGTCGAAAATCAGTTTAATTTGTGAAAGTGAGTTTGCAAGTAGTGAGTATAATCTCGATGTTGTAGAGGGAGATATATTAAAAGATATTTAGGAAGTTTTGGAAGTAGCAATATCCAGAGTAATATTTGCAGCAATGTGCAGAGAAATATCTACAACAATATTTGGAGCAATCTCAAAAATTGTAGCAGAAGTTGAAGACAACAAGAGTTTTGAAGCTCTTACACAAAGGAAGGGACATCAAAAGCTAAGTAATTTGGACAGAGAAATAGAGAAATTGATGAAGCTTATGATAAATGAACATAAGGAAAGGGTTTGTAGATAGAGAAGACAAATAATCAGTTGTATGGAAGATTGGACCATGGCAAGAATTGAAGGAAAATTCAATGGAGTGTTACAAACGAAGGTGTGGAAACTAGGAGAAGCAAGGAAAGACAATAGACTATGTAGAAAAAAGTTTAAGGAAGCAAGGAAATCATTGAAAAATAAAGTATAGGATCAAGGAGGAAAAATATTGGAAGCACATGATTTGGAGATCATGATTATTTTATACCTTTGGAGTCTGATGCAGGATCATCATGGTTCCAAAAATTTGGACATTTAGTAGAATCTAGGGGGTCTTGTATTTTTAACAAAAGATTTGGTTTCCTAAGGATTTAATTAATGTAGTTTTCAATAATTTGAGTGATTTATGTGAGGCATTGAGCATAGGATTTAATTAAATATTGAGAGGCATATTTGTAAATGTTCTCGAATGTAGGATAACATGATTGATTAATGATTGATTGGTGTGGATAGAGATATTATAAAATATTGTAAATCTTAGATTAGAAGTAGCTCATGATTTGAGGACCCTTAGGATCTAGTTGAATGTTGATATCCTCAAGGGACAAAGAAGATATTTTAAGAATTAATTGAGGACTTAGAGGATTCTCAGGATTTTGTTAAGTAACCTATGGACCTGAACCAGAATTGGTTAGAGAACCTTTTGTATATATTTGTAAATCCTCAAAGGCACAAACAATGAAAAAAAGGGAGATAGATTCTTAGAGGAATATTAATTGTAAGCCTACGGGAACAAAGAGAAAGGAAGAGAAAAGGGCCATGTAAAAGGCGCATTAGGCCAAAGTTAGATTGTAAACATGGTTTTTATTTGTATCACTACATTTATTTAATTAATGAGGAAATTGAATTCATTTTCACTATGTGAGTCATTCCTTTTACATGTTGAGTGATCCGTAACTGAGGAATTATGGTTTATGTGTGATAAAATATGGTGAATGACTTCAAATTGTATGTATAAGCCTTTCTGAGTGATAAAGGATTCAATGGCTGGGTAGAATTTTTGTGATTCTAGTCTGAAGCTAATAGATGTGTGTACAGATTGAGTGAGAAAGAAATCAAGAACCAAACAGGAGGAAGCTCAGGAGAGGTAGTGTTAAAGAAAACATGATAAAGCTCAGGAGAGATAACATTAAAGAAGACCGAAAAATCTAAGGAGGAGTAGCGTGGAGGAAACGATATTGCAAAACATCAACAGTATAAAGAACAAAAATTGACAAAGTTAGAACACACTTAGAATATTTCCAAAGAAGGTGAACGGATGGTTAGGATTAGATCGCAGAAGTGAAGGTGAGATATTAAATGGCATAAATTACATCACAAAGTCAAGTTTGGAAATATGTGAAGTGGACGCGTGTCCGCACTGTGCAACATCGCATGTCGGCGATTTTAGAGGTTACTTTTAAGAGTTTGCACAGTATGTTTAGTTTTTTGCGATGCGATGTGGGAAGGATGGAAGGATGCGATGTAATGACGGAGGAGCCACGTGTCAGCACTACACAATAGTGCACATCGCAGATAATATGGTTTAGCATTATCGATAAGTGTTAAACTTTTGGGTGAGTGATTCCGATAAGGCAAAGAGGTATAGCAAGACCATTAGATCTAGTGAAGATCTACGGTGGAGATTACAATGCAACTTCGCATCGACAGAATGATAAGTTCATTGTTAAGGTTTTTTGGTAGGCTTGTCAAAATGCGATGTATTGTGATTGGTTCAAGGCATTGTGGGACCCTCTGCACAAAGTTTCGCGTGTATGAAAGAGATTTGGATTTCTGTGTAGTCTAGTTTAAAGTAGTGTTGTTTGATTTCTAATGTATGTATATTGTATTTAACTCTGAAGTTGCATTCCGCTACGTGTAAAAGGAGAGTTATGTGGGCCATGACCCATAGATCCATGGGTTTGGTTAAAGAAGCCGAACACGATGAAAATGTAAAGGTTATTATATTGAGTTATCAACCCAAAGAGCCACTTATGGTTAAAGCTTCTGCGTGCAATTGATTTAAAAGATGAACCGAAAAGGTTAAAGTGGGTAAGTGTGGGGCTAATTCCGCTAACCCTGCATCTTATGGTTAATTGTTACCTTATGGTTGCATCAGTTTCCTTGGGCGCCATCAGACACCCTGACCCAACTTGACCCGCCCCAACATCGAAGGAACGAGGGAGAAAACGGAAAAATGGCCGCAACACCATCCTTATTCATAGCAACTACATAGTTGACGTATTATGAATTGTGTTTTGAGGGGTGTTTTTCTTCCCACTAGGTTGTCCCTGTTTAATTCACTCTTATGATATTGTGTATAAATGTATAAATATTTATTTCATGAGTACTTGACATGGCCACAAATGATTGGGACTCATTAATTTTTTTTTATTGTACATGAGTACTTAACATGGATGATAATTGCTAGGACATGTTCAATATCATACTCCCTAGTTGGGTTGTGGGGTGGTGTTGGGGTAGATTACACTCATTAGTTCATTAAGGCACACACTGTGGCCATCATTAGACCCTCTTCCATAGATTATTAAGGGCACATATGACCACTTTTCATTCACTATTGGGAATTCCCTATCATTTTTCAAATTCTCTATTTTTAGGGTTTTCTATTTTAATAGGGGGTGCCACCTAGGATGACATGTGGCACTAACTAGACTCTAGTTGGAGGATTAAATGGATAATTTCACTCCGTTGATTCATCCTACCTAATTCAAGGACCTTCCGAGAGTGAGTATGCACTTCCTCCCCAATTTGCAGTAGTTAGCCGTCATTTTTCTTTCTCTTGTCCTTGTTAAGTTGAATTTTATTCCTTTTTTGGAGTTAAACTAAGTTTAACCCAAACATGTTTCCTGTACTGCCTTTCCTGATTCCACATTTTGTGGAGTTCAGTAGCTATGTGTGTCCTTGATCACACATTTCTCCAACACTGAGAATATTTTAATTCATGCCTTCACCCAATTGAACATTCTTAGCTAGAAATTCTTTTCTTCTGAGAGTGATGGTACCTGATCCTATAAAATTTGAAGGTCCATCATTTCCAAAGGTTATGGTTCCATCATTATTCTCTTTCAGAGATACGAATTTCTTTCTATCTCTAGTCATATGCATTGAGAAACCACTATCAGCATACCACACATCTTTGTTTTTTTAAGCCTTGAGAGCGAGAGCACAATTATTAGTCTTATTCTTCTTCCATGTTCATTCTTTTTGTGGCTTCGAAGATTCTTCTGGATGATTTTCAAGTCTATAGTCTTTGGCTACGTGACCAAAGTTTCGAAATTTGTAACATTCCATATTATTTCTTAAATGTTCAAATATATTGATGTTTTGTTGAGCCATGGGAGGTTCAAATTTGAAAAATCTCCTGGAATTTATTGGTTCCTAGGATACATGTGACATTCTACAGCTTTATGACCAAATTTTCCACATGAATAATAATAGATATGAAAAATATGTTGTACTTGGATGGAAATATTCATCGAGGAATTCTCTTCCAAGGTTATTCTTGCGAATATTTTCCAATGAATTCTACATGCATGTCAGATCTCGTAGGTTCATTGTATTTTGTTGTAGAAGGTCCTGCTTCTTCTTCTTTGTATCCGAGGCTATTTCTGTCATTGTAAGATCGTTGATTATTGATGGGTTATTCCAACACCCTTGAGTTGTTGGCATATTTTTGGACAATTTTTCCCTTCTTCACTTCCTTACAGAGCAAGAATACTTTGGATTCTAATGCTTCCCTTTCATGGTTTCTCTCTACCAACTTCTTTTGAAGTGACTCTTTAATACATTTGTGCTCTTCAACTTCAATTTTGAGGCCTTTAAATTGTTCTTCAATAGTATTGGAACGAATCTTCTTAGCCTTGAGCTCTTTTATAAGCCTAATTACCTCCTTAGAAAATTCTTCTATGTTCAACCCTTCTTCTTCGTTGTTTATTGTGCTTGGCCATAAACAATACCCTCTCATTTGCTTCTTCTTTGTTGTCATTGTCTTCATCAGATGATGAGCTATCTTCTTTATAGAGAAAGTTCCTCTTGAATCCTTTATTTTTTCCTTGCTTGTTGAATTTCTTAAAGCATTTCTTTCCTTTTGAGTTTCCATCACTTCTATTCAAAAAATTTGTTGCGAAATTCCCAACCTCACCACAGCCGAAACATATAAATGGAAGTTTACCTTTTAATTTTCCCTTATCAATTTTTATTGTTCTCATAAAGTAAGCATATTCTCCATCCGAAAGACCTTCTTCATCATCTTCCTTTTCTTCACACTTGCAGGTGCAGGTCTTTTCCTTTGAAGGTTGTTTGTCCTTATTTCTTTTCTTAAATGAAACGAATGCAGTTTCTAGATGCGAAGTACCCTCTTATTCATTAACTCCCATTACATATGCTATGATAACTCCATGTAATTCCTCTTTGTTGAGTTTTTCCAGATTTTCACTCTATTCTAGGACTGATACCTTTAGGTTGAATCTCTCTGGTAACGTTCTAAGAATATTTCGTATAATAGTATTTTCGTCAACAAGTTCTCCCAATACGTCCAAATTTTTGGTCATTTCATCAACGTGTTGGAAGTATGCAGCAATGTTTCCATCTTCTTTCATTCTAAGTTGCTCAAGTTTTTCTCTGTAGATTTGAAGCTTTTCTTCTTTGACATTTGAGTCACCTGCATATACATTATCAAGCTTGTCCCATACATTTTTTGTAGTTTTACAACCCAACACCTTATGATAAGAAGATTCAGTAAGTCCACTAATAATAATATTCTTTTCTTTTGCATCATTTACCAAATTCTTCTTACCTTGTTGATTCTTCTTACCTTCTTACTTGGGTTGACATCAATGACAACCACTAATCAACACCAAGGATCCTAATACAGCCATAGCGGGCTGTGCAACGGGGAAAAACTCATGAATATCACAAACACGTTTTGGGAGGGACATGGTTCCCAAGTCTGTGTTGGGGGAGGATATCTGTGGATCTCATAAGGAAAAAATACAGACCACTTGTGTTGGAGGATGGCTCCAACAGAGTAGGGGTATGGCACAACATACGAAATCCAGGCGTATTAAGAGGTTATTGTGCCAAGGGTAGCAGAACTTCACTGAAAGGTTGAATCTCGCTAATTTCATCCAAAATATGACTGTTGGAATAGTTAGAGCTGGCAGGACACTGATTTGGCCATTAAGAAGAGCAAGAGGAAGGAAATTAATGGGCATATCTGAGTGGATCTTCCACAAAATCAACATTTATGGTGAATATCTAGCAGCAATGATGTGATTTGAATTGAAAAATGGATATAAAGAAAGGAACCCGCTCCCCATTCGAACACTTTCCATGCTGAGTTTCGGAAAAGAAAATTGTTGTTTGCAAGAGAGTTGAGCTAGTTGCGACATAAATTGAGTGAGAATTACTCTAGAGAGGCTTAGGGTCCATCATGATGGCTACACCACGAGTAACCACCACATGGCTGATATCTCCATGTGGGCATATTACTTCAGGTGCAATGCCGTCTGTAAATCCTAAGAAATCAATTTTCTAATCCTCTCCCAAGAAGAAAATTATGAAGAAACATCAGAGTAAGGATTCTCAAGAGCGACATAAGGGAAAATTTTTGGTGATCAAATCAAAGGGAGAATAATTAGAAGAAGAATAAGAACCAGAGGAAACTTATGCTAAGGAGGTTGTGCCTCTCTCCAGGTTGCCTCATATTCCGCCATGGAAGCGAGAGGCTAATAACATGGTGAAATATATTGATGCAATAAAGTACAATGTATTTACACCTTTTATTCTAGGTGAGGTGTCAGTGGAAGGAGAATTTCTAGCCAAGGTGCGTCAGCTCAAAAGGAGGATTGGGATTTTAATGACTGGGGAAAGTACCCACAATTTGAACCCAGTATGTACCTACACCCAAAAGTCTACCCAGATGGATTCATGCAATTAGAGCCGATGAAATGGGTGAAGGGTATCCAGAAGTCAGGAATACCCAACATGCTTTATGTGCCATATTTTAGGTGAAGCAACGTTAATACTATTTTTGTGCTCCAGTTTCTCGCCTTGTTGCACAATGGTTTTTTATGGCTAGGGAAGAGGATACCCATTACAGAGATGGTGATCATGATAGTTATGACCCTTCCCAGTCAAGGATTGTACCTTGTGAAGGATTTTGAGGGGAAAAGACAAGACAAGCAGTTGGCAGTTAAGATGAAGAAGAAGTATGATCTCACCAAGTGTACCAAGGGTTATCATTAGGGGAATTTTGAGGCCTAAAATGGGCCTCCTAAGAAAAATATACAAAAAAAATAAAATTTATAAGTAACAATAGGATTCAAGATGATGATGTCAACCATGGGGGATGATTCACCATTTTTTAAGTAAAAGGGTGAAAAAATATTAAAAAATAATAAAATAATAAAACTACTTTTTCAACTCGAATTTTCAACTAATCTGCCAAATTTTTTACTCAAATTCCGAGTGAGAGCACTCGTTGGATGAAAATTTTAATTCCCCATATAAGGAGTACCATGTTTCATACTTTCGATGGACTCCCTACATGAAAAATGAGAAATACATAAAAAAACATCATTACAATCATATTTTTCATGTATTTCTCTTTTTTCGTGTAGCATAACCCATTGAAAGTATGCAACATGGGTTCTCCTTGGATGAGGAATTAATTTTTCATCCAACGAGTACTCTCGCTAGAAATTTGAGTAAAAAATTTGGGAGATAAGTTGAAAATATTAGTTGAAAAAGTAGTTTTTTCTTTTTTCCCTCTAAAATTTAATGATGTAATAAAATCTTGTTTTATTATTTCCACTATTAATTTATAATTTCCTTAGGAGGCCCATTTTAGACCTCAAAATTCCCCTAATGATCATTAATTCCATTTTTGACAGAACTGTGTGCTTCACCAAGCACATCCTTGCGGGTAAAATCATGAGGAAGAGCTGTAGAGACAAGGCTTCTGCACATATTATCGCTTCAGCTACGGAGTGCACCAACACCATGGTATACAATGGGGCTAGTGATTTATTTCAGGAATTCCTTGAATATTTCATGGCTGCATAAGAAAAGGTAAAGCAGTTCCACTATGTGTGGCTCCTGCTTCTAATTGCCTTGATGGAATGGAGGGAACCTAACATATCAGAGTTCAATATTGAGGACCCTCATCTATGTGAAGAAACCTAGTATGCTTTGCTACGACATTCGATAGAACCAGCAAGGGTTATGTTTAATAGGTTTTCCTAGGTTGGAGTAGAGATGAGTTTAAGAACACTGATCAAACAAAATCCCCCGTTGTCACCAAGAATTTTGGAACAATATCAAAAAATTGTGGAGTTCACGAGGGTCTAGTATGAGCTCCCATACATGGTCGAAGAGGAAGATGTATAGGCCATAATGAGTTGATGGTTGGGTGATTGGTTAAATCCACTGGATGGGAGTACAGAGAGAGCAGGAACAAGTGGGGAAAATCCCACTATGCCAACAGGGAAAAAGGATAATAAAGTAGAGCTTCTACACACTGGTGGGGATGAAGCTAATAGTAGTGATATAGCCACAAATCCATCTGGCCCCTTTTACCCGTTCATCACAAAGAGAAGGCAACCATAGAAGGGTGGCACAAAAAATAATATTAATTTCGAAAAATCCACTGGTCTGCAATACATGGTCCTCATTGAGGGGTACATCGATGAAATTTTGGATGTTGTGCGCCAGTTCAACGAGGAATTTTGGGGTACATAGATGAGAAGTAGAAGAAAGTGTTGGAGGATGTGCATAAGGGGCTCTAGGATTTTCCGATGCAAGTGAGCATGTTACAAGTGATCACGGTTCCACCAAGTCACACACAACCGAGTACGAGTATAGTTGCACAGGAGATGGCACTAATTGCAGATACCCATGTAGTTCCTGTCTGTGCATGAACATTATGTTTTGATAAGGCATAGAAAATAAAGATGATGTTTCTATGGAAAAATAAAAAATTTAATCTTGTCATGATTCCACTAAAAGAGTTGTATGAGTTTCATCAAGACATCATCTAGGAGGTGAAGATTCAAGAGCGGTGTGCCCTTATGGTTATTCAGGATGCACAGTAGGAACACCATAGCATGGTTGCAGGGAAACGGGTTGCTATCCAGGAATGCGAGGTTGAGTCAACATAATGATAGAAAATAGAAGAAGAAAACTCCAAGGTGTGTATAGAGCTACCAGAGCTCGAGATTCAGGCTACAACTACACCTGAGGAGAAAGTGGCCAAGATGGCAAAAAATTTCAAAGACTCCAAGGCCAAATTCGGTGAGGTATGCATCAAGATGCACTCTATCAAAGGTATGGGAACAACTCATAATGGATTTTAGGGCCGTCACAATGCATATTTAGTATCGCATACAAGAGTGTGTGAGAATATTTGGTGACGCTCTTGATGTATGGCTCTCACTGCAAGAGAACCCATAAGTATAGAAGATTGAGACCGAGGTTGGCAAGAAGCAAGAGAAGTTTGGTAAAATCAAGGTTAATACAAAGACCTTGGTGCCAATTCAGAGGATTACCTATCTCCAAGAGGGTATATTTTTAAAGGAACAGATTGAGGAGCTTCACCGAAAAGAGAAGTTATTCATCGCTAGGATGAAGCCATGGAAAGTTGAAGCTAGTCAAATTTCCCAAACTATGGAGAAGAAGATTAAATATTTGTGCACCACTCAGAGGATATTGGAATAGAAGGTAGCCAGATCCATCACAAAACCATTTCTCGAATAATTCTAGTATTTTTCAAAGTAGTGCATTGATATAGTTCCTCCATTGAAGGATACGTTGAGCAGCTTCAAGGAAAATATTGATGGTGCACCAAAATTTTGACTCGGGACAAGTCATAGTTTTGTATTGAGGGCTTATTGGAGCTAGGATCCCCCGAAAATTAAATACTCTATAGATCGAGGAGAAAAGCATGTAGCGTGAAGTATATTTTTGGTCTTAGTGGCTTTGGGGTGGGTCAAATCCCCTTAACTATGTAACGCGATACGATTTGTAACGAACATTGGACTTCGCCCATGGTTTTGGACCATGGTATTGTAAAATCCTGATCTATATAAGGATTCTAGATAGAGGTCATAGGTAGGCTTATGATTGATGATATGCAATGAATTTGGATGTAAGACTGAATTAGAGTCTATGGTTTCGGTTAAAGGAAAAGGCTCTTGCAGCTATGTGCACGGAGACCTTAGGAAAGACTGCAGCTGTGTGCAGAGGCCCTTGCAGTTGTGTGTGCATGGTGGAAATAGATTGTATGAGACATATCTAGATATGACTGAATGAACTGCTGAGAATATCTGAGTTATATTGATGTTTTTTATTTTTACTTATTGTTTATGAGTGACTATCCTGATTTTTTTTATTTTTTTTTCTGTAACTGAATAGTGAATTCCGTTTATTCGTTATTTACTGTGTTTAATGCATGAATAAGTAATATCACGCAGTCTTTGAGTAAGTTCAATAGTTGTGTTGAAAAACGCTGGTAATATTGCTAGATCTGGCCTACAAAGCTCTGATAGGAAGGAAAAGACCTAAAGCCACTACCCTCTATCCCTCTCGATTTATGAACCTATTTCTAGCATCCCCCTATATTTACTTGAGTGAGACTTCGGTCTGCGCAAGAAAATTGTTGTGGAAATGGCTGGTAATAGCGGGTTTTGTTGGACTGCGCAGATTATATGAACCTGGGTCTACGCCCCATAACGCCAAAAACAAGCTGACACATGGTTCGTAGATGAAAAAGGTTTCATGTGATATGGACTAATGAGAGCCTACCACATGGACCAATCACATGGTTCCACATGGTACCTCAAATTAGGGAAAAGTGGCATTAGCATGGTGCAACCTCCATTTTTGTCTTATTCTCATGGTTTAGGGAGTTTTTACAATATGTAAATTTGTTTACCATATATTATATGGTATGAAAACTATATTAAAACCAAATGTAACATCCTCCTGCCACATCTACCCATGTAACCGGCCAACCAAGGTAAACATGTGACGAAGAGTTACTATGATAAGATTCAACCTCCTAGGTGAACTTAATGAAGTGCAATCGACAGAAAGACATCAAAAATACCTTCAGCATTAGCAATAGAACACCGAGGAGCCAATCCAACCACTCAAGTATCCATCCCCTACATCCCATTGAGGATCTAGACCTTCAAACCCCTGAAAACTCCCACAGTATAGGCATTAGTGCATCTGGGAGGCTCTAGATGCTCCCACATCATATGCATGCATATGTCTATGGAATGTTTCCCATAGACCTAGGCTAGCATCCCTAAGATTTTCATCTCTTTTCTCAGCCCAAATCTGAGGTCACTGCTCAAAACTCAATGACATGTTCAGAAATGAAATATAACATCAAAACAATGGTGCATACGCAAACATTCAAAGAAGGAATTGACTTGACCCCTCCTAGCCATGACAAGAATTTCTTCAAGCATGTCACACATATGTAATCTACGAGTTTAAACAAGTACATCTAAGCATAGGTGTCTCATACTTATTTGAGAATCACTAAGAAGTATTTTTTCCTAATCACATTAACTTTGTTATCATCTATTTAGGCATAGATATATTGTTCATTTGTTTATGAAACATAACATGATGAGAGACATACATCATAACCATCATAAAACTGAGTGATAACCAGAAAATAAGCAACATAAATGACAAGCACATAAAAGCTATATAAGCAACAAAATAAGAAGCATATTTACCCATCAATACAAGAGGAAAAAATCTCTTATGATCATAAGAAAAATGCAACCAAGTCAGGCACATCCACGTTCCACCCGACCATAGACATGGATGAGCCAAAATTTTCTTCATCTAGTCACCTTCATGCCATATTCTAGGCATGAATGTGGGATCTCATAAGCTGAATCCATCAAAACCAAACCAGGTATTCCAAAGGCCAAACCACCTCAGCCATCAACCAGTGATTCCATCTCATGGTCGGACATCACAACCATCATAGATTCATATCTACCCAAGTTTTTCCAAGGCTCCAGAGCTTTTGTTCTGACCAAGGATTCAAGGACTAGTAACTTGACCTAAGATGTTACAGGGATTCCAGAGCATTTCTCCAACTAGGGTTTCTAGGACTAGTAACTCAACCCACTTAGGGCTTTTAGAGAGTTTTTCTAGCCAAGGCTTCCATGACTAGTAACTCAACCTAGAGCTATCCACCGAGATTCCACAACATTTTTCCAACCAAGTATTCTAGGAACTAATAACTCAACCCACAATGAAAGGCACATGAGAACCAACGAGAAAAAAAAACAATGAAATGAACCCACAACACCATGGATATCCATGAAATTTAAAGGCTAGGCAAATCCACTGTCAATCTAGGAAAACATCCATGCCAATGACGAATCATGACCAAGAAACCACATGCATACACCATGCATGCCAAAACTAGCAATGAAACCATACATGCAACTCAATACCTGCAGAGCAAGCCAGTTGTAGCCATTGATTACATTGTCTTCTTGTACCTTCCTTCCTTTCCTTTGCCTTCTTTCTCGAAATCCAAAGTATGCGACACTCCTCCAAGAGTGATCCAAGAAAACTCTAAGTATACAAGAGTATTAGAGAGGGTGAGATAATAGAATGAGAGCCATACGTGTGATTAAATGATTTACAACTGATCCTCATAAGCCTTTTTATCAATGATGTCTCTTTTTTCTACAATTTTGATTATTTTCATTCATTTTCCTCCTCACATGCAACATGTGACCTTTCACCTTCCTTTTCTCCTATTTTCCATTATTTTCATAAATAAAATGCCAATTAATGCCTCCTTTCCAAAGCCTTTTCCATTGCATTTTACAATTTCCTTTAGCCATAATAATTGAAATGAACACCCTCTAGGATGTTTTTCCCACCATTCAGCTTGGAATACATGTCCCATGACATAGGCATTAATTTTTTAGTGACACCTATAGCCAGAAAAGAAAAACATACTGCCTATGGATCTTTATAACATAGAATGTCGCAATATTTACATTGACCACTATTGAAAACATGACAAACATATGGTTTACTGGAGCTTTATAACACAACCATTTCATTGTTTCCAATAACAACCATATCTTCTATGGAGCATTATAAACCCAGATCAATGCATTAATTGAAATAATATACACATATACACATATGCACATTTCCTAAACTAACAAATAGAAGGATACAATGCCTGCATTAGCAACACGGAAATTTAGAGTTTACCACCTCCACCCTCAAAGTAATACCAAGGTTCACCTCCTTCCAAGGAAGTTCGATATCCACTGCCAAGGTCAAATCTACATCCAATGTACATCACTAAAATATTGCGCTATTGTACCCTCAGTGAATAGTTATCAGCTCACTGATCCAGAGCACACTCCCATTATGCATCTTATTCCATATGGCAATGCTAATTAAAAATAAATAAATCCATCCCCAACCTTCCCTTCTCTGCTACAAAGTCCCTCAGGTAATCTGGTCAGACCCTTCCATGTAGTCACACACCTTCCAAGTTCTATTGGCACCCCCATCACAGGCATTTCATCGCTTGGCAAGGCTTCCTTGCATCGGAAGATACAAAAACCAAGGCATATCACTACCTAAAAAACATCATACCAGTCATAGAATTCTCATGGAAATCAATGAACAGTATTGGGTACCAGTTTCCCACAATGAACCTACTCGTCAAGTGCTTTAATAACATACTACTGCATGTTCAAAATCCTTTTGCTGGCATTTCTAGCTCTTGTTGTAAGTTTCACCCTCCCGAACGAGAAATTCCATTCTTTCCTGAACGAATCACATAATCCCCATTAGACTCAAAACAAGTTGAAATAAACTCAACTCATACCTCATTGGCAGCTCTTCAATAAGGTACACTTGCAATCTTGTTTACTTCCACACCCTGAGAGAGAGAGAGAGATTTAATAAAGTGAGAACCTTCAGATCTAAACAGGCTTGCGCTGAGAAAGCCCTAACCAGAAACCCTTCACAATATGTGTAACAGAATGACTTGCACAACCCATAAATCATACGATAATCACTTAACAGGAACAATATGACTTAGATATATGCATTCACTGTTCTTTTAATCATCTAATACAACTACGCACTTAACCTATAATTAACACTTACTATTGCAGAGACAATATAGAAGTAACAAGGAATTAGCATGTAGCGCAACCCATAACATAACACAAAGATATTCCAATATTAGCAAAATGTCTTCTCATTCATTAATACTTCAGATTCCACTTACATATTCTTCAACATACCCACCCACATAGCCAGTGGGGTCTGAACACAGCATAACTAGGGTATCCTCGCACATAGCCGACGGGATCCATTACCCAGACAAGCCCGCAAAAGAGTATCACAGATCCAAAATTCTCATTCATACTTAACCAAAACTTACTTCTAGACTCGATCTATTCATCTACTTATATTATTTTATCCTGCACTACTCTATGTTCTACAAACTGTGTTTTGCGGCCCCTTGGTCTACCCTTTGACCCATTACAATTCATTAGGGGCTTTACCCTACCCCAAATCCCCATGCACGAGACTAAACTCTTACCAAATATTACAAAAAGGATATCCAAAATTGTATTAAGGGGGCCCCACTCCAACAGGCCCCCAACACAATCCTGTGACTTTTCCTAAGTCATAGCGGTAGTGGGGTCTTTATCTTGCTTTGGACCTATTCGAGGGTAGTGAGAAAAGGTGGTAGGATACCCTCACTCTACGCAACTGTGTTTTTCATGATATCTACCAAATTTTGTGAAGTCGGCCACTTAGTAGCTGCAGTGACATTGTCCAATGTCTGATTCAATTGTTTGACTGTCGTGTTGAGGTCCTGCGAGAGTTTCAGTACTTCATCTACTCAACGCTTCAGATGATCACTGAGAACTTGCTTCTTATGGTGGAGCACCTCTATATCATCCCTTAGAGCATGAAAGGTGCGAAGAAATTCTATTCGTTGGGCTACAACAAGGGTTGGTGTGGTGACTTCCAGTTGCTCGACTTCCTGCTCTTTTTTTTGCAGCTCTTGAGTGAATTATCGGAGAAGGGGGCCACGTTGCATTGTTGACCACAGCTCCATAATAGTGTCTATAAATTCAGAGCCCTTTGATATGTGTGTCGAAATACTTCTCGTTGCTTCCTTAAGTAGTGCAGCCCACTGGGCTCGCACCACCGAAGGTGTTTTGGGCTGTAGCTTGGCCTACAGCGTAACAATCTGGTGCTTGAGGTCTGCTTTAACAATCTACACTTCGGTTATGGATGCCTTCAATGCAACCAAAAAGCTCTCAATCTTGGCCTGGGGCATAGCAAGGGTAGGAATTAGTTCAGGTATGTCTCCACATAACTGGTCAATTAGGTTCTCTTACTCTGCTCGTTTCACGATTGTCGCGTGTTGTGATGCCTCTTCTTGGGCTGATTTGGCAGCCTTGCTTGCAATTGTCTTCTCTGCTTCACTCAATTTTTGTTTCGCACTCACTTCTCTACTATGGAGATCGACAGAGATGAACAAGTGGAGAGAGTGTCTCTTCCCACTCGTTATCCTTGCAAGGTTGAGGCTGAAATTTGCACATACTCGGGCTTGTGCACATAATGATGGCAGTTCTATGGGTCAAGGCTGCACCGAGGAAGGGGAAAATACTTCTTTCAGTTGCTGTGACTATGGTTGTGGCTGGTGTTGGGGTTCCCATGTTTTGGCCAGACTGGCAAGACCAAAATATGAGACAACATCATAACAACTTTGGGGCCCTAGGATCCAGCCCTCCTGGACCCGGAGAGGGATCTCTCCAATAAAAAAAAGAATGGTGTATCTTTGAAGCAAAAATTGAGATATTAGGCTAGATACAAAGCACAAAGGGGGTTTAAAATTATTTGGTTGGTTGGTTGCTGGGTTGGTCATGAGATCATAGACTAAGAAAGTAATGAGAGAAAATTAACAAAACAGTAGGATGTTTCAGCAAAGGGGATAGGTCAAGAAAGTGCCATCCATTGGGCTATGGAGTTATGAAAGGAGAATTACTTGCAACAACTAGCCAAGGCTTTCAGAGGGCAAGTCATCTACACTAAAGGATCTTTTAGATAAATGGTGGAATGGAACATTAAGGATTGAAAGTGAAAGAAGGAAAGACACCCAATTTCTGTCTATAGATCAGGTTAGAGGTCATTTAACTCCAGACCTGCTTGGACATACTCAAAGGTAGCTTTCAAAGGAGGAAAAAAGGGGCAACTTATAGATCGGACCAGAGGTCATTTAACTCCAGGTCAGCTTTAGCATAATCCAAGGGGAAAACAGAGATAATTTTAATAGAGCCAGGGTTTGTAGATCAGAGAAGGACTTTGAACCTTCAATGCTTTGACACCAGCAAGAGATCTTAGAAAGGCCAACTGGTCGCACAAGGATCCTAGTGGACAGGGCTAACTCTAATCCCTAGTGTTCCCAAATCTTCCAGCATAAACCCAACAAGAACAACTAAGCAGCAGAAAACATTAAAGGAAAGGAGAGCAGAAACATAGGGTACCTAACAAGGGTAAATCCTATACCAATATTTCTGATGCAAGCCAGCAGAAAATGAAATAGTATGAAAATGTAATAAACAGTGTTAGAAAAACATCACCAATAGTAATAGACTAGGATCCTATGAAATGTGCTTGATTAATTGATGCAAACCAGTCACATACACTGAGCTCAATGGCTGTTACAGTCCAGACTTACTCCTCCCAGCCTACCACATAACAACTACTCTACTACTCTCTCCCAAATTGTTCTAACAGTAAAAACTAAATCCCTCTAACTACAACGGCAGCAGCCAAACAACAACCTTTACAATACGTTCTTCAGGATTCTTATAGGAGAAAAGAATAACAGGAGTAGATGTAAACTTAAATGCAACATTAAACTTTGAAGCAGTAGGAGGGTCGAGGCTCCATCCCCTTTTAAACTATGGGCACTTATCTCTGGTACTCTTTGGATGATGGAGTGGTCTTCGTCAGGCTGTAATTTACTTCCAGGTATGTCTCTGATGTACTCGCTGCAGTGTTCTGGTGAATTTCACAAAAAAGGCAGAATAATGATGCTAGGGTCTGCCATACCGTGTAGCAAATGCTTCTGACGGCATATGACTGTTGTTAGGGAAAAAAATCCCTCAAGAACACGGCATAGAATAAAAAATGCATGGGCACTTTGTCCTTTCACGAGAAAGAACATTCTGCTGACGCTGAAACCCTGTTGGCATTGTTTTATGTGCCCTAGGACCTTCTGATCGATCCACGGGGTCTTCGAACTGGTACCTTTGCCTTTGAATAATTGGATTAAGGCTTATAATTTGCAATTACAAGCCTTAGATGCTCTATTTTTCCACTGATACTCTTTGTTGCTTTCTCGTTTGCCTCTGACTGCAAAATGTATGCTTTAATGGCGCTGGACAGACTTTTATGGAGTTTGACCCTATTCCTTTGAATACGAAACCTATCATAACGTCTTCTTAGACCTTTCTTCATAATTCCAGCTCCTGCAAATGGTCCTTTCCTGTGTTCTCTGTCATTGTGATAGGGATTGTGAACTATGATGGTTTATTGCCGCCTGAAACCCTGCAAACACATAAAACTGTCAAGAATTCATGCATGGGGTAGAATGCTGTGGGTGACCGCTGAAATGGTAACGTAGCATGGATGAAGGACGATGAATGTAGCAACAACCGTGGAGGAAAACCATAGAACAGAGGGAGATGCATGGGAAGATGAAGATATGGAAATTTTAATGTAAAACATTAAAATTTGACCTTGGAATGAATATATATAGGAAACGGACGAAGACACGATGACAGCACATGGAACGGGTGATGTGGCAGGATCAGGTCAGTGGCGGGCGAGCATTGAATCTGGACCGTCCGATCTCAGGAGGAGATCGATGGCTGAAAATGTGTCGGGGGGCGATGGACAGTGGGCTAGGGGTACGGATGCCTTGGGTTATCTTCCACGCATCTTCAGGGTGCGATGACCATTGGATGGATGATCGTAGATCAGACGGTGCATAGCGATATCGCGCCGGGTCTGTGGATGAACGATAATGCACGATGGAGGGGTGGTTTTGAAATAGATTCGTTTCCACGCGTCGTGCGATGAGTGGAATTGCTGGCCAATCGAAAATTACCGCCCACCTCTCAAAGGCAGTGCAATGGAAACCTACGGTTTTCAGATATGCACGGCTACGGGGACCACCAGGCGATATGAAAGGCTGGCCATTGATCTGCAGGTAAATGAACGGTGGAGATGCGATGAACGGGTGGTGAAAGGGTTGAGCGATGGACGTTGTGGGGATCACGACGACCGTCCGATATGTATAGATCGACGGCTCAAAATGCTCCCGATATTCAAATGCGGTAAGCGCCTTCCACCTTGGCGCCTGGTCCTAGCGCCGCGGTCGCGTGGTGGAAAAAGTCGAGGGGGTTGAGACCCATATATGTACAAATGTGGGTTTTGGCTCATTTTTAATGCATTTTGAGGGTAGGAAAATGCAACGATAGAGGAAACAAGGGTTAATTAAACCACACCAGGGATGTGTGTATCGTTTAGAGGGGATTTTTGGGAAAATTTAGAAGGATTAGGGAAGGGATTTTGGGGTGAAAAAGGGGGACTTGAAAAAATGAAAAAGGAATGAAATGGAGAATTCTGCAGGGGTACAAGGGGCAAATGAAGGCCTTTTGGAGCACATTTTTTTGCAATCAAAGAGGCTTTATAATGGGTATCAGCAGAGGGGATTTATCAGAGGACAAAGGCACAAGGAGACTTCAAGGATGATGTGTCTTCAGGGGAGATGCATTCCTTGAAGGCTCAAAAAAATTTTAGCCCCCTGTTTTCTTGTCAAAAAATTATAAAGGGGCTAACAGTGGCTCCACATGGGGATGGCTTCTTCTTGAAGGAGTCAAGAATTCAGAAAATAGATCTTTGGTGTAGGCCAGATGCCTGGTACTTGACTCATTTTTTCATTTTTTTTTGTTTTTTTTTCTCTTGGATCAGCTGCCACAAACTGTGAAGACATCAAATCAGCAGAAACATTCTCAAACAATCTACCTACCCATACTACAATCCTAGCATTTTTCTTTTAGGGTGCATTTGGACTAGCAGACCGTTTACATCATTTATTTTTTACAAGTAGGAAAATAAACCTATTCTTCTTCTACCCTTATTACTCCATGAGACCAGATTAGACTGTTGGCCTCATATTTTCTCTACCTACACTACTATCTGCTAGGATTAAACTGTCTAGCAGACTTCTTATCTACATTCTAAGACAAAAATTGAAAACAGTCAAGACAGGATTTACACTATCTGACTTGCTGGACTTTGCAGGAATTAATAACAAATAACTACATGCTCACAGGCTGAGCTTTATTGATATTTTCCTACCTACCCTAATCCAACTAGAATATTCACAGACTAGCTTACAAACAATGTCTTCCAATGCAACCAGTCCATCAAATGATCCCATGAATGGTATCTCTTGCTCAACTCCTTGAGCAGGCTGGATAGACAGCGCAGCTCCCACTCTTTTTGTTCCACAACAGCAGGTACAAAAATTTTTCTTGCTGTCTGCAACATGCTGCTCAACAAGACCCTTGATCCTTCTTCAAATGTGTGTAGGAAATGATCATAAAGATCATGAAATGATACCTAGTTATGAACATCTGGCAGGCAGGCTTCAACCAGGATTTCATCTTCTTCCACTAGATCAAGAACAAGACTCCCTTGAGAAAGAGAATCTCCCTCATCTTCCAAACTGGAGGACTCATCATATATTGCAGTGCTGTCCTCTTGGAGCTCTAGTATCCCTCGATCTGGTGGGTTGAGCTCTGTGAAAATATCAGTGTATTCTTGAGCAGGGGTATGTTCCTTCGCTTCCTCTTCTTCAAGAGAAAACTCCTTGCTTTCAAATTGCTCAAATATCTCTTCCTTGTTTTCCTCTTCATCTTCTAAGATGAAAGGCTACTGACCTCCAATCATGTGAAAACCAATACTGATGAGTTGTAATGGAGTGAAGCAAAGATCTAGAGATCCTTCACCCTCTTCTGCACTCTTAAAACTTTCTTCATCAGTATCATAAATAGCCTGCATTGGCTCATTACTCTCTGGAATTAAAGGGAACTGATTTTCCTCCCATAAATCTACTAATGATGACCCTGCAAGACCATCTTGTATTTCGAGAACATCATCATCAGATAGATCAAAAATAGGAAAATCATGAATATAAGTAATGCTGCCAACCAGACATACTGGATTTACAACAGATTTTTCTTCACTTTGATTTACATGTGAGCTTTCCAACTCTGTACAACAAAGCTCATAAGATGAATGGACAAGAATGTCTGATTTTTAAAAAAATTCAAAGGTTGGCTATCTATTGATGATCTGATCTATTTCCTCTTGTGTCAAAGGGGAAGATGGTCTTGTGTTCCTTTGTGCAGAAGTGCAGCAGCTCTCTATTTCCTTTGAAGACTGGATTTGAGGCAGAATGTCATCTGAAGCCTCAACTGCAAGGGATGGTAGATCAGTATTTGATTTTTCAAGAATATTTTGAGGAATGTCTACGGTCTCTTGACTTTTTTCTTCCTCAGCTGATTCATCCATGTTCTTGTGATATTCTGAGATTGATCACAACAATCCCATGATAAGGATGGAGAGTTTCCTTTATAATTCTTGTAAAATACTTGGTGCATGTCCCTTAAAGAAAACAAACTCTGAGGTTCTAACCATTCATACCAGACCCTAGCTTTTCTTTGTAATGTTTCCATGAACATTTTCATTAGAAAGTCTTCATGCCATTCAACTTTAAATTTCCACACATGTATATGAAGCTTGATGAGATGTAGCAAGGGGTCATCAAAGTTTTCACCCTAAAAGGTAGGCAGGTTTTCTAACCAGTACACTTCAGGCATTTTGTGTGGGAATCCAGGGATATGCTCCCTACTCATTAGGGCATATCTTATTTGTATGCATGGAAGCATGTTTGTAAATCAGAAATAGGTCACTGTATCTGGTCAACCAGTTCAGAGTCTTCTACCAGTGGAGTCATTTGGTCTTCTAGGATTTATGGAGTGTGGAGTCGCCAGGTGGATAAATTTGAATATTTGGAGCAGGCTGTTGTCCACCATCAGCAATTGAATGCCAATCTAAGATAAGTGGTATTTTTCCCCAGTGGAATTGCCATTATGTTGGGGTTCCCATGTTTTGGCTAGACTGGTAAGACCAAAAGATGAGACAACATCATAACCACTTTGGGGCCCTAGGATCTAGCCCTCTCGGACCCAGAGAGGGATCTCTCCAATAAAACAAATAATGGTGTATCTTTGAAGCTAAAATTGATATATTAGGCTATATATGAAGCATAAAGGGGGTTTAAAATGATTTGGTTGGTTGGTTGCTGGGTTGGTCATGAGATCATAGACTGAGAAAGTAATGAGAGAAAAGGAACAAAACAACAGGATGTTTCAGCAAAGGGGATAGGTCAAGAAAGTGCCATCCATTGGGCTATGGAGTCATGAAAGGAGAATTACTTGCAACAACTAGCCAAGGCCTTCAGAGGGAAATTCATCTACACTAAAGGATGTTTTAGATAGATGGCGGAATGGAACATTAAGGATTGAAAGTGAAAGAAGGAAAGACACCCAATTTCTGTCTATAGATCAGGTTAGAGGTCATTTAACTCCAGACCTGCTTGGACATACTCAAAGGTAGCTTTCAAAAGAGGAAAAAAGGGGCAGCTTATAGATCGGACCAGAGGTCATTTAACTCCAGGTCATCTTTAGCATAATCCAAGGGGAAAACAGAGATAAGTTTAACAGAGCTAGGGTCTGTAGATCAGAGAAGGACTTTGAACCTTCAATGCTTTGACACCAGCAAGAGATCTTAGAAAGCCCATCTGGTCGCACAAGGATCCTAGTGGACAGGGCTAACTCTAATCCCCAGTGTTCCCAAATATTCCAGCATAAACCCAACATGAACAACAAAGCAGTAGAAAACATTAAAGGCAAGGATAGTAGAAACATAGGGTACCTAGCAAGGGTAAATCCTATGCCAATATTTCTAATGCAAGCCAGCAGAAAATGAAACAGTATGAAAATGTAATAAACAGTGTTAGAAAAACATCACCAATAGTAATAGACCAGGATCCTATGAAATGTGCTTGATTAATTGATGCAAACCAGTCACATACACTGAGCTCAATGGCTGTTACAGTCCAGACTTACTCCTCCCAACCTACCACATAACAACTACTCTGCTACTCTCTCCCAAATTGTTCTAATAGTCAAAACTAAATCCCTCTAACTATAATGGCAGCAGCCGAACAACAACCTTTAAAATACGTTCTTCAGGATTCTTATAGGAGAAAAGAATAACAAGAGTAGATGTAAACTTAAATGCAACATTAAACTCTGAAGAAGCTAGAGGACAGAGGCTCCATCCCCTTTTAAATTCTGGGCATTTATATCTGGTACTCCTTGGATGATGGAGTGGTATTTGTCAGGCTATAATTTACTTCTAGGTATGTCTCTGATGTACTCGCTGCAGTGTTCTGGTGAATTGCACAAAAAAGGCAGAATAATGATGCTAGGGTCTGCCATACCGTGTAACAAATGCTTCTGACGACGTATGACTATTGTTAGGGAAGAAAACCCCTCAAGAACATAGCATAGAATAAAAAATACATGGGAACTTTGTCCTTTCACGGGAAAGAACATTCTGCTGACGGTGAAACCCTGTTGGCATTTTTTTATGTGCCCTAGGACCTTCTGATTGATCCACGAGGTCTTTGAACTAGTACCTTTGCCTTTGAATAATTGGATTAAGGATTATAATTTGCAATTACAGGCCTTAGACGCTCTATTTTTCCACTTATACTCTTTTCCACTTTCTCGTTTGCCTCTGACTATGAAATATGTGCTTTAATGGTGCTGGACATGCTTTTACGGAGTTTGACCCTGTTCTTTTGAATACGCAACCTATCATAACGTCTTCTCCGAACTTTCTTCATAATTCCAGCTCCTGCAAATGGTCCTTTCTTGTGTTCTTTGTCACTGTGACAGGGACTGCGAATTATGGTGGTTTATTGTCGCCCGAAACCCTGCAAACACACAAAATTGTCAAGAATTCATGCACGGGGTGGAATGTTGTGGATGACCGCTGAAATGGTAACGCAACATGGATGAAGGACAATGAATGCAGCAGCAACTGCAGAGGAAAACCATAGAATAGAGGGAGATGCATGGGAAGACAACGAGATGGAAATTTTAATGTAAAACATTAAAATTTGACCTTAAAATGAATATATATAGGAAACGGACGAAGACACGATGACAGCACATGGAACGGGTGACGTGGCAGGATCGGGTCAATGGCAGGCAAGCATTGAATTTGGACCGTCCGATCTCAGGAGGATATCGATGGTTGAAAATGCATCGAGGGGCGATGGACAGTGGGCCAGGGGTACAGATGCCTTGGGTTATCTTCCACACATCTTCGAGGTGCGATGACCGTTGGATGCATGATCGTAGATCGGACGGTGCATAGTGATATTGCGTCGGGTCTGTGGACGACCGATAACGTGCGATGGAGGGGCGGTTTTGAAATAGTTCTGCTACCATGCGTCATGCGATGAGTGGAATCGTTAGCCAATCGAAAATTACTGTCCACCTCTCAAAGGCGGTGCGATGGAAACTGGTGGTTTTCAGATATGCACGGCTGTGGGGAACACCAGGCGAGATGAAAGGCTAATCGTTGATCTGCGGGTAAATGAATGGTGGAGATGCGATCAACGGGCGATGAAAGGGTTGAGCGATGGACGTTGTGGGGATCGCGACAACCGTCCGATCTGTATAGAACGACGGCTCAAAATGCTCCCGATATTCAAATGTGGTAAGCACCTTCCGCCTTGGTGCCTGGTTCTAGTGCCGCGGTTGCATGGTGGAAAAGGTCGACGGGTCTGAGACCCATATATATACAAATGTGGGTTTTGGCTCATTTTTAATGCATTTTGAGGGTAGGAAAAGGCAACGATAGAGGAAACAAGGGTTAATTAAACCACACCAGGGATGTGTGTATGGTTTAGAGGGGATTTTTGGGAAAGTTTAGAAGGATTAGGGGAGGGATTTTGGGGTGAAAAAGGGGGACTTGAAAAAAGGAAAAAGGGATGAAATGGAGAATTCTGCAGGGGTACAAGGGGCAAATGAAGGCCTTTTGAAACACGATTTTGTGAGAGAGGCATAGCTAGGAATCAAGAGGAGTTGTCGGAGAACAGCACAATAAGACTTCAAGGATGATGTGTCTTCAGGGGAGATGCATTCCTTGAAGGCTCAAAAGCATTTTAGCCCCCTGTTTGCTTGTCAAAAATTTATAAAGGGGCTAACAACTGGCAGGCTTGCTTGAATTAGCCTTGCCTGGTTCATGCTCGCTTGTAGTGTGTCTGCTTTCAACTGGAGTACTTGTAGCCTGGATTGCAAGGCCTCCACTGTGACCATTTGTTAATCTTCCATGGTGTTCCATTGACATTCATATGTTGTTGCAATTGCAGTTGCAATCTTCTCCAAATCATCCTAAGTCAAAGTTACTTATTCTTCTCCTCCATCCTTCTCACTCTTTTGTTTCATCCAATGACCTTTGGGAGGCTTGTCAGTGTGCTTTGTTCCTCGTGGGGGGTCCGCACCCTCCCCACCAAATCCTCTGGTCTCAACATCATGTTGTGGTTCCTGCTCCGCCCCATTGGTGGTGTCCTTGGGAGTTTCCTTGGTGGTTGTCTTCTCAGTGGAGCGTAGCTCAATTTCATTCATTGTGTGTGGTGGGACAGTATATTTTAGTGTTTCATATTTACTGGATGTGGCCACAGTGACCAGAGTAGTGGATTTAAGGCCGATTTTCCATGCACGTGGCTAGGTTGCGATGACACGGTCAACCTCCGCCTCGGTGACCATATAAGGGAGATTGTAGCACATAGTATCCTTATGTGCTATGATTTTCATATTGTGCATGGTGAAAAGAAATTCGGCAATGAAATTATATTTCTCATAGACAGCAAGTGAAAAGTGTGGCTTGGAATGTATCATTGTCACTAGCACACCGTTAAATAATACCCATAATACTTTTTTCTCCTTCATGTGCTATAGATCCTTGGAATCCCATATATTCACGTAGCGTGATCCTTCACATATGTCGAGCTCGAGCTTAGGGAGCATCGCGTCCTCAGGTGTCTCCCATGCAACCAGGGCGATCAATAATAAAAACCAAGAGTAGCAGAAAGGCTTACCCTTGTCCTGCACCTCGCACATGTTTTCTAAAAATTCTTCACACAGGTGCTGCAACCAATTGTAAGAGACCCCTTTGTCACACTACCCTGCCAACTGAATGACATATGCAAGGATAGATGATGGCCTACACTTGCGCATCAGCTTACACCTAAGCAGAAGAGTGCCCATGCGCACTCCTGGGTCAATGATGCTCTCCACTAAGAACCCTCGCTTGTCGCGGTCCACCTTATTTTTTTCTCTAACTTTGTCAGCCACCTTCTACTCGATCTTCTTCCCAAACCCCTTAATGGGATGGCGCTCCTTCATGGGTATGCTAGTGATTATGTGGATTAGTGCAGCATCAAGAGGGATGCAGCCTTGGATCCATAAGAAGCTATCATGGATCAGCGCAAGCAACTGATGAATTACCAAACTGGTGATAGAGTATTTCCCAAATAAGGGGATGTGTAGAATATTCAATATTCCTAAGGCCTGAGCATGCAATCCTAAGGCATCAGCTCCACCTTTGGCATGCCATCATATAGAACTCGTTCGAGATATAATTATGGGGCCTGGTACACGTTATTTTGTCACCATGACATTTGACTATCCATATAGGTCCATCACTACCTATATTATGCTCCCTTAGAAGTCAAAAACCCTAATGTTCCCAAACCAAGTCTTGGAATTTGAAAAAATGTCATTAAAACCCTTAAAATTCTAACTCTACACTTTTCCTAGCCCTTTCTTGTGGGTCCATGGATACTTTTTCTATAGACTATGGCAGCTCCTGCACAATCTTCTTATAAAACCTACGTACCCTCGTAAAAAGTCAAATAAAGGAAAACGTAAGTTCCTGAAGCCTATCTGGTCGAATATTCTCCCAACTGGAAGCTTCTAGAAGCGTGATCAGTTCGAGATTTATGCCTCGACTCATGAAGCTCTACCCCTCCACTCATATATCTTATCCCTTGGTCTATGGAGCTCAAATCCCTTCATGAGAGGAATCAATCCCCCTCTTCATGGAACTGAAAATATCTCCATTTCCCTATAAATTGAGCTCAAGTTTCAGTCTTAAGGGTAGATTGTAGACATAAATGTTAGTTGCTGAAGAAATTCCCAAGAGTGCATACTCTCTACACTAGTTCTTGTTGGCATAATAATGATCACACCCTTATTTCCATAACTCCATGCTGGTATTTTGAGAGGAAGTCTTGTCAAACTGAAGGAGGAATAATTGCTCAGGATGCTAGGAGAAACTTGTATGACATCAAGGCGTCAGACTCTAAAGTTACTCTTTCATTCAAGATAATACGTGCAGATCTCCTTTTCTCATTGAGTTGTTCTTGTGATTATTTGAATAATTCAATACTTATACTCCTTGATCAATAAGTTAGATTAGCTGTTTTTAGTTATTATATGTTGTAGGTGCTTTTAATTATTTTGTGTGCCTTTGATTATAGGTTCTACTTACTGAAGAAGCCTCTTTGGAGCGATTGGATAAAAGACGGCACCGAACGTTGGATTTCAAGGTAAGGGGATGTCCTCTTTATTTGTTTATAATAATTTAAATTGTAAATAATCTAGAGAAAATGAGTTACAAATGGTTTTTTGTTTCTAACTATTCGTAGAATACTAGGGAGATCACTCTTGTCTGCAAGAGGGATTAATATACATAACAGGGCCAGATCGGGAAAGGTGTCTTCATTAGCAATATTGTGGTCATCAAATATAATGGCCGGAAAGAAGCCAAACATGTCTCCAATCTACAAAACCTATTGCGGGACTAGAGGCATCCGGAGATACTCGCGGATGACATTGACATTTTTGGGTGTGTGCATCGTCGGCTTACATGGCTTAAGATACGTTGGTAGCCATGAGTGTGGGGCTGCCAGCAAGGCCTCCTCTTAGGCCATCATGGTGCGCTTTGAGGGGTTTTGCAAGCATGACTGGGGCACCTGCCTTGGAGAGTGCACGATCCTAGGGGAGATGCATGGCTTCGCTGCAGCCCACTTCGTGGCTTTCCCCTTCCCCTTTTCCTTGCCTTCATATTTTACTTTACCCTTCCCCTTTCCTTTTAATTTGTATGGCATGGACACAACCTCTTTAACTTCAGGTGTTACATCAAAAACATCTTTAGAGCCTAGCTCAGTGGAGTTCGTAATGGGTGCCGACTTGGTGGGGTTAGTGGCAGTCATCCTTGCCCGGAGTATAAAATCAATATTTCTGCTATCAGAAGGGGTAGCTCGCCAAAATATATATATTGTGTGGTTACAAGAAACACATAATTCGCAACAAGACACATGGCATAAGATCTTCAGAGAGAAAAGGAATAGATTATGACCTACGCTCCTCTTTTTATAGGCCACCATCGGTAAAATCAGCTGGATTATCATTAAATGAAATGTACCATCGAGGAAGCTGTAAAAAATCCTCCAGTATCGTTGTAATAAATGCCAAACACCCGCTCCATCCAATGGAAAAATCACTTTTCCGCCCAATTTTACTGTTCCAATGGCTAGTTTTTCTAACTGCGCACTACCTTGTGCCTTAGTCACACCTTCCTGTGCCTTATTACCTATGCGCTACCACTACACTCCTGTCACACCCACCGATGCCTTGTCCTCATAGCTCATGTAGTTCCATCAATGCTGATACTTCGACCATATAGTAATTTGGTAGGCACCGGGTTGTCCCTGCAGGGTTTAAGATGACTTCCATTAATGTGCCTGGGAAGGTAGTCTTTGTGCAACGTGGCCAAGTGCACCACACCACCATCATTAATCTCTTTTACTATATACAGACACAACCAGTACTTATGGAACTTCCCTAGGTGGCACGGAAAATTACTGTCATAGAGCAACACCAATTCCTCTTCCTTAAACACTTTCTGTCGGATGTGTCAGTCATGCCAAGATTTTTCACATGCCTTCTGTACTTGATGACGAATGTTAGCAATGAACCGATATTCTTCCAAGGAAACTAGCTATGCCAGGCGTTCCTCCATGATATCAGCTTCCACCATATTTTTGAAAGGCAGAGTGAGCATGTTGGGGATAATATATTCCATGGGCACGATGGCCTCCTATCCTATACCATCCTAAAAGGGGTCTTCCCAATCAAATTCTTGCATGTAGTCCTATAGGCCCATAACGCCGAATGGATGCGCACGTCCCATTCATTATGATTGGTATTACATACCTTAGTGAGTGCATTCTCAAAAATTTTGTTGAAATACTCTATTGCACCATTAGCGTGTGGGTCATATGGGGTGCTTTTCGCATGGTGGATCTGAAATTCTTCTGTTAAAGCTTCAATAGTTTCATTAATGAAATGTGTACCTCTATCGCTCATTAAGATCTTTGGGTAGCCAAACCTGGTCAGAATATGCTCAAAGATGAAATGTACAACAGTATCTACAGTACAATCCTTCACATCCTTTGCCTCCACCCATCTAGTTACATAGCCAGTGGTAGTAATCATGTAACATGCACCAGTCTTCTTTCCTAGGCTATTGATTGGTCCTAAAAATTCTACAGCCCATTTATCGAATGCCTGTAGGAACATCTGTAGTTTTAGGTGCATTTCATCTCTGTGCGAGGGCTTCTCGGTTTGCTGACATGCATCATAGGCTCGGCAATATTATTGTGCATCATTATGCAATGTGGGTCACCATAACCCTGTATAGAGCACCTCTTGTGCGGTGGCTTTCCCTTCGTAGTGGCCTCCTGCCACACCTCCATGAGCCTCATCCAAGATAGCTTGCCTCTCATGTTCTAACACATACCTCCTTAATACCTCATCTGCGACCAAATTATATAATTTTCCAGCCATTATAGTGAAATCAGATGCGCAAGACACCAATTATTTCTTCTGTTGCATCGAATATTTTGTAGGGGTTGTTCCAGTTGTCAAGAAGTGAATAATGTCTACAAAGTGTTCATAAACCACCTTAATAGTGAATAATTGCACATTAGGTAATCCTTCTTCCAAGCCAACTGGCTCTTCCCCACTCTCAATCTGAGACAAGTGATTAGGTCCTACATTTAGTCTCCCGAGCTTCACAATAATCTCAAATTCATACTCCTGAAACAATATAAACCATCTACAAATATCCCCCCCCAACACAGGCTTATTGACTAGGTATTTTAAATATGAATGATCAGTGAAAATTTTAAAGTGTCCTCCCAATAGATAGTGCATGTATTTCTCAAGGGAATATACCATTGCAAGTCCTTCTCGTTCTGTAGTAGAATAGTTGTGCTCTGCGCTAGAGAGCTTATTTCTAGCAAAAGTGACCAGATGATCAATGTCTCCTTCTCCTGGTTGTGCTAAGACAACCCCAAGAGCCATCCCTAATGCATCCACATACACATGAATGACCTTCGCCCAGTCTGGAAATATTAAAATAGGTGCAGTGACCATCTTTTCCTTTAGCAGCTCAAAAATTTTCTGATACTCCTCATACAAGAAAAAGGACACATCTTTCTTTAGAATCTATTCCATTGGTGCAGTGATCAAGGAATACCCCTGAATAAACTTCCTGTAATAAGTTGTGTTCCCTAAGATGGAGCGTAGTTGTTTCTCTTTGGCGGGGACTACTAAACTGATGATAAACACAATCTTGGTGGGGTCAAACATCAATCCCTACTGACATACGATGTGTCCTAAAAAAATCCAAAAGGTACGCAGAATATGCACTTCTTTAGGTTCTGTGAAATCTGATGTTTTCTGCAGGTATCCAACATCATGCACAGGTTCGACACATGCTTCTTTAACAATCTGAATACCATCCAATCATAAAAATAGACCTCCAGAAAATTATGGATGAATTCTTTGAGTACTGCTACAACTACGTGTGAGAAAATGGTAGGGGAATTCTTCAGTCTAAATGGCATGACAGTGTAATGGAAGGAGTTCCATTTGGTTGTGAAGGTTGTCTTGCTACGGTCTTCAGGTGAAATTATGATCTGATGATACCCTAAAAACCCATCAGTGAATGAGCATGCTTCTTGACCACCGAGATTATCCAATATTTCGTCAGAGGATGGCATAGGGAAGATATCATGCATGCAGGCATCATTCATCTTGCGCAGGTCAACACAGATCCTTATCTCCCCTTTGGTCTTCTTTTCTTGGACTACCATTGGGCTTACCCAATAATACAGCTCTACTAGCTCAATGATTCTTGCTGGCACCATCTTATCTATTTCCTCCTTGAATTTCTTATTATACTTAGGGTTCAAATGATAGGGCTGCTACTTTATAGGACGTGCATCTGGCTTCAAGGTGATCTTCTTAACACCCAAATATCATAAAATTCCCTTGAGCTCTGAGAACTTCGTAGGAAATAGGTCTTGATATTCGGTTAATAGCTCTGCAATATTTCCCACAGTACCATCATGCCAGTAATCCCCAATTTTGGCCAACTTGGGTTGCTCTTCCATCCTAATGTTGACTTCCTTCAACTTTAATGGCTTGGTAACATATATTGTCTGCAATAGGGGTCGTGCAACTACGTGCTCTCCTTCCGATTATGGGATTGTGATATTCCTGGGATCCACGTCATAGTTCTCTACTGATAAATTTATATAGTTGACAATATGCTACATCTGCACATCCCAAGCTGGTGCAACGCATTCCTTTTGAGGCAAAGGCTCATCAAATACAAAATCATCTATAGCTTGCAAAGCTTCATCCAATTTTTCCTTCCCTCCAACTAATTCAAATGTTGCCATAAAATCCTCTGTCATTGTTTTGCAATGGAAAGTACATTGGTGAAGCTCCACATCTAAATACCAGGTGGTGGGGGTTGGCACTAATGCATGAATAAACATATTGACCCACTCATTTCAAGTCCTCTCATTCCATACTTCCATCCACATATCCAAGTGCTTGCACAGATCCCCACATTCAGAAAAGAGTTCCATGGGGGGGTTAACTGGGGGTTCAAACTATAGGATCATAATCTTTCGACATTTCCCCAGTCCAGGAAAGCTTCGTTGTGTGTTTCCCACCATTGTGCCAGGGTGGCACGCATGGCCAAATCAAGTGCCCAAAATCTCCTTTCCTTAGGGACATATTTTTCTAGTGCTTTAAGAAATTTCTTAACACTACCAGAACCATCAAAGTAAGGCAATTCTCTTACCTCTAAGGAGATGCACCAGAAGCGATCTCGAGGAAACACAACGTAGATACATCATGCAACAATTTCTGCCAATTCTCCATCTTCACATCTAAATCTGAGAAGAATGAGATGTATTTTTCCCTTTTTAACATGCCATCAGTAGTAGGGTTGACCTAATCCTCATCCCATGCACTTAACTTGTCAATATGGTCAACTTATTCCTCATCACGAACTGACTCTGTATATATTTCACCTTCAACATGATCTAGAGCGTCTATGACCCGCGTACCTTCGTTTTCAAAGATCATGCTCCTCCTTTTCAAATTGATGGTACCTCCCATGTCAATAGCCCAATCTAGTCATAATAGCGCAGGGTACGAGTCCATGTAATCCATAAACTGTATTACTTCAAAGTCTGCATATACTTTAACTCCCGCGATTTCTACCACAACCTTAGTGAGCCTTCCAAGTGGAATTATATTTTTCTCGTTAGCCATCCATAATTGAATAATGGACCACTCCAATTTTGGCTCTCCCATCCTTTTCAAAGTTATTTTGGGCAGGAAATTGGCATCAGATCACAGATCCAAGATGACCTGATCCATCTGCTAGTCTCCAATCTGCTCAGTCATACACATCTCCCGACCGGTCCTCTTCTTGTTCTTATAAATATTGTTTACAACCTTAATCTCCATTTGAGGGGCTTCCTTTTCTGTGCAACCATCTATCAATTCTTGGAGATTTTCTACCACCTTCTGCTTGCGTAGTAAATTCATACATGCTTGAAGGAATGGCTTAACTCCTTCATGGGCCTTTGTATCCATGGCAGCTTTTGATGTTTATGCTTCCATTGTAGCAAAATCCTTTCTAGCCTCTATAAAAGTTTTCTTTTCTTTGTTCAAATCTAGACTTTCATTTTTGTCTATTTCCTTTCTGATCCATGACTCTGCAGGAGCTTACTCCGCAGGTCCTCCCGTGGCCATACCACTGAGCATTATTGAATTTACACTAGGGTCCTCATTGTGTGCCTTAACTTTGACCATTTGCACATTCTGCATAGGTGTCTGTTGTTTTTCCCGTGTCTTAGCTAAAAAAATGTGATAGTCTTCTATTATGTGATCAAATTGCCTATAGTACTTGTAGGACTTTCGCGCAGGGTTATGGAAATCGCATTCGTAGTGTCCTAGGAATCCACAGTTATAATATATCATTTAGCCTCTTCCTCAGCCTACGCCTCCTCCTCTCCCCCCTCCCCTTCCTCTTGACAGGGATCCTCCTCATCTGGAGGGAGATGCTGGTGAAGAGGCCTCAGCCTACACTCTGTACATGTTAGCATTGTCTATCATCAACTCATACATTTGGCAATGGTTCTCATCATGACCAACCAAGGAGAAGAATCTGCGATATTGTTGCTTCAATTTTCGCACATAGGCTCTCAGCCATGGGAAATGTTCAGTATCATGCTGGCGAACTACCCGGTAGTCAGTGCACCATAGGATGGGATTGCTGGGCCCTCCAACCTTTCTAGGGCATAGTGGATTTGGTCATCCGTCCCATAGGTAATCCATAAACATAGGGCACTGATATTTTGTGTTTCCCACTCCTTTGCAATGAATGCGCCATACATCTCTGCTAGCTTATTTAGCCCAGTCTATCTGTAAATTTTGAATTTCTATGTGCATCGCCTATAATTGGTTATGGATCTGAAGTGCCTCAAATTGGGTATCATCCCTTGGCACAGCTTCTAGCTTCATAGAAATTTCCATGGCTTCTTCCTATGAATAAATATTCTGTTGACCCATAGGTCCACATAGGTGTGGCAATAGCATGGCAATGAACAATTCATTATGCTGCTTGTCATCGTAAACAAATCTCACATCACTGATGACTTTGCTTTGCCGCTGATCGCATTCCCAGACTCACTCCTTTTCTCCTTGCTTGATGTCTTTTAGCTCCACTACTAACTACACGTAGGACTTTTTATTTTTCAATTGCTACTTCAGTTCCTTCTTAATATCATCGATAGTAGGGCGAGCAATGTTTTGTTTCAGATATCCTATAAACTAGTCTAGCGCTCAGCCCTCAAAAGCCATGGTGAGTTGCGCTCTTTTTACAACATCAATATTAACATTCTGTGTAACCCATACTACATCTTCCATGAACTAGAACCAATCCATATCCTCATCCTCCACACCATTAAAGGTGTGTAACTTCATGTGCGCATCCATATCATCGGTGGGTGGGGGTGGCATAGGAGATGTTTGGGTCTTATGCAGATTTGAATGGGGCATAGAAAGAGGGCTACCTACAGTGTTTGTAGCCTCAGTTTCTAGATTTTTCGGATCTCTCAGAGGGATGTATGCAGTTCTTCCCCCCTTCTGATTGGTCCTGTAATACTTTCTGCTCTACTTGGTACTTTCACTCTGTTCATAGTTCATTCACTCGGTGTGGCTGCACATAACACCTTTTTCACTCAAGAGCATCTTAATCAGCGAAGGCAATGTCTGCAAGAAATTACCTCTCAAACCCTTGAATAATATTCTCTTAGCTTCAGAGTATGATATGAACTAATCAACTAAAAATTATGTCACAAATCCACACAAGATACTATCAACCCGGGGATCTACGGTCTGGGTGATTTGTTATCAGTTATTTTCAACTGTCAGATTAATTATGGGGTCCATTCTGTAAAACTATAATTTTTCCATAGGTCTGGAACTCCGCCAATCTTAACAACCACTCCTAGAACTCGTGTGTGAAGGTCACGAATAAAATCTCATGCACCTCTTTGAAGATATACTTATTCTTCCACTTTTATGTAGTCAACTTCTTACTCCTATTTTATTTTATGGAAAACTCCTTGATCTATTTTTCAAGCCACTCTTCAATTTCACATTTTTCCGGATGCCACAAACCCTAAGTCATTAGCTAGTCTCTCTCTCCAAATGCTTCCCGTCCCGAAAAAACAACCATTTTTTTGTTTGAGGGGTCTTGACTTAGGTTTGGATTTAAGGTTAACCAACAAACCCCTATACTACTGGCCCTTTTGGTAATGGCCTGCTTGTGCAGGGCAAGGTCTCACCCGATGTAGTATGTGAGGGTACTAGAACCAAGTTTCCACACCCCAAGAGAAAGATATTTAAAAAGTGGGCACCTTTAGATCTAAAGAGGCCTGCGCTAGGAAAGCCATAACCAGAAAAAATTAACACTATGCGTAACATAATGACTTGTGCAGCCTGTAAATCACATGATAATCACTTAAAAATAAAAATATAACTAAGATATATGCATTGAATATTATTTTAATCATCTATTAAAAGTACACACTTAACATATAATCAACAGTTACTATTGCGGAGATAATATAGAAATAACAGGGAATTAGCATGTAGCTCAACCCATACCAGAACACATATATATTCCAATATCAGAAAAATGTCTTCTCATTCATTAATACTTTAGATTCCATTTACATACTCTTCTACATACCCGCGCATATAACCAGCGGGGTCCGCACACTGCAGGACTAGGGTCTCTGTGCACACAGCTAGCAGGAGCCCTTACCAAGCAAGCCTGCACAAAAGTATCAAAGATCCAATATTATCATTCATAATTAACCAAAAATTACTTATATACTCGATATATTCATCTATTTATACTACTTTAGCCTGCACTACTCTATGGTCCACAAACCGTGGTTTACAACCCCTTGGTCTACTCTTTGACCCATTAAAATTTATTAGGGGATTTGACCCGCCCCAAAGCCCCTATACCAAACTAAAATATTACAAAATATTACAAAAATATATCCAAAATGAACATCACCATCTTGAATCCTATTGGTTCTTATAAAGTTTATTTTGGTTGTACATTTTTTTTAGGAGGCCCATTTTAGACCTCAAAATTTCTCTAATGAAAAGAAAATAGTCCACAATCATATAAAACACATATGCAAATGACATGTGTGCATGAAAAACACATATAAATGCATAACCAATCACACACTCATGATGACACACTTCACAACAACAACATTCTCTTTCACATGGTGACATCACTACAAGCACGACTGACACCATGCATATGAAACAAGCATATATACCACAAGGATGATTAAGAAACATGTAACCAACACACACCACCACCCATCTAGTTAATTACAATGCAAATGAATTTCCAACACACACCAGCCATCCAGTCTAAGGTTTTAACCATACTCTGATACCACTCTATAACACCCTCCTCCCAAATCTACCCATGTAACCGGCCAATTGGAGTAAACATGTGATGAAAAGTTATTATGATCAGATTCAACCTCCTAGGTGACCTTAAGGAAGTGGAATGGATGGAAACACATCAAATATACCTTCCACGTTAGCAGTATAAATCCCAAGAGCCAACCCAAGCACTAAGGTATATAGCCCCTAGGTCCCACTAAGGTTTTAGAACTTCACACCCCCATACGCTCCCACAGTATAGGCACAGGTGCATTTGGGAGACTCTGGACACTCCCACAACATATGGATGCGTGTGTCCCGAGAAGTTTTCCCACAAACCTATGACAACTTCCCTGATATTTGAGCCACTTTTTCAGGCTAAGAGCTGAGGTCGCTACCTAGAACTCAATCACAAGTTCATAAATGAAATATAATGGTGAAACAATGGTGCACAAGAAAACATTCGAACAAGGAATTCACTGGACCCCTACTAGCCATGATAGGAATTTCTTCAAACATGTCCCAAATATGTAATATATAGGTTTAAACAATAGATCTAAGCACAATGGTCTCATACTTATCTAAGAATCACTAAGAAGCATTGTTTCCTCATCACATTAACTGCATTAACATATATTTAGGAATAGATACATTATTCATTTATTTACGAATCAGAACAGGATGAGAGCCATACATCATCACCATCATAAAAACGAGTCATAACCATCCTATAAGGAATAGAAATGATAAGAACATAACAACCATATAAGCCACAAAATAATAAGAATATACACCCATCAATAGAAGATGAAAAGAGCTCTTAATGGCATAACCTAAATGCAACCAAGTCTAGGACTTCCACATTCCACCCGACCATAGACATAGATGAGCCACATATCTCCTCATCCAGTCAACCATGTGTCATATTCCAAGAATTAATGTGGGATCTCATAAAACGAATCCATCAAAATCAAACCAGAGCTTCCAGAGGCCAAACCACCTCAACCCTCAACTAGTGATTCCACCTCATAGTCAGACATGAAAACCATCATGGATTGGTATCTAGCCAAGTCATTCTAAGGTTCCAGAGCATTTTTTCCAACCAAGGCTTCTAGGATTAGTTACTCAGCCCTAGCTGTAATGGGGCTTCTAGAGCATTTATCCCACTAGGGCTTCCATGACTAGTAATTCAACCCACCTAGCACTTCCAGAATGCTTTTATAACCAAGGTTTACATGAATAGTAACTCAAACCATAGATGTTCATCGGGACTCCAGAGAAATTTTCCAACCAAGACTTCCATGAACTAATAAATCAACCCAAAACCAAAGGCAAATGAGAACCAACAAAAGAAACAAACAATGAAATTAAGCCACAACACTATGGCTATATAGGAAATGGAAATACTAGGAAAATCCCTATTTCTATAGGAAATCATCTAAGCCAATGATAGATTGTAACCAATAAACCACATGCATACACCATGCATGCTAAAAATAGCAAGAGAACCATACATGAAACTCGATACCTACAAAGAAATCCAACTGTAGCCAATGATCCCATTGTCCTCTTGTGGTTTTTTCCCTTTCATTTTCCTTCTTGAACCAAATACAAAGTAAGACACACTCCTCGAATAGTGCTTAAAGAAAACTATATGTATCCAAGAGTATGAGAGAGAGAGAGAGGGAATAAAATGATAGCCATAAGTATGAGAAAAAATCTTGCCAACTACTCCTCATAAGCATTTTTATCAATGATGCCTCTATTTTCTTCAAGTTCCATTACACTACAAGGAAAAGGCCCTCTAGCAGATATTTTTGAGGAACCCCTTATAAAAATAGCCCAGATATCTATTTGTAGTGGAGGATTCTAGAGGAGGTTTCCAAGTCGTGGTTTTTGTGGATGTTTTTTTTCCAGTGCATTTCTCATTCTACACTGTATCGTTGCGTTCAACTAGAAAAGAACTGGTGCATACTACAAATTGGTAGACCGAGACACCGTGCTCTCCATACAAACCCTCCTGGTGCATCTAATTACTTTGGTGCACCAGTGCACTACACAGATTCAGCCTTGGTGCGTCATAAAACCCTGCGCCAAAATCGAAATATCCTCGGTGCACTTGGAAGAAACTCCCCAGTGCCCCTCAAAAACCTATGCACCAGAATAGGGTTAAATAAAAAAATAATTATGGCCAAAAAATTTGCATTTCACTTCTTCACTGCTCCAGAGCTCTCAAGCACTAGTGCAAATTTCCCTTGTGTTAGGAGCCCTGCCATCAGTGCTCCCATTGCACGCATTGCTGCCATTCATTACCCACCATCTCGATTTAGAATTTTGGAAAATAGTGGGAAAATTTAGTTCTGAAAATTCTTAAGCAAATATGCCTCCTCGACACCAAAATGTATAGGTATTTTAATTGTTTCTCCATAATAAAACTTTTTCGCAGATTACTTTTGTAAAAAACTTAAAATTTACCCTTTTTTTTAAATTTCCCGAGCGATGCGCTCGAGCTGTTCGGCTTGCAAAAATTCATGGTCCTGCTTATAAATTTAAAGGCTGCACCACAACCGGTGCTAACGGTAACTGCATCTGTTGCCGTGCGGTAAGGAAATAGCGCACCATGTTTCTTTTTAAATACATAAATTGTGGTGCAATCGGTTAACCAACCAAATCGTTGACTATGTCCAAGTTTGGGAGGGCAGTGTGTTGACCAGAATATGCGCCCTGAGGTGGATATTTTGGTCAATGCACCTCCCTCCAGACACCGGTCCATAGTTAATGGTGCATTCATGTAAACGATCGCACCGTTGACCATGTACTGATGTTAGAAGGGTGGTGCGATGACTAAACTATGCACCTGGAGGCACATAGTTTGTTCAGCGCACTACCCTCTCGATACTGGTATATAGTCAATGGTGGAGTCGGTTATACCACCGTACCATTGACTATGTAATTATGCCAGGAGGGTGGTGCGCTAAAGAAACTATCCGGCCCGGGGCGAGTAGTGTGGTCAGTGCATCGCCGTCCCAAATTTGTATATAGTCAATGGTGCCATCGGTTAAACGACCACACCGTTGACCATTAAATAATGTTTGGCGGTGCATTGAAAAAATTATGTAAACTAGGTTGGATATTTTTTTCAATGCACCGCAGGAGAAATTACATTTCATATTGTTCGGTGCGCTGAAAAGTTTTAGGCGCACCGCGGATGGTGCGCGATAAAAACAGGCGCACTCATACCAGTGCATGACTGCTTTTTTTGTCTCACCGACTATTTTTTTACAGAAATATTATATTTATATTTGTAAATACATGTCTCATTTAATAAAAAAAAATGTATTTAATATGTGAATCATTCAGGGATGTCAAAGGAGAGAAGAGAGGAACAACAGGAACATATGGCAGACTAGTATAACGTGGTTTTCTTGTGGGAGGCACGTGAGAGGGAGAGCCTTATGTACCCTCCCCCTATTATGACAACCACCTAGGTGCTCCTAAGAGAGGTAGGCCTCCTCAATTTCTGTGAGGAGGCTATATCCCTGAAGGGCCATAATGGGCTATAGCGAGAAATTATCTTCAAGTGGAATGCCCACTGATAGGATTTCTGGGCTGGTCCTTACTACTGGTATGGGCCCACTGAGGAGGACATATATTTTATTATTTTCCTATCTAGGAGGGGGCAGGATTTCCCCTCATTCCCAGAGGTCCCCATCAACTATGCAGTAGGGAGTCAGTTGGTATACTCCTAGAGATACATTAGCCCTGATATATTGTCTCCTGTAGATTTTCAAGTTTCCAATGGTCAGTTATGTATTGCTTCATTTTGTGGAGAGAAGTGAGGTGCCTCTCACTACTACTGTCAACCATTGCACACCATAATGGTCACAGGAAACACATTAATTTCATTCTTTCATTTTATGTCGATTCTTTATTACATGTAGCACAACTTGTGAGGTGGTCTACATTTTTTTTGTGCTACTTTTGTAAATCTTTAAATAGATGTCATGCTCATGCACAAGCGAGGGTGAACTTCCATTTTTCTTTAGAGCTATTTTATTTATTTTTTGAGAGGTTTCTAGAGATGAGGCCTAATTTTGTTTGAAAACCTCGTAGGCTGATGCTACATGTACAGATGCAGATGTGGGGGTGGATGATGCCCAATAGGGGCAAGTCTAACTTTTTCGCTATGATATCGCATGATGCACTGGAGTTTCTATCTAGTATTGATGATCACACCTTCGATATGGTCCCATGTACATATGTTGGTTTGGATCGGCGAGGGTGTACCAACATCTTCTCCACAGTTGATGAGCTGCCGGATGATAAAGGTAATATTAGTGTTTTCTTTAAATTTATTCTAACATGTTCTTTAACTTGTTTTTATTAAATTGTTTAATGAAATTGTCTAATTATTGTTGTGTACTTATATATATTTTGTAGATATTGGGTCATTTGTTGGCGATGAGATTCCACGACCACTAAATGATCCAGGTGTAGATCTTGATGAAGATTAGGAGATGGTTGATGCGGAGGATCAGGTCAGTGACAAATCTGGTCCTCATGATCATGCACAGGTACCAATGGGTGTGAGGGATAGGCCTGACACTAGATTTAGGATGGAGTTGGGCAACCAACTCTTTCGACTCCTAGTGGAGGAGGGAGTCAGTTCGGCCACTATCAGAGATACACAAGCTGATGATAGGTTGACAATAATATGGAGAGGCATGCCACGTGATATGTTGACCCTGATGCTGCATGTCATTGGAGCTACCAGCTTAGTGGTGTGGTTGAGGAGGGTTGTTTGACATAGGCATGGTGGAGATGCAGTATGTCAATAGTCGAGCAGTGCATCATCTGATGATCATGATCAGGGGAGTGATCGTTGTTCAACTTGCATCGGAGATGAGAAGCCCGCAGCATCGAGTAGTCATGATCACAAGCAAGTTGGAACATTCACGTCGAGTCCTCATGAGTAACCTACAACATCTAGTAGTCATGATCATGAGTATGCTCGACCATCCACATCGAGTCATCATGAGCAGCTTGCAACATCCAGTAGTCATGATCACCAGTAGGTTGGACCATCCACGTCGAGTAATCATGAGCAGGCAGTTGATCCTCATCAGCATGAGGCACCTCCAGATCAACAGGCACACGATGATTGACATCTATCTGAGCTTGTTGAGGCTGTACCATTGACTGATCAGGCCTCAACTAGTACTACTATTGATGTACCATGAGCTGATATTTGACATTTATATGCAGTTATATTAAAGTTGTATATTTTTGACATTATATATATATATGGATGGTCCATGTATTTTATATTCATGTTGCATTTGTACTTAATTTACATGTTGGTGATCATCATGATGTTTATGTTTTTAGGTCATGTTAGATATGTTCATTTAAGGTGAAGCTTGCAGATAGATGTGTATGTGATAGCTCTTATTTGACATGAGATGTATATTTAATGTTTGTGTTGTGACGATGTTATACAGTTCTTGTGTTTTGTTAGATAATCATGATCACGATGATTAGATGATGTTAGTGAATTTGAATGTGTTTTTTAGTCGTCTATGATGTTTGCACAATGGTTATCATGATTGTGATGTTTAATTTTAATATTAAATCATGATATTTATTAAATATTATGTCGTGATTGTAATTGTAAAATTGTAATTGTAATTTTAATTGTAATTGTATATATATAAATTACAGTTACAATTACAATTACAATTTTAAAATCATATATATATAATTGTAAAATTGTAATTGTAATTGTATTTGAATGTAAAATATTTGTAAACTTGTAATTGTAATTTTAATTGTAATTGTAATTTTATGTAAAATTCTAAAATTGTAATTGTAATTGTATGTAAAATATTTGTAAAATTTTAATTGTATTAATGTGAAAGGGTTGTAAAATTGTTATTGTATGTAAAATTGTAAAATTGTAATTGTATGTGAAATTGTAAAATTGTAATTGTAATTGTATGTATTGTCATCATTCAAATTTATTAAAATTTTTAAATTTGTAAAATTCTAAATTAATTTTCAATTTTGCACCATAACTACCGCATGTAAAATGTATATCGTAAATATTGTTAAATTACCATAACTGTAAAATTGTAAATTTGTATGAATATAAATAATTGCAAAATAATAAATCTAGAATAATATGAATTTTTAAACATAATGAAGTTTAGAAAATAATGCAAATAAATTTATGTACTTTAGAATTATCATTATTTTATTATGATCTTACATACAAAAAAAAAAGAACTTTATACAATATGCCATTTTTTTCGAGATCAAGGTAATTGCAAATTATTAGGTGAAATGATTTTAACATTAACACAATGCAAATTACCAATTAATTCAAAATACATATTCTAATGTTTCAAAAAGAAAAAGTCTTAGTTATAAGGTAATTAAGTCCTCTTCTTTATAAAAAATCATTTTAAAAAGTATAAATGATGAAATAACACATGTATCATACCACTTTCAGTTCTCATGATCACCCTTATTATCTTCTAGCTTTCTTGGCATGATAACACTATTGTTCTCAAAAATATGTTTTGATCTAGGGTCATCTCTCAATACGAACCACCAATCTCTATCCAACACATCTGTGTAAAATAACACCTAGTTGTAGTGTTTGGGGAAAACATAGGGCTAATTAGCTTCATCCCACATATTTTTAGAGTTGATACATATCAGCCTACTATCATGATATTCCTTTACATTATTTCTATCAAAGGTGTCCTGCCACTTGCACCTAAAAATACCACATTGGAAAGAAGAGAGATCCACTTCAATGATCTCTTTTATATTTCTGACGTAACCTAACGTCCATTGTACTAGGTTTTGATCACAGTGGCTATATCAACTAGATTGATCAAACTCGACTTCCACTCCACAATATTGTGTCATATGTCCATCATCCAGATTTTTTGTACGAAAATGGTGTCCATATGCCCACATATATGGGAACAAATGCACCTATAAAAAAGTTAAAAAATCATAGTGTCATGTGTCTTATAATAACCCAACAATTAAAAAATTAAATATACATGTAATTACATTTCAAAGGTACATTATTAAGTTTAAAATTTAAATAAATATATTATTACCAAGTGGGTGAATCCAATCCATATTTTTAGCACATCGTCTTCAGCATGCGGGTAATGACCGGTTGCACCGTATTCCTCTCTGACTTGGTCAGCAACCCAACTGGTGGGGCATAATTTTGGCATATTTTCTTTTAAATGATCAGGATAAGGCAAACGTATACCATTCAACCATATGAATGATTTCCTATCACTATCCCATTTGATCCTCTTTTGTTTGTACAATGCCACCCACACTTGTGTCGCTTTGGAATTGTAAAGAATGAATTTATTGATTGCTTCAATTTCTGCATTTGATGATGAAATAAAACCAACATATAGTACATATGAGATCAAAATATACATTATATCAAATTTCAACATGAATATTTACTTTGTGTAAATTTGAAAAATTATAAGTCTCTTACTCCTTATCAAGTGCCTTTTTCCATTCGTTTGGAGCAGGTCCCCTTCTGTTTTGTTTTCATCCCTTTCATCGTCCCAAATCACCACACATGGTCTATTGTTGATCTTCTTGATGTACTCACTGGCATAAGAGAAACACTCATATGATATGTACCCCTGTCCCATAGACCCCTCGGGTTTTTCCCTTTGTCGAAGAAAACATTTCAATTTCTTCATGTACCTCTCTTGGAAAAACATCCAACGACAAGAAACCACCCCAACTAATTTAACCTCATCTACTAGGTGGATAAGAAGATGAAATTGCAAGTCCATGAAACTCGTCAATAGTTCCAATTAGGGGAATTTTAAGGTCTGAAATGGGCCTCCTAAGAAAAAATTACAACCAAAATAAAATTTATAAGAACTAATAGGATTCAAGATGATGATGTCAACCATGGGGGATTATTCATCATTTCTTAAGTAAAAGGGTGAAAATATTAAAAAATAATAAAATAATAAAACTACCTTTTTCAACTCCTATTTTAAACTTATTTCCCAATTTTTTTACTCAAATTTTGAGCGGAATTAATCCTTGGATGAAAAATTTAATTCCTCATCCAAGGAGTACGCATGGTGCATACTTTCGATGGACCCTGCTAAGAAAAAAATGAGAAATACATGAAAAAACGCGATTGGAATCACATTTTTTATGTATTTCTCATTTTTTCGCTTAGCATGGTCCATCGAAAGTATGCAACATGGGTACTCCTTGGATGAGGAATTAAATTTTTCATCCAACGAGTACTCCTACTCGAAATTTGAGTAAAACATTTGGGAGAAAAGTTGAAAATACGAGTTGAAAAAATATTTTTTTCTTTTTTCCCTCTAAAATTTTATGATGTCATCAAATCTTATTTTATTATTTCCATTATTATTTTATACTTTTCTTAGGAGGCCCATTTTAGACCTCAAAATTCCCCTAATGCTTCTCAAACAGAAAAACAATATCAATTATCTCTTGACGCCACCGTGCAATGCTAGCCACATGAATATCCTTTAATGTGATCCAATGTACAAATGAAAATAATTTAGATATGGCATGTCCCAGGTCTTGGGGGAATTCATGTTTCACACACCCATGCACAAAAAAAGGATAATGACACTCCAAATTTACAAATATGTATAATAATATAAAAAATTATTTATGTTTTATGATCTGTGCATGGGATAAAATTTATTAATATAAAAAATAATAAAATCATGCTTTCGACATTACACATACTCTTAGAAGATTCAAATGGTCATGCGATTTCAACCTTGAAAAATGGTCATCCATGGTGAAGCAGTGCCATAGTGAAGACCCATATGAAGATGGCACCCTCACACCCATTATAACTTCCTTTTCCAAAGAAAGGTCATCTTTTTTTAAAATCGATGGGACATCACCTTATTTAAAATACCATGAATTAGAGGGACTAGCACCTCCCTCTGATCATGTACTTTCTAATCGTCTTGGCAAATGTTTCAATTTAGTTTTTGAAGTAAAATATATTTCCTAACATCCAATGTGTCACTTTTTTTCGATGATATGTGCCACCATAACGAAGATGAAACATTTTAAATATATGTATGGGATCTAATAAGTGCATAATATTAAGATGCTGCCAATATGGGAGGTTATAAAATATAGATTTAATTTTCATCCCAATGGGGAATTTCTGAGCATAGGTGTCGAAGAATTCTGGATCATCAAACATAGGCTCCCCATTTGAATCGAACATTTCTATTAACTTCTTCTCCTTATCTCTTTCATATACTCTAAGCCAATCAACTCGTGTTGTTATTGGAGGCCTTTGGGTTCTCTCTCATTTACCATTGAAAGTGGATGCTGCTCTTCCGTAAGGGTGTTCTTCTGGGAGGAATACCATAGAGCATTCATACACTGGCTTTCGTAGGTCATTGGACCATCTAGATTTTAGAGAATTTCCACAACATTTACATCCAAAATACCATTTTTTTACAAGACCTGCGAGATTATTGTATACAATATATATGCATGACATATTAAAGAATGTCATGAAGATCAGAACAATTACAATGAATTAAATAACTAATATGTGAAATAATATTGTTACATATATAAACAAATCAATAAACATGTAATTTACCAAAGAAAACTCCTAAGCCTGGATAATCATATGTCATGTAAGCACATATTCCATACAACTTAAAACTCCTCTCTGATGTGATGGGTCTTGATATATCGTATACATTTATCCCATCCCAAAATTCCTTCAATTCATCTACCAGTGGTTGTAAGTAGACAACCATATTCTTCACTTGTCTTCTACCAGGGACTATGAGAGCCAACATAAGATGTTCATTCTTCATAGACAACCATCAGGGGATATTGTTATTGCTCACTACTACCAGGGAAAATTTTAAAGATGGAAAATTATTTTGAAGTTTAAAAAATTGGCGAATCTCACTAGTCCCTAATATGCAAACTATAAAAATTTTATTGTTGTATTTGTAAAATTACTCAAATTTATAATGATATTATATATATTGTCTATATAATGTTGGCAATTTTTAAGGTAAAATAATTTTATATTGTAAAATTTGGGCGAAACATTTTTATAAAAAAATGGAAATTGGCGAATCCTTTTTTTGGAAAAACCATTGAAAATTAGCCCACCTGCGAATATTAGCCCCTAAAATTTTCCATGACTACTACAGGAGAAACAAAATAGTTGGTGTTCTGGAGGGAATAAAGGTTGACGACATCTATGGATATGTTGATTTGTAGACTTCGTAGTTCATCCTTGATTTTTTCGAGCCATGTATCCTCGAGATGTTGCACGGCTATTGAATCTGTTTGGGTTCACATAAATCCCAACTCACTTCCGTGTGAGGCATGCCATCCCTACAACATACCTAATTATTTTCAATGAAAGAGCCTTTGAATCCTTGGGATTATAGGCATGTGCCTAAATATATTAAAAGGAGGACCACATTATTTACCCCTTTTTTATTTATTTATCATACCTGTCATGCCCACATTTCAGACATATCTCTTTGTCTGCATATTCTCCTATATATAGAATACAATCATCTGGATATGCATGATATGATATGTACTCAACACCCAACATTTTCAAAAATTACTTTGCCTCTTTGCAGCTACCAAGCAATATATTATCACTTGGAAGAACCTTATCTCTAAATAACATGTAGTTTGTGACCAAGGACAATATTAAATCTACATTAATGTTGATATAATTATTAACGTTCATAAAATTGACCATTTGTAATGTTAATTGTATGATTATATTTCTCAAAATATAAGGGAGGACTTTATGGTAACCTACATCAAAATTTCCGAGAAACATGCATTCGAAAAGATAAACTTTTCTTTCAAGTTGTACAATAACATCATTTTCCCAACTAGCTAGACTTTGAATGACCACCACGTCCAAAGAGAGGGATGGTGAAAGAAAATTTAAGGCTTTAAAAAAAGGTGTCAGTGTTAGATGATCATCATTCTGGAATGCATCTAACAACATTTTCTCCATGGCATTCGTATCCCTTAAGTAATCATCCATACCAACCTATATTTGATTACCTCCATTTCCAGCTTGGGAAGAACTAATATTTTTATAGTCATTCCTAATTAGTGAATCTGGAAGTAGTGGGAATTGAATAGGTGGTTGATTCAACCATTCTTGGTATCGTTCCTCTCCGATTTTTTCTCTTAATTCAACCTTCTCTTGATTTGACATTGTCATGGAGTGAAATGGAAGATGGTAGGTAGGTCGCTCATCATCACTAGAATCCTAGTCATTTCAAAAAATATATTTGAACATGATTAGTACAAAATATATGATATCAATTAGTAAGCACATCAACAATGCATGATTAATTGGTTTGACATTGAAATAATTACATTAATATACCAAAAAATTATTATTACCATCATTGTCCTAGGATTGTGGCTTGAAGATGAAATATTGTTACAATTGGTAGGATGAAGTGACTATCCATTTTCATCTACCAAATGCGCCTTGCGGTAAGCTACTCTTGATAAGAGCTTCCAAAGTTTTGGAGCTGTTTGAATATTTTGTGCATCTGAACTCGATTTTGAATGTACATGAACCTATAAATTTGTATACATTATAAATTTTATTAAGTTGATTGACATGGATAAAATAAATAAATTCAATTAGATAATGAAAATATAAATAAAATTTGAAGTAAATATTACATCTCGAGATGGATAGGGAGAACTCCGTGATGGAATTTGAGAAATATTATGGAACAAGGTGGATTTTGAAGAATTTTCCATTAGATATAATTATGATATTTTCTCCCTTCATTCCAGAAAAATCAATAATTTTTTTTTGTGTATACACCTAAAAGTAATTTTGGTGCCTTAAAGATGGACTTATTTTTATTGATGCTAATGTACAGATAATGGCACCGGTGCATTTTAGTTACTATGCATAGGTGCAGTTTTATTAATTGACACATTGATCCTAAATAGCCGCAAATAAAAAACGCACAACACTATTTTTTTAAAGTGTAAAAAAGCAATAATTTGAAAAATGGGCGGCAAAACATTTTCGAAAATCCAATTTTATAAAACAATTCTTTAAATAATAAACACTTTTCATTTTTTCATTATTTTTGCAAAGTAATTCAGGGAGAGGTTTGCATGAGACATACCTAGATAAAGAGAGCACGAGAACAGTGTGGAGCAGTGAAATACTTTCAAACAGAACTATTCAGACAGTCAGAATTCCATACCTATAGTGATTCAAACCCTGTAGCATAGAATTTTAAAGAATATGGTGATTCAATTTTACTGTTTTTTTAACATTTTCTGTAGTATTTTTCACACAGTAAGTAAAAAATTTAAATTTGTTGTCCATTTTTCAGAAGAAAAAAAAAGAAAAAAAAAATACATTCTTACGCTAAACTATTGATTCTTTTTGTTTCTTCCCTTGCTTCTTCTTATTTCTGTGATTTCAGAATTAAGGCTTTTCATTTTACATTTATAGGGTTTGTATTTCTATATATAGGCCTATGAAATCTAACCCATGAGATGACTTACATAGTCAGATCCAAATCCATGTCGGTCTTTGCCTGAATTTAAAAAAAAACAGTTTTAATTGGTACACCCTGGGTAAACTAGTGCAACAGTGCATTGTCTTATCACAAGGCACCACACACATACTGTTTGATAAAAAAAAAATTAAAACATGTTTTTTTTTAATCCATGTGCCATATGTAAAATAGAGCACCAGTCCGCTATTTCATTATAGCGCACCACACACGTACTGTTTGACAAAAACATTTTTTTATTTTACGTCTGTGTTACTCGGTGTACCGTTTAACATATAAGACGTCGGTTCTCCTTTTTGATAGAGAGCATCGTATGGTGGTCCCCTATTTTCGCAGTGTGTTTATAAGGATATGTCACACCACCCCCTCCATGACATCATATGCTACAAAAATTAACACTAGAGGATTTTTATTAATTTCTCTATGTTAATCGGTGCGCTGGTTGACATTTAATGCACCAGTTCTCCTTTTTGACATAGAGGATCGTATGGTGTTTATACTATTTTGTTGGTGTGTTTATAAGAACACACCTCACTGAAATTGTTCCGTACATCATCAAAGGCGCACCGCTTTCTTGATTTTTTTTTTTTACCTGAAAATTTTATGATTTATTTATAAAATATATTAATGAATGGTATGGTACATATTTGATATTGATAAAAAAATGGCTGACGAGAGATCAAGTAACAAAAATACTGATAGCACATCAAGAAAAGAAAAAAAGGCAAGTTCTTTCTAAATTCTTTACAAAAAATATTATTTTTGAACTATACTTAAGTTTAACTAATCTGTGTTGTTTATTGTGTATCATGAAAAGCCACAAAATGATGAAGCTTGATAAGGTTATTTATGATATAGGACTAGAAGAGCGTAAAATCTTGATGGAAAAATTGCAAAAGGATGAATTAGGTGAATGAAAAAATACTATCGATCTAATATGAGTTTCTTTTTTTAATTTTCATTTATAATATACTTTAAAATATTAGATAACATGTTTCAAATAATCTATTAATTCACATATGTGTAATGTTCTACATGGACAACAACTCAAAAAAAGGAATATTGTTCTAATAAAACAAAAAAAATAGAACATGCAAATGAAAATGAATTGTTCCTTAGCTTATGCGGAGTGGTGTTGGAGGTTAATGAAAGGGGGGGGGGGGGGGCAATTTTAGAAAACTTTGACGAATCTAGTGGAATGAATGTGTAGACGTTATTTCCACTTACAATACAAAAATCAATCCAATGATTCCAAGAATTTTTTTTTATCTAAACTACATGATGAGTTTCTAGAGAATTGGTCAGTGAGACATGCTAGACTTTTAATAGAAAAAACATAAAACAACAAAAATGAAGGAATGAAAAAGTAATATTCCTTTAAATGTTTTTCTAGAATTATAAGTATATATTACCATAAAGAAATCATTTATAAATATCAATTTTGTTATATTTACTTTTCATATATCACTATACAAATTACATAGTTTATTCTCATGTTACATTTTCAGGAAGATTATGAAAATCTCAAAGGATGAACGAGTTGATATCAGAAATGTGCCAGTAGGAATGTCCAAAAAGGTGTACAAGGATATGGTGAAAGAAATGGACATAATTGCATTGCATGAGGAGCCATCTCAACAACAACGTGCTTCAAATGTAATATGCAATCATTGAATTTTTCAATTAGGTACAATAAATAAAAAAATTAGCATTAAATAATAATTTTCAAGTATTTTCTTGCAGAAAAAGAAAATAAAATGGAACCCATTCAACATATAAAACAAGACAACAAGGAATAAAAGGGTTGATATCTAATTTTGTGAGTAATTTTACTTTCTTATAACAACTAAACTAGATTTAATTTTTGTATATTTTAAGTTGTTTTACAACAATCATCGTTGAATGTCTTAAAATAGGTGCTAACATACGAATTGATTGACATTGGGTTAAATATGAGTTTTCATTATATGTTGGTATATCAGAAATTAATTGTGGAACTTGTAAGCTTCTATCGATCTTATTTTACTTAGCTCTGTCTATGATTAATAGAACATAAAAATAATTTATATTAAATATATGATTTTTTATGGGGTATAAAAATTGTAGGAAACAAAGTATGGAACTGCACCATCAAATGAAATGTTAATGATGGCATGAAATTTGGTTTTGAAAGAATTCCTATAGTTCATGAGTCAACTTTTTCTATGGTACATCATTTCTTTTCAATTTACGTTGATTTATATTATTTAATATTGAAATTTTAATTATTCTCGCCAATGTATATACACTCATTACAATTTATTTTATGTTTGTAGATGGAAGGTGAAGAGGAAGAAAACAATCAACACCGTGAAAAAAACATTCCTCAAAATAACCCAAGTCATGGAAGTAGCTCGAGCAGTGACAACAGTTCAACTGAAGAATGATGATCATTATGATTGGATATCAAAGCAAGGCGTCGTATTTTTTGAAATATTTATCTATGAAATCACACATTTTGTTTAATGTAATGGACATAGTGTCCCAATTGAAAGACAAAGGGATACCAATAAATGACCCATTTTGTATGAAAAAGAGTGTCTTATTTATATATATAATAAAATATGTTTTAATTTATTCTATTGTGTTCTCCATTGTTGTTGTGAAATGTAACACCACTGATTATATATATGGGTGATTAAATATTATAATGAATAGATGTGGAATATGATGATATGATATAAAAAATTCATTCAAACATCACATTCAAATGCAGTAATAAAAATTTAATTGATATGAATATAGTTATAAGACATGTGTCTACTTTTGACGAATAATGAATTTAAGAAAATAACAATAATTATGAGATGATATAACAAATTAATCCAAACATCACATTCAAATGCACTAATAAAAATTTAATTGATATGAATATTGTTATAAGATATGTATCGAATTTTGATGAATAATGAATTTTTAAAAATCATAATAATTGCACTGTCACAGGTCGATGTTTATAAAAAATACAAAATGTACACCGATGTGCGTCAGTTACTGTGCACCGGTGTGTTTTTATGCTAATGTGCACCAATCAGCTTTTCTAAGACCTATGGGAATCACAAAAATATCAATACCAATTAGAACATTTTGTGTGTTTTTGCGATAGTGTGCACCAATGCGTTTATGTGATACTGCTCACCGAAGTGTTTCTACGACCTATGGGCGCCGCACAAATACCAATACCAATTATAATGATCGATGAATTTGTGTGATATATCATACCGGTACATTAGTATAATACTATGAATCAGTGCATTGATATGACTAATGGGGACTACACAAATACCAATACCAATTAGAACAACCCGGTGCGTTGTATCACCTACAGTGAGCTCGGTGCAGTTTTAGACCTTAACGCCCTAGTGCATGCACCTTCGACCACCCCGGGGTGACTATCTGACTAATTCACATCAGGACATTGCTCAATGCCCATGGCATCCATATTTGTTTTCCGTCCCGGTGCTTGGTAGGTTTGCAGTACCAGTGCGTTCACTCTAAAACACATCAGAGGGTTGACACCTGATTAGCGCATCGATGAGAAATACATCCGTAATCACCTTTGGATTCCTAGTTTTTTTCTTTTTTTGTGCTTAAATTCCGTTAGAAGCTCCGATAAATCCTCCATTACGAAAAACGGATGTTGTAGAATTTTTTTTTTTTCAATTTTCGCAAAGTTTACAACACTAAAAACCTTCGTTATAACCTCTGATAGAGGATATTTTCCTTGCAGTGTTATTTTCCTTCATTTTCCTTCTCACATGAAACCTGTGACCTTTCACCTCTGTTGGAGAGGTAAATCCCCTCTGCGGACAGAGGCGATCCCTACTAGCCCTGATCGGGTCTAGCCACAACTGATTCACGCTAAGACGCAAGTTCCTAATTGCAAAAAACCAAGATGTGCAAGAGGCCTACCTTAAGTCTTACGCTGCCGTCATTTGTGGAGAAGATGGTGCTTCTGTCCCTCGCTTTGGCAGATCACAATTCTCCCGCTCAATCGGATCAAACACCTGCACGTACAAGAGGAAAAAACAAACAAACAAGCGTAAAACCTAATACATGCAATTATGTATCAGTCACAGAGTATACAACTCATAACATAAAACATGAACATCTGAGTGGAACCATAATCGAATTCATTTATTATTAATAAAAATAAATAAAGATACAACCTGATCTCTGACGCTGGATCTTCCTTTGGCGGGTCGACAGAGGAGTACGTGTCGGGAAAAGGACAAATCTCTCTCTCCTCGGCTGTCTGACGATAATATCCTTACAATTGATTCAGCTCTATTCAGGCTAGCTTGCAAAGGGAAATTGACAATATTATATAGATGGTGGAAGGGGAGTTGGGATCCCTACAATGGTGGGATTGGCCCTATCCTCAAGGAAGCTTCCATGATAGGTGGAAAACTGCTTCCCCTACATGGAGATTTGGAGCCAAAACTCCCAACTCATTTTAGAGACTCGTTCAGGAGTCGGTTGGAATCAAAATTCCGCCATTTATTTTTAAAAAACACTCCTTATTAAGCCTGGCACAGGTTATACACTGGGACAGAGCGCCAGTTGGTGTGCCCTCTTTGGTGGATTTCCCCCATTGGCATGAGGGCTGAACTGGCTAGTTGTGCCAAGGCTAAAAAGGCTACTTTTAGTTCTTTTCACAGGACATTTTCTTCAGGGGAATGATTGTCCTTGTTAAAGGGGATGCCATGAAAGTGGTTTCAGGTCATGTCACTGCTCACAGGTCATAGAATAAGCCCTCCAATGTGCAGGACGGGGAATTGCAGGGACGGTGACAAATTAATGTGTAACAACCTCCCTTTTCTCCTATTTTCCATCATGCCTCCCTTTTTCCATTCCCTTTTCCAATTTCATTTAGCCATAATGACACAAATGAACACCCACTAGGATGTTTTTTCCATCTTTGATCTTGGAATACGTGTCACATGACCTTGGTATTATATTTTTACATGGATTTTTAACTAGATTCGTTACACCAAAATTGGGCTTTAAGACCATATTAAAGAAAAATTTTGAATCCATGGGTTTTGAAGCCAAAACCTCCCCAACAACATGTAACCTAATATGACTATGCCAACCATACAATTTCTCTTATTCACCCTCACACTTTTGTATAAAATTATATTCAAATGGCTTGTATTCCACCATGGAGAATACATGAGAGGTGAGGGCATACGTAGGCTAATGAAGACATTTTTGATGAATCTTGGTGGTTTCCTAGGGAGAAATTTTGAAGGTGTCATAATTATGCTGATTTTATACTCATTTGAACTATTTTTTCACCAAGAGTCTAATGGTGCAACCCATTTCTTCATCTGAGCAACAATTTTTTTTCCCGTGTCGAAAAGAGAATGTTGTGAGGAATCTAAAATATTCTTGAGGAGCCCATATTTGACTATGACAAAAAGGGGTTGAGTTTATACTCAAATTTCATGGTTTTTCATAAGGAACACAATGATGCAAGCCATTTATTCATCTGAGTAGCTGATTTTTAGGTCATCCCCATATTTGGAGGTCTAAGGTGCATTGTTTCCATGTGTTCATTTGATTTTATTGAGATATTGATTTCATTCTTAGATCCATGTATGCCACTTTATGTGAGAGATTTTTCCTTTCTCATGTTGAAGGAGAGATTATGTGAGTGATAGTTATTATAGGGGGGAAATCTCATGCATAGATATGCCATTCTTGTTAAGGGAATACTTCCTTGTATTGACAAATTATTATACATCATGTACTCATCATCATCTTGCAACATTTAATGAAGCAGACTCCCCCCTCTTAACATTGAGCCCGAATATGTAACCCACACTGGGTGAACTCTGTTGTCAATTTGTGTGTATTATTTGATTAGATGGTTTCCTATTTATTTATTCTTACTTAAATTATTCACATGTGGTTTCTCATACTCTTTCACATGCAATTATGCTAACGTCAGAAAAGTAAAAGATCTTGGTTAATTCTGGTAGCTGAGAGAATCCAGATCACCCAAGGAATAAGTTTATCAAAAGCAACAATAACTTGATGTAGCTATTGTAGATATTAATAGTCCCAAGGAAAAAATGTAGGAAAATTAAAAGAGGGATCATGTTTTTAATGGAATACACCAGGAAATTTCTCATGTCAAAGAATATCTTATGTAAAAGAAGATCATTGCCACCAGATGAAAGAATAGAACATATATCTGAAGACCTAGCATAAATAATACAAGAGGAGCATAGAAGAATAAAATTTTCAAATTAAAAATAAATAAAAGGATTGCATGAAAAGGGAAGAGAAAATCCTATCACTAAGAGTTTAAATAGACAAGTTGAACAAGAGGATGAAGATAACACAAACCTTGGCAAAAATTCTTAGTTACGGGAGATATCCATTTCTATAAAAATTTATTGGTTATGGTGGAGACCTAAAGGAGAGGTAACCTCCAAGACCTTGTAAAGGAAATACAAAATGATTCCTTAAAGGTCAAATCAAGGACATAAGAAAGTTGAAAATATTGTGGCTCCAAGAAGAAATGTGGAAGAAATCAAGAGTCATCAAAGTGTTGTACCCCCTCTAAGAAGGAACATTTATAAAATATCTTCATGACAAGGCATCTCATCTAGGTACCCTAGTGAGTTTAATGCTTTTTTTTTTCATGTTCTAACTTTGGGCATATGGATAGGGATTACATTATGTATAATAGGGTTAATTATCAAGAACAAGATCAAAGGCCTAAAAGAAATATTCTATTATCGAAGGAAAAATTTAAAGATAATTTTTCCATTAGAAATTGCATGTCAGTCACTTCGTAATTCAGGTAAAACATAAAATGCTTCTAGCGCCAACACTATGGACATATTTCTCATTATTATTGATATGCGACTGAACCCTCCAAGGAAGAGATTTCAAATATTAGGTACAAGAATGTATGGAGAAGAAATGAGAAAAAATTAAATAAGGAGAATGAAGATGTCCTACTGGTTATGATCTCATAATATTTGAAGTCGAAACTTTGAGATAATTCCATGACGAAAGATGTCAAGGTTCAAGATTATCTAGCTGCAGAGTTGGTTTGTAAATTTTCCTGAATATTACATTTGAATACTTCTTGTTTGATGAATGTTGAATAGTAATACACCTTCAAAGATATAACATTTTATTGGTTTAAATATAACATAAGGTAGATGGCACAACTATTCATAACATATTTTCAACGTCCTTGACAACTTTAGTGGAGTAGAAGCTCTAGTTGATAAAGTTATGGACAAAATTGGAGAAAAAAATGTGTCAATTCATGAGGATCATAGCATTAGAGGGGTAAATAAATAGTGAGGGAGATTAATTTTTTCTATTTTAGGAACCATCAAAGGAAGATAATTGGTTAAGGGGTGAAGAGGAGTCAAAGGAAGACATGTCCACAGTGATTGTCATCTCCTTAAATTCGGTAGACTGGGAGAAAGGCATGTTACAGGAAGCAAACAACTTGTTAGGAGGAGTAATCATCCAGATTTATGCAGGAATGAAATAAAATACAGTACTAATCATAAACGCAGAGATGCAATAGAAATAAAACTTCATTTCATTAATATCAAATAACTGAAATATTCTTAAAGACATAATGGACATAAACTATCTAGGGTGATGGTAGGTTAAATCTGAGAAGAGATGTGACAGATACATGCCTATTAATTGTGTTAAAATGAGGCTTGAAGGCCTATTTATTATTTAGAAACAATGGAAAAGCCTAAAAATCCAAAAACCTAACCCTAGGAGATGAAACACCAAGTTATGTGGCTCGTTGGGGTAAATTGGTAGATCAATTTCTCGAGGTCGTAACTTTGGCATACGATCTCCGTTCAACGGACATGATACCTCGTTAGAAATATATGTCCACGAAATACATATAACCCTAGAGATTTAAAAAAAAAAAAAACGTCATTTAGGGCCTCAAAATGGCTTCGAAAGTTCAGGACCCGAAAAACTCCCAAAAATACTAAATTTGGCTACAATTAAGGAAACTAAAAAACTGAAAGAAAGAATGGTGGGAATCCAAGTGGAATAGGCAGGTGGCCACCAATATCCACCTAGATCATTCCTCCCCCCTTAGGAATCAATTTTCCTCATTGCGTTGACTTTCTCCAGGAGACCTACAATGTCGAATGTGTCAAGTAATAGTGGAAAGTATGGTCGAAGGCGATCGACATTGAACACTGGTTGTTGACCAAGGAATGGGAGAATGATAATCTCAAATGCATTGTCTCCCACAAACTTAATAATGGTCTAGGGTCCATATCAGAGTGACATGAGCTTAGGATGAGCTCTGGTTAGGCGTTATTTCTACAAATGGTACCAAAATGTTTCGCCCACCTAGAACTTGGGTGGCACCCAGTGTTGATGATGTCACTGCATGTACTTGGCATTGAATTTATCCAAGATATCATGGACCTACTAGCGGATGTGTTGGATGCGTTCAATAGATCTGTTTGTTTTATCATCTTTAGATAGTACATGTGAGGATCTTGGCCCAATTTTCCCTTTCTGCAACATCTCTTGGATCTGATTCTTGATTTCATCATTCTCTAGAATAGAACCTCGATAGATCATCCCGTTAAGCATTGGTGCATCTAGGGTTAGATCAATGGAGTACTTGATTTGACAGTGTAGAGGATTCCTTGTGAGTGATGAGAAAATTTCCTTGTATTCCTCCATGAGTTTGTCCATCTGTTGCGGTTGAGCAGGGGAGCCCTGTTTGGAGGTTGCGGTCACAATATTTTTCTTTCTCTAAGGGGGAATGGTAATGAAAAAAAATTTCCTATTTTTTTAAATAGTCTTATTGCATTTATTTGCAGTACTGAATGAGATGGAGGAAGGCGGTACTATCTCTAGTATCTTGTACAACTTATTTACCAAAGTAGTAATAAAAAATCGATGCTTAGACTCATACGTAGTGTGTTGCTTCCACAAGTATGGCTGGCCTAATAATACATCAGACATGTCAAGAGGAGAAACATCACACAGTACCTCATCCATGAAGGGCTTGATATTGTACGGAAGGCAACATTGTTGGCTGACGCATAGATCTCTTCCTTGGTGAAGCCACCTGATGGTACATGGTTGCAAGTGTGTTGTGGTCGGTAGGCTAAGCCACTTCATGAACTCTTCTGAAATGAGGTTCTTTTGGATTTCGTTATCGACAAGGAATTGTTGTGGCGAACCCTTCACCCATATCTAGGAATGGAAGAGGCGCTCCACTTTCTTTGGATCCTTGGGCTCCTCCCTATGCAGCTTGGTGGTGGAAATGGTGGCACTAGGTTCCAAATGAACTATCAGCTTCCCCTTGTCATTTCCCTTGTCTGGTTCTAACGTAGAATTAGAACATGCATCTAATTCAAACGCCTTATGTTTGGTCACCAACGACTATTTGGCCCGACAATCGCTTATGTTTTGAGTGGAGCTATTATGAAATTCACACCACTTCCCCATGTCCTTCTGTGCATTTGTGGTGTTTTTCTAAGTCACCATTCTTTATCTTTTCCCCTTGATATATAGTTTGGGGGGCACCTTTCCCTGGCTTGGCATTCGCGGATCCAAATTATCACCTATTTCTCTTAAATTTCTACTCAATCTTGGTAGCATATCGATATTTCGTTCCAAGCGAGGTAATTTCAAGGAACTCCATTTCCTCTTAAATGTATCTCTGGAAACAAATATGGTACTTGAGCACCAAATTTTTCTCTGAATATTTAATACCCAACTTTGTTTGTAGGGTATGGAACAAATTTGTCAACTCCTACACATCTTGAACCCTTTTCTTCCGTAGCTTGGTCCATTGGATTTACTTGTCCTCATAGCTCCCGACGAGGTAATATTATTCATTGATGTCGTATCAAAATGAATTCCAAGTGGGTGTAGTCGAGAACAGAGAGGGTGCCCTCTCATCCTTTTGCTCACATAAGGTTTCCCACCAGTTTTTGACATGGGGGAATCTTTGAGGAGTGAAAAAGAAATATTTTCTCAGTTGGAGAAATCATGGATCGAAAAAATAACCTTCCATAAAATTCAACCATATATCTATGACATTTGCATCTATCTGGCCTTCAAATACAGGAATTTCGAAGTTGACTTGTACCTTGAAAGGAGTGGTGCCTAGAGAGTGGCTCATGGATGAACATGCACCACCACCGTGAAGCCATTGAAGGATCTGGGAAAAGTCATACATAGTCGTGTACCTTTTTTTCTTGATGGCCTCCTCAAGCAATATTTTGATAGGATATCCTGCTCCATCGTCTTTCTTTTCTTTCCCCATGGGTGGCCATAGAGGTTTGTGAGGATGATATTGTAAAGGATCAACTAGAGAAAGAGAAGAACACTCTAATAAAACTAATCCATATTTATGTAGGAAAAAAATAAAATATAGTACTGAACATAAAGGCTGAGATGCAGCTGAAATAAAACTTCATTTTATTAATATGAAATAACTGAAATATGTTGTCACATAGAATGGACATAAAATAGCTAGGGAAATGGTAGCTTATCTTAGAGAATATATGTGGCGGCTACATTCCTATGAACTATGTTACAATGAGGCTCTAAGGCCTATTTATTAATGATAAATAATGGATTACCCTAAACATTGAAAAACCTAACCCTAGGAGATGAAACACCAAACTATGGGCCCCATTTGGGTAAATTGGTACATCCAATTCTCGGGGTCGTAACTTTGGCGTACGATCTATGTTTCATGCACACTATAGCTTGTTAGAAATATCTATCTGAGGACTATAATTTACGCCATTAATTTTCCAAAAAAATGTCGTTTAGGGCCTCAAAATGGATTAGGAATTTCAGGACCCAAAAAAATTCCAAAAATAGTAAATTGTGCTACAATTAGGGAAACTTAAAAACTGAAGGAAACAATGGTAGGAGTCCAAGTGGAATAGGCAAGTGGACACCAATAATCATTTTCTATTTATTTCAACCAAGGAGAGAAATCAGGAAAATAATATTGAGGCATGGATTTAGGGGGAGTAGTGATCTCAGGGGGAGTATGTGTTGCTATCAATGCCAAAGGGAGAGATTTTTCAATGGAATTGTAGCTGATGCCAACATCCATTATTGAAAACTCTTAATATTTTTTTGGATTGCATAAATTGGAATCTCCAATGGAAGAAAACCCAAGAATCCCTTCACCTATTTGAATTCTTGAGAAAAAAGATCAATGAAGCTACTCCTAATATCATTATAATTGATTTTCCACATCCAGTTGATTCAAGTGGTATATAGCACACTACTCGAGCCCTCATGGTTATATATATATGCCCAGTCAAAAACGATGCACCTGATTATGGTAAAAAACCCCATAATGTGATGATGTTGCAATATTACATTGACTAACAAAAGGAGGATAATTTTTGTTAAGGAGGAAATTTTCTAATGTTATTTTCAAAATACATATTGTTCTGACCAATAATAAATATTGATCCAACTTTTTACTGTTCGTTTTATTTATTTTGAAAATCATTCATAAACATAATGAAAAAATGATATTTCGGGAAATTTCAAACATTCTCTAGTCATATTTTCGACATCTCAGTTATCATCGTAATTTCAAAGGAAATTAGCACTGCAATTCGTGCAGTCAGCCTATTGATGACAATCATCCTTGCTATGCATTTGAAGATAGTTTTCTTATGTCGTTGAAATGTCTATAATAATACCAACATAAATGGTCATCACAACAACAACAACCATGTTAATTCTGTGATGATCATGCCATAATTGCAATGTTTTGTCCATGCGAGTGAATGTTTCTAGACCGATGACCCCACCAATTATATAAAGTTTGTTGTAACAAGATTGTCATAAATTTGATGTTTAGGTCATAGGAAGGCCTATCACAAGACCCACGGTACAAGAAATTTTAAGAACTACGTTATGATGAAGGCTCCATAGTTGGGACATTGAAGGTATGGAAAATTTACTCCAAAGACCGATGATTCCACTAATTTTACAAAGTATGTTGTGAAAAAAGTGTCGTTGTTGTGACATTTTGGTCATGGGAAATCATCGCAAAAACCACTAATTTTACAAAAAAAATTCAATGGGCATGTCATAGTTGCGATTTTTGGCCTACGAGGAATTTCATTGCAAGACCGATAGTATCAAAAATTTAATTAAAAAATGTGTAACACCCTCCTCCCACACTTACCCAATTTCACTGGTATACCGAGGTAAATATGTGAGAAAGAGTTACTATGAAATGAATCATAATTATAAGTACAACTGAAGAAATGGAATCAACAAACTGAAATCTTACTAACCTTCCTCAAGAGCTACAAAACCCCAAGGAGCCAAACAACCACTCCAAGTACCCAAACCTCGAGCTAACTTTATTTTTCAGTGATATGGACTCTCATTCACTTACATAACAAGGAAATCATGTAGTTGTGACCCTCCAATCACATGGATAACCATGCCTCCCAACAAATGCAGTCTATTTTTCCCAATTTTGAGCATGAAATCCTATAACCTGAGCCACTTTTTCATGGCTAGAACCTAGACCTTGCCGATAGTTTGAAAGGACTTTCCATAAATATGAATGACAGAAGGAAAAATCCATTAATGCAAAAAATAGTCAATAACTTGACCTATCCAGGTCTAACCATCATAAAATTTTCATCAAAGAAATTATGGCACTAGTACATTTGGCAGAAATTCCGACACTTTAGTTCTGACAATTTTGACCAAATGTCAGAAATTTCCCCAAATTTTATCAATTTTTTAAGTCTTGCCCACAACTTACGCTATACTGACATTTGGAGACAAGTGTCAGATTTTGACTCTTAGAGGTAAATGTTGGTCTTGCGACGGTTGGAGAAAAGCGTCAGAATTGCAACGGATTGGAGGAAAGTGTCGGTCTTGCGACACTTAGAGCTAAGCGTCACTATTGCGACGTTTGGAGCAAAGCATCGGAATTGCGACGGATTAGAGGAAAGTGTCGGTAAGACAGTTAGAGCTAAGTATCGCTATTTCAATGTTTAGAGCAAAGCGTCGGAATTGTGACGCATTAGAGGAAAGTGTCGGTCTTACCGACATTTTCCTCTAATCTGTCACAATTCCGACGCTTTGTTCCAAACGTTGCAATAGCGACACTTAGCTCCAAGTGTTTCTATTACGACGTTTGGAGAAAAGCATTCGAATTGTGATGGATTGGAGGAAAGTATTGGTCTTGTGACGCTTTCCTCCAATCCATCGCAATTCCGACACTTTTCTCTGAATGTCACAATAGCGACACTTAGCTCTAGTTACCATGTTCCATATGAAAATCTAAGCAACCGGCTCTGTGATTGATCTAGTAAAGGAAAAGTTAGTTTCTCATTTTATATCGTGGGTTAATCGCTTCGGTGAACAACTTTTGGTGAAAGGTTCTTTATAAAATGAACGGTTATTTATAAAATATGAGTGAGCAGATAGGGTTCAAACACCTAGCAAGATCACGTAGATTTCGCCATCGTAGTATAGTTATATGTAGCGCATAGTATTATTCATTGTTATGGAGATTGTATAGTTTAATTACTCTTGAAAGCATAAAGCATCGGCCAAATCGAAGAAAATTGGCACAATGGATCTCCAGAAATCCCGATGAAAAACAAACAGGGAAACTAGCTTTTGCAACTCCAAAAATTAGGCCGAACTCTATATGTTGGTTGTAAATCAAACACAAATTGAAGTGTCGCCTTTCATTTTTAGTAGTAAATTAATAGATCATCTAAATCGAATCAGATGGAAATTTTCTTGTCAACATCCAAGTAGTTGAAATAGAGATCCAAATATGTAAGAATCGGTAGCTTCCTAGATCTATAGAAATAAGCACTCAAATTTTGTTATTTGAGTGATAGAGATTTGTAAACTATTTCGATAATATAATGTCAATGAACAAGCTATTAGAGTGATAGAGATTTGTAAACTGTTTCCATAATGCAATGTCAATGAACAAGTTGTTAGGTACGGGGTAGAGGACCCATTAATTTATTTTAGCCTTCTGTGCATTAGTGAAACTTGAGGGGGTAAAAGTATCTGGGAAGGAAAGTTTCTAAGAAAAATGGTTTATAAGGAGTGACATTCATTCCATCCCTTACAATTTTTAGCGCACAAAAATCCATAGTTTTGTAGAAAATATATCCCTCACACAATATATTCAATATTTGTAGATAATGAATCACATTGCATATGAATTAATCAAAATAAATATCCCTTTTGTTGACAAATAAGTTTCATTAAAGACAAAAAAAAACCTTAGATAAAAATAGGTTAACATATTGACCTAGTGAAGAACCAATCCTCTTTGGTAAGATCCTCTTTTTTTTTTCAAAATTTTTAATAAATGTTAACCTCCAAAATTTGCTAAGTTGTGACTGCACGGGTGCCCTGTGCATGTTCGTTCGGCCTGTTTTCCATTGCTCCCTTATGCCTTCGTTTGGTCGTGCCCACCGTGTCGCGTCGTGTGAGGGTGCCCGCCCAAACATGTTCAGGTCGGGTCATTTCGTTTGAGGGCGTTCGTATCAAATTTGCTAAGTTGTGACCGCACGGGTGCCTTGTGCATGTTCGTGCAGCCCGTTTGCTGTTTTCTCCCTTGTGCCTTTGTTCGGTAGCCCGCCGTGTCATTTCATTTGAGGGCGCCCACCCAAACCCATTCAGGTAGGGTTGTTTCATTTGAGGGCGTTTGCCGAAACCCGTTCAGGTAGGGTCATTTTGGTTGAGGGCGCCCGCCCAAACGTGTTCGAGTTAGGTCATTTCAGTTGAGGGCGCCTGCCCAAATGCATTTGGGTCAGGTCGATTCAGTTGAGGGAGGCTGTATCAATTTTTCTAAGTACTTGTGACCGCACGGGTTCCCTCTACATGTTCATGTGGCCCATTTTCCGGTTGCTCCCTTGTGCCTTCATTCGTTCATGCGCGTCATGTCGCGTCGTGTGAGGGTGCTTGCCAAACGCGTTCTGGTCAGGTCATTTTGTTTGATGGTGGCCGTATCAAATTTTTTAAGTTGTGACCACACGAGTGTCTTATGCACATTCATGTGGCCCATTTTTCATTTTCTCCCCTGTGCCTTCGTTCAGTCAGGCAAGCCCTGTCATTTAGTTTGAGGGCACCCACCCAAACCCGTTCGGGTCGGGTCATTTCGATTGAGGGCACCCACCCAAATGTTTTTGGGTTGGGTCGTTTCAGTTGAGGGCACCTGCCCAAATGCATTCAGTTCAGGTCATTTTAGTTGAGGGTTCCTGCCCAAATGCGTTTGGGTCTGGTTGTTTCGGTTGAGGACGACTGTATCAAAATTTCTAAGTACTTGTGACCGCACGGGTGCCCTGTGCATGTTCGTGCGGCCCGTTTTCCAGTTGCTCCCTTGTGCCTTCGTTCAGCTGTACGTGCCATGTCGAGCCGTGTGAGGGCTCCTGCCCAAATGCGTTTGGGTCGGGTCATTTCGTTTGAGGGCAGTCGTATCAAATTTGATAAGTTGTGACTGCACGAGTTCCTTGTGCACGTTCGTGTGGCCTATTTGCCATTTTCTCCCTTGTGCCTTTCTTTGGTAGCCCGTCGTGTCATTTTGTTTGAGGGCACCCACCCAAACCTGTTCGGGTAGGGTCGTTTCATTATAGGATGGTCATATCAAATTTGCTAAGTTGTGACCGCATGGGTGCCTTGTGGACGTTCGTGCGGCCCGTTTGCTGTTTTCTCCCTTGTCCCTTCGTTTGGTAGCCCGCCATGTCGTTTCGTTTGAGGGCGCCCGCCCAAACCCGTTTTGGTAGGGTAATTTCATTTGAGGGTGCCCATTGAAACCCATTCGAGTAGGGTCGTTTTGGTTGAGGGCGCCCGCCCAAATGCATTTGGGTTGGGTCATTTCAGTTGAGGGCGCCCGCCCAAATGCGTTTGGGTCGGGTCGGTTCGGTTGAGGGCGGCTGTATCAAATTTTCTAAGTACTTGTGACCGCACAGGTGCCCTATGCACGTTTGTGCAACCCATTTTCCAGTTCCTCTAACTAGTACATTTGGCGGAAATTTCGACACTTTTGACCAAATGTCGAAAATTTCCCCAAATTTTATCAATTTTTCAAATCTCGCTCATATCAATTTTGCTAAGTTGTGACTGCTTGGATGCCTTGTGCACATTTGGGTGGCCCGTTTTTCAATTTCTCCCCTGTGGCATCATTCACCGTGTCACACCATGTGAGGCTGCTGCCCGACTGGGCGCGTTTGGGCTGGGTCATTTCGTTCAAGGGTGCCTGCATCAGTTTTTCTAAGTTGTGACCACCCGAGTGCCTTGTTCACATTTGGGCGGCCCGTTTTCCATTTTCTCCCTTGTGGCATCATTTTTTCGGGCACACCATGTCGCACTATGTGAGGTCACCCGATCGGGTGCGTTCAATTCGGGTCATTTCGTTTGAGGGTGCCCATATCAGTTTTGCTAAGTTTTGACCGCCCAGGTGCCTTGTGCACATTCGAGTGGCCCGTTTTTCGTTTTCTCCCTTGTGGTATCGTTCGGTCGGGTGCATTATTTCACGTCATGTGAGGTTGCCTGACAGGGCAACCTCTGGTCGAACCATTTCGTTCAAGGGCGTCCATATCAATTTTGTTAAGTTGTGACCACCCGGGTGCCTTGTGCACATTCAAGCGGCCTGTTTTTTGTTTTCTCTAGCCTTGTGGCATCGTTCAGTCAGGCACACCGTGTCGCGCCGTGTGAGGGCGCCCGACCAAGCTCGTTCAATTCGGGCCGTTTCGTTTTAGGGCGCCCATATCAATTTTGCTAAGTTCTAACCACCCAGGTGCCTTGTGCACATTCAGGCAGACTGTTTGTTGTTTTCTCCCTTGTGGCATCGTTCAGTCGGCCGCGCTGTGTCATGTTGTGTGAGGTCGCCCGACTGGGCACATTCGTGTCGGGTCGGGCCGTTTCGTTTGAGGGAACACGTATCAATTTTTTCTAATTTATGACCGCCCGGGTGTCTTGTGCACATTCGGGCGACCCGTTTGCCGTTTGATCCCTTGTAGCATTTTTTGGTCATGCGCACCGTGTGAGGTCGCTCGACCAAGTGCGTTCGGGTCGGGTCAAGCCGTTTCGTTCAAGGGCGCCCATATCAATGCTGCTAAGTTATGACCGCCTAGGTGGTTTGTGCACGTTCAGGTAGCCCATTTGTCATTTTCTCCCTTGTGGCATCGTTCGGTCGGGCACGTCGTGTTGCACCATGTGAGGGTGCCCGACCAAGCATGTTCGGGTTGCATTGTTTCATTTGAAGGCGCCCGTATCAGTTTTGCTAAGTTGTCACTGCTCGGGTGCCTTGTGCATGTTCGGGTGTCCCATTTTTCATTTTCTCACTTGTGGCATCGTTCGGTCGTTCAGCTATCCCTTTTAGGTCAGGTCAGGTTGTGCCGTGTAAGGCCGCCCAAGGAAACGCGTTCATACGGGTTGGGTTTATTTGTGTACTGATGGCGCTGAAGGAAACGCGTTCATGCGGGTCAGGTTGGGTCTAGTCTGGTCTTTTCGTGTGAGGCGGCCAAAGGAAATACCTTCTTATGGGTCCGGTCGAGTCATGTAATGGTGCCCAATTAGCTAGAAACGAGTTTGAGTTATAAGGTTAGGTCGGTTCATGCCATATTCTAAGGGCACCCAAGGAAACACGCGGTTCGGGTGGGACGGGTCGGGTGATCTGGTCGGGTCAGGTCATGTCGTGCGAGGCCGCCCAAGGTTTTGGTCGAGTCGTGTCTTGTGAGGCCACCCAAGGAAATGCATTCTTACGGGTTGGGTCGAGTTGGGTCTGGTTGAGTCGTGTCGTGTGAGGCCGCCCAAGGAAACACGTTCATATGGGTCGAGTCAAGTCATGTGATGGCGCTCAAGGAAACATGTTTGAGTGGGTCAGGTTAGGTCTGGTTGGGTCTTCTCAACGTGTTAGGCCACCCAAGGAAACACGTTCATATGGGTCGGGTTGAGTCGTGTACTAATGGCGCTCAAGTAAATGCATTCAGACTGGTCAGGTTGGGTCTGGTCGGGTCTTGTCATGTGAGGCTGCCAAAGGAAACATGTTCATATGGGTCGGGTGGAGTTGTGCGATGGTGCTCAAGGAAACGCGTTCGGGCGGGTTGGGTTGCGTCTGGCTGGGTCTTGTCGTGTGAGGCTGCCCAAGGAAACACATTCGTAGTATGGGTTGGGTCGAGTCATGTGATGGCACCCAATTAGCTGGAAACGAATTTGAGTTAGGTCAGGTCGGTTTGTGTCGTATTGTAAGGGTGCGAAAGGAAACACATTCGGGAGGGTCAGGTTGGGTCGGGTCAGGTCAGGTTGTGTCGTGTGAGGCTGCCCACGGAGACGCGTTCAGGTGTGTCAAGTTAGGTCTGTTCAGTTCATGTCGTGTGAGGCCACCCAAGGAAACACGTTTGTACGGGTTGGGTTGAGTCATGTCATGTGAGGCCGCTGAAGGAAACACGTTTGTACGGGTTGGGTCGAGTCTTGTGATGGTGCCCAATTAGCTGGAAATGAGTTTGGGTTAGGTCATGAGGTCGGTTGGTGTCGTATTGTAAGGGTGCTCAAGGAATCACACGGTTCGGGCAAGTCGGGTCGGGTCGGGTCGTTCAGGTCAAATCATGTGAGGGAGGTCATATAAAAAATGATAATTTTTGACTGCCCATGTACGTTGTGCACGTTCATGTGACCCATTTCTCATTTTCTCCCTCATGCCTTCTATGTTCAGGTGGGTCCGGTCGGGTTGGCTCGTGTGATGTCGCCCAAGGAAATGCATTCAGGTCGGGTTGGGTCGGGTCGTGTTGTACCGTGAGGGCACCCAAGGAAACATGCTTGAGAGGGCCAGGTCAGGTTGGGTCATGTGAGGGCGCCCAAGCTAGAACATTTCTGACCAGGTCGGGTCATGTCATGAGGGTGCCTAGGGAAATTACGCATTTGGGTGGGTCGGGTCAAGTCGTGTGATGCCGCCCAGGGAAACCTGTTGGGGTCAGGTCGGGTCAGGTCATGACATATTGTGAGGGCACCCAAGGGACGTTCGGGCGGGTCGGGCCAGGTCTGGTCTGGTCATATCATGTCATGTCATGAGGCCACCCAAGGAAACACGTTCAGGCGGGTCGATTCGGGTTGGGTTGGGTCATGTGAGGGTGGTCGTATAAAAAGTGCTAAATTGTGACCGCCTTAAAATCTAGTGCCTCCTCATAAAATCCTCTCCTCGTATAATCGACCACCATTACAGACATTTACACCATATTTGGTTTAGACATTTAGAAGGTAGCTGGTAGGGTTACCCTATCTCCCATATCCATGTAGAGTAATTTGGTCATATATTATTTCTTCTATGATACTAGTTCCTCTCTCTTAAGTCTTATCTCTTGTCCTTCTTCTCTCTCCCTTTCTCTCATTATACCTCCCTCTCTCTTCCCCAATCTCCCTCTCTCTCTCTCTCTCTCTCTCTCTCTCTCTCTCTCTCTCTCTCTCTACCCTCCAATCCTCTCACTATATCCCTCCCTCTATCTTTCTTTCTGCCCTCCTTCCATATTTCTATCACTATCTCCCTCTCTTACCCTTCTCTATCTCTCTCACTCCTCTCCCTCTCTCTCCCTCTCCATTCCTTCTCTCCCCTCTCCTTCATTTTATCTCCATCTCTCCCTTAATGTGACTCCCCTTATCTCGACACCTTTATCAATATATGTCTTTATTATTCCTTGTGATATATATCTAGATTTAATATATATCATGACATATTGGGAACTACGATTGGGTTAATTTCACCTTGTTGGCAAGGTTAAAATGGTTAATCTTCGATACACAAAATGTAGATCAAATATTTCATCAAAAAGAGGGAACCATACCCTATCTTCCAAGCTATTCCTATCAATCGCTTAGCCTCTTCTTCCTCTCACATGAATGTAGTCTTGCTTGACTAGTATAGAAGAAGATTTCACATTATCAACTATTTGTTTGGGACAAATTTTAGCTACTTCAACACTGCTACATTCTTCAAGCTTATCCTTTAAACCATCTTAGTATTTTGTACTCTCTTCAAATTTGTAGTGCTTTCCATTCCTCTCAGTCACATATGTTTCCTTGGTCTGTTAAGGGACAAGGTCGACAACATTAGGATGTTCTTTCAATAAACAACAGTATTAGCACAGTCAGGTGGAGCAAGATTATAAGAGCCAAATTTCTCATGAATGTGGGACACTCGAACTTAAGATTTTCTGGAGTAGTAATGAGGTGCATTATGGTTATTAAGACTTCATCAAATGGCCATTCTCCGGACTTAAATTGTGTGACAACACTATGGCTGAGTTTGAAATTAGAGATTGAACATACATTTGGTTTGATTGCAATAAACATTTTCAGCAATAAATGTAAAGCAATGGATAACAAATACTATAAATTAATAAATAAAGAAGACATGGCAACAAGCAACAGTACTTACAAAATTGTTACATTGAGACGCAAAGAATAAGCAACTATTGTGCACAAACAGATACCAATGAAACTATCATCTTAACCCCTAACCCTTGAAAACTAATTCCCAAACCCTAACCCATTTAATCCTCTAAACCTCTAAACCCCTAACCCATTTAACCCCTAAACCATAAACCTCTAAACCCTTAACCCCTAACCCCTAAACCCTTAACCCCTGACCCATTTAACCCCCTAAACCCTAGTAAACCCCTAACCCATTTAACACCCTAAACCCTAAACCTATAAACCCTTAACCCCTAACCCCTTAAACCCTAAACCATTAAACCCTTAACCCTAACCCCATTAGCCCCTAAAATCCTTAACTGTTAAATCCCCTAACCCCATAAATCCCTAACCCATTTAACCCCCTAAAACCTAAACCTATAACCCCTTAACCTCCTAATCCCTAAACATATAACCCCTTAATGGTGGTGTATTCATGCTCCTTCTGAATAACCAATAAAGAGTCAAGGAAATTGACCAATATGTTGTCAAGTTTTATCTTATCCATCTCTCGGGTAAGCTGCTTTTCGGCTAAATCCACTGCTTTTGATCTCAATTTTTCCAATTGCTTCCTTCTCTCATATGATACCTAAGCCTTTTCCTTTCTCTTCCCTTCTAATTACATAATAGTGTCATAGTTATGCCAACCAACTTCTTTTGAAAGCCTTCCTAGTAGACAATACTTGTGACCTGGCACCTAAATCGCCTAACCCCTAACCCCCAATCCATAAACCCTTAACCACTAAATCATTATGATCTCCCTAATCCCTTAACAAGTACTAAATCATTACTCCCCTAACCCCTAAATGTACCTAGATCCCCTAACCCCTAAGCCCCCAATCCCTAACCCCTTAACCTGCACTAACTCATTATTCTAGTCCTAACCCCTAATCTCCTATTCCTCGAACCCCTAAGCCCCTAAAAAGTATGCCATGAAAACCCTCCAAAAAATTCTTAAATGATGGGAATTCCTATTCAATATGAGTGAGGCTAGTCATCGAATGTGACAAGTCATCCAAGATACCTCGAAATTTTTGATTTCTGCCTTGGGGAATGTGAAATAGTGCATAAGATACAATCACTGGTGAGAAAATCATTGGTTCGAAACTATGTGGGAAAAATTCCAGTCAAGCTAAGGGATGGTGTGGCCTAGGTTGGATGCGATCCCTAGGTGATCTTGATGGCTTAAAATCCCTTGGTTCATGGCTACTCAAATCACATGTTAGGCATGCAACTCATCTCAAAACTTACATTACCTAAAAAAATAAAAGTAATGGATTAATGCACAACTTATTTATTTCTTGGGCATATGTCTAGGTATGTTGACATAAATTATTTACTTATTCATTAGGAATAACATATAATGGTTCAATATATGGAACATTAGAACTTTAAATATGAATATTTGTATTTTCAAAAGTTTGCATAGGATTAGAATATTCACTAAAAAATTTGTGTGACATATCATTATGTATATTATTATTATTATTCATACAATACAGCCCTCCTAGAGCAAAAATCGTTGACATGGTGGAATGACCATAAGAAATGAGTGGATTTTCTCCCCAATGAAAGTTCCCATTTTATTTATGGAAACATACAAATAACCTACATACTTTAGAAAATAAATTTCTACTTCCTTAAATCTTCATTTTGGTGTACAATTTATAATTTATTAGATATAATCTTATAAATAAAATACAATGGAGAAAATTAAAACCCCTTAACATTCTTCTTCACAAGTGTGTTTGATTTGAACATTGTTCCTAATCGAGAAACTAGGAGATGATTTTTTTTCTTAAAGGTCTAATTTAAAAAGTAGATTGATTTTAGAATTAAGACTATGTGAAACCAAATTTTAGATTTTATACCTATTCAATTTTTTTTTCCCGCTCCGCTTGTTCCACCTATTCAAATATTCTTAATCGACCTATTCAATTTTTTTTTCCCCGCTCCGCTTGTTCGACCTTTATGCCTTCTTTCCCACGATTCCATTCTTCCCTATGATGCTTTCTTTTTTCCAGATTCTTGCAGAAGCATGGATGCTCTGAAACCCTAAAGTGGCCACAGTCATTTAATGGCTTGAAATCCATAGTATCTGGTGGAGATATTTCGAGTTTTGCCGATGTTCAGAAATATGTGGGAGATCTGAAGAGAAATCGATCGTGGAAGAATGCTCTCTTCTTATGGAAGAATTAGATTAGTATTTCCCTTGTTTTACCCCATTCAAATTCACTATTTTTTCTTCTACGCTATCTTAAGTGTCAGTCTGCAAATCTGCAAATCTGGGGTAAAAAGTATTTCGCCCAGTGGAGGCTTGTTAAGATAATGTATTTCACTTGCACTTGGGATTCCTATTTTCAATGGATTTAAGAGCTACACAAACCAAGATCCCAGACTATACCCCTAACAACAACAATAATTGGCCCACTAGTTTCCCTAACCCTTTGCCACGCTAAGGGCTCCTCCCATACACTAGAGGAAAAACTCGGAGCTTCGATAGGTCCATGGGAAGATATGGAGCTGTTATCACTCACAATTGCACCATGTTTCCTTTCATTTTTGTTATAACAAAGTTTTCCTTGAGAATTTTCATCATGAAGTTTCATGACATCCTATCGCTACCATCTTTTATCATTACCCTTGGTGTGTGGGGAGTTATTGTATCTATCCTCTCTTGTGCCCTCATTAATCTCACCCCCAGTAGCGATGAAGTGTCATTCTTGATCAACTCTTCTAGGGGGACCAAGTCATAGTGGATTATATCTAGAGGTCATCCTGGAGAAAAATCTTGATTATGCTCTCATATTCCCCAATTTTCTAACCAATATGCCACTTTGGCACCCGTCCTCATGGTGTGAGTAACTATCACATATGGAAAGGGGAGTAGTGACTACCAGATTATAATTATCTACATCTCTAAGTGCCAACTCTTGATCACCTTAAAAGAAAAAAATCCATTAAATATCCTTTGAGTAGCGTTAATCACCAACACCAAGCGTCGAATGAGTTTTATCTTAGGTAACACTATCCTTCTATATATTTGGAGGAATTTCACAAGAGTTGTGGTATTAGAAGAATTGTTGGTTGTGGTTTCACACAAGCTTGCAAAGTGGCCCACTGGGCAGCCTAGTGAGTCCCATAGAATACCTTCATATCTACGTGGACCTAGGTTTCCCTCAGAAGCTCCCTCAAAATTGAGTTTTAAAAAACTCTCGGGCGGAGGTATGACATCAATGCCAATTCCACCTTCCCTTGGGATATGTATGGAGCTTATATGCCACCATGTATGGGGCAAGGTAAAAGAATGCAATAATTGGGGCTTCCTATCTATCTATTCCTCTTTGATAAAAATTTCATACAAAATAGTCTCTTGGATGTCTGGCTTCATGGATTTCCAAATAAGCTGGGCTTTATCTCCTTAATATTTAGAAATGGCTCTATTATGGCCCTTCCATATGTTCCATAGAAGGAATGATATAACTAGAACCCATGCTCAATTTATAATTGGATTTTTAAACAATGAAATTCTTATTGTTCTATGGTTTTTATAATATTTTTTCTCAAGTGATCTAGATGGATGAACGTGCTTTTTACCAATCCCCACTAGGTATCAACAACTAGGGAAGTTTTCAAAATATTCTCCATGTTTTCCTTTTTTTTTTTACATACAATGGATATCAAAAGGCCAATATATCCCTTTCTAAGCACCTAATCCCATGTTAAAAGGAATCTCCTTCCTACCAGCAAAAGAAAATTAAACGCCTTTGGCCATAAGTTTTAGGGATGTATCTTTATCTAGATTGAGTCACTAGAGAGATTCACATGATCTACTATGATCAAGTAGGATTATTTTATTGAGAACATACCTTGCATATTATAGCCCCGCCAAATCATATCTATCCACTGATATATAGGGATGTGAGATTCATTTAATGTAATTATGAAGGGTGCCCAGTTTTGAATGGTCTCTTACTGTTTCCAATTAATTTTCATTTTCCATAATCTCCATTCAGCTTGAGGGATCATATCATTCCAATAGTATGCTACCTTTCTGTCTCTTTGAGATCCCATTCAGGCTCTAAACGTGTCTAGCTAAGGGTTCCTTTTTAGTTTGGGTGACTACTACCACGAGTCTTCCCAAAAGGATGTTGAGGTCCCACCATGAATTTCCCAAAAGAAGTGGTCGTTTACAATATGGTTTTTTTGACAGGTTAGGTTCCATAAAGCATAGTCAGGGGAGATTTTTCATATCTGGTCATCTGTACTAAATTGTGGCCGCGACCATAATTTTTACTATAGATTTGAATATAGGTTAAGAGTTATCTTGAAAAAATGGGCCTCTTTATAGACTGACTTTGCAGAATGACTTTTTAAAACGTCGGAATATTATGAATGGAAATGTGATAACTACAAATGTCATCAAAGTTTAGATAGATATCTAGGGGTGATTGTCAAATTCCAAGCCTGCCTTTTGATATGAATTTCAAATTGGCATGGGATATCAAGTAAATTCATCTTGCAGCCATCCATTTTTTATCTGCATAATGTGAGCCTTTCTGGACCTTCTTGTCTTGTGCATTTAAAATGTCTTATGGCATGCCAGTCCCTGAGTTCTAATCACATTTCAAAATGGTGTTTCAACCTTTCCATCTTTCAATGTATCATATGTGGGCTTATTTGTTAGTGAAATTAAGTTATATTTTTATTGACTAAAGATATTTCATAGTTGATAACCCTTACTTTGTCTACTTTGAGTAACCAGAAAATCATGATTATGCACTGCCAAAGAGGCATACCGTTGTCAAATGCCATCCTTGAGAAGGCAAGATGAACATATAATAAATTTGAATAGATCAACTTTGAAGGAATATTTATCTATATCTATACATCTATAAATAATATAAATAACATTGGGAAAAAAATGTTAGGAACATAGATGAAATAATTTGTAATCATCAATTAATCAATGAGGGCCTTGAAAAGATTCAATCTGCAATAATCAGAAAATAATAGGGAAAAATCGGCTAATCTTGGCACGCCAGTAATGTTAAAATAAATAATTAAGATTATTTCGAAATAATAGTTTTGTTAGTTGCATTATGATTGATTTGATTAATATGAGATTATTTCATATATGGTTTGGAACATTTAAACCAATTGCTTGTGACTATCCCCATGGAAACTCATAATTGCTACATTGATCAAGATGGTTTCAAGATCTGACAATATTTTACATGGTTTTGAATGTAGATATATTTTGGAAAGTTTCAAATGAGTGGGAGAATGTTGACATTGGTGTTTTTGTATGTGGTCCTGAAAGTTTAGAGACAAGAATAGCAAAGGAATGAAGGTCATATAACTTAAGAAACTTGGGAAACTCTAGAAACGGAGTTGTGTTTCATTTCAACAATCATAGCTTTGATCTGTAACGAACTAATTATATAGATATCACTATGACATAATGGCTCATTGTATTATTTATACATAGGTTTCATATGCAAGTCTATAGTTGCCTTGCTATTATTTTGCCCTATTTCATGAATTGACATGATTATGTAAGGCTCACCAAGGCCAAAATTGCCTCACGGGACCTACACAAGTTAAAATCTATATGATGTAACTATTGATATGTAAATTAATATATTTTCATATGAATTTTATAAATTTCCCAAAGGTTATTTGACAGTCCGTAACAAATTACATAGACAATGACCCTAATGATTTATTAATCTATTTCTGTAATATTAATATGTTTCAGTTATAATCTATTAGGATTTTAATCTTTAGGAAATCCCAGCGGAAGCAAAAATGTATGTAGAATTGTCTCCAAATGGTATCCTTTTTCAAAGGTGACATAGACAACATGATTTTCTGATAGGTGGACAGTGACAAGGTGTATCTTGGGCTTATTGCTTGTTATGTAAAAACTTGTATGCATCTATATTATAAAAAAATATTTTCTTTTGTGCATGTTTCACTATAGACTAATGATGAGGATGAATCTTTTAGGGACTTAAATAAGAATGGAAAAAGGAAACTAGTCTTCTTGACTTCTAAATAATTTCAGTCTCTCCCCTGCAAATCTTGTTTGACCAAGAGTGACCTTTCCGTGGGTCATTACCTCTCCTTTCCAAAGGCAGAAATAACGAAGCATATTTTTTAGAACTGTCCTTTCTAGGGTCTTTCTGGGTAGAGGTGCAATCTAAATTGGAAAACATTATTCAAGGGCATTTGCATTGGAGTGAATTCTTGTTGGGAGGTTCCTGATGTGTGATTTGGGATTTTCTGATTGGTATTTTGCATTGTTTGTGAGTTTCTGCATCGTGTGTTCTCTGGGGACTCCATTGCAAATGTGTCAAAAAATGAGGTCAGTTCTTTAGTTTCTTTTTGTTGACGAGGTACATATGGAAATGCTAGAAAAATTCTCATTGTTGATTGAGGATGCCAAATTGCTAGACCATCCATCTTATTCTGATTTTATTTTCCTCAAGGAAAAGGATATAAATTTCATTGTGTATGCCCTTCCATTTTCATTTTTCTTTTTGTTGGTGAGTAAATAATTCTGTATATATAAGAAATAGTTTTGCAAAAGTAGGGATCCAGATAGAAATTTCCACTCCAAGGACAATCCTTTGGGCACACTGAGTGTCTTGATTTTTATTTTTATATGTTCTGTCAGAGGCTATTTGCTCCAATATGACAGCAATTTGAAGTCTTTTCATAATACTTTGTTAAACACGAATTTCATTTTCTTCTTGCAAAATTTATAGAAATGAATGGATATCTTGTGGATGGTTGTAAACAAATTTAGTTCTATTAGCATGCTCAAGAGAATTTAATGTTTGTCATTATTTTTCAATGAAAATTTTGATTATATGCATCTAGTTTTTTTTATGTAGATGTATGAACTATTCTAAGCATGTAATAGGAACCTTTTTTTTCACTGGTCATGATACCGCCATTTCCATTTCTATAGCTGGTGCATAAAGAATCATTGTGCAAAGGTTGAGTAGATGGATGTAAATCACAATGTAAATAAAAATATAATATTTGATCTATTTTATTTGTGATGCAACCATTATGATTAATCATTTAAACATCAAATACTTCTTTTTGACAATGAAATTAGGCACGGTCGATAGGATATCTTATCAATCAATGTAACACCCTACGATTGTTTGGATCAACTCAAACACCTTAAAAAATGATCACGGAGTTTATTAGAGAATTATTAGTACAACTCTATTCTATTAAGAGGTAACCAGCGAAATAGCCATACGAGTAAAGTATCACAGCACTAATGCGTGAAATCCTTGCTATGGCAGAAAGGCTTGATTGCTTGCTGGATGGATTTTCTGTACAGGCTGCATGGTATGGCTTCCTGTTGGGCATACGAAGGTGAGTTGCTTCCTATACCCTTATAGTTCCAAATCAATAGTACCAAGTTTAGGAGGGAGATTCTACATTCACAAATCAATCGCTGGAACTAGTGGCTAAGATGCTTATGAGAATGCAACTTCTAATTTTGTTTCTCTCAGAATTGATCATACAAGCTATATTACAAGTTTTGATATGAAAATAAAAATGATATGGAAAAATTAATGGGATCACTAGTATATGTGGTGTAAGGTGTAATAATGGAAGACCGACATTTTTTTTTTAAATATTTTTATCCAAGCATCGAAAGACCTATGCCTTACACGTCAGAAGAGAGACGTCTCTTTTTTAAATGTTTTTATCCAAGCGTGGGAAGACCGACGTCTTACACGTCAGAAGAGCGACGTTTATTTTTTAAATATTTTTTACTTTTTTATCGAACAAGCGACGTTACATAACTGTCAGAAGAGTGATGTTTTATTTTATAAATATTTTTACTTTTTTCATCAGAAAATCTATGTTAAATAAATGTCGGAAGAGTGACGTTCTAAATGTCAGACGACATATCGTCAGAATTGAAATATTTGAAAAACGTCAAAAGAGTGACAGTTTGGAAAACATCAGAAGAGCGATGGTTTTTATAACGTTGGAAGATAAATGACTTAGGAAACGTCGTAAGAGAAATGGTTTGGAAATGTCGAAAGTGCAATGGTTTGGAAAACGTCGAAAGAGAAATAGTTGTTTGGAAACGTCGGAAAAAGTATCGCTCTTCTGACACTTTATTGAAGTGTCGGAATTGCGACGTAATGGCTAACCACGTTTTTCCCAGCCTCAAACTATCGCTCTTGCGATGCCTATGTGTCGGAATAGCGATGAAGTGGCCGTCAGAAATTAGGCCAAATATACTAGTGTGGACATGTAATCTATGGGTCATAAATGTCTATCTGATCATAGGGTTTTTATATTTATATGAGAATCATCAAGAATTTCTAATTCCCTCTCACAATAACTACAATAACAAATATTAGGTTATTCATTAAATAACCATTCCTTTACCAATCAAAATATGTTAAGCTCCATTGTTATAATTTGTCATGAAACCTTATTTATAACCAACATATAACTAGAGTAATGAAAATTATAGAACAACCATCAAAGAAACATAATAAAACGTGTAAATATGTAATATCCCAAATGGGATATTTTATGGATTTTGTCAGAAATTAACTCAACCAAAATTTCTCCATCAAATTATAATGCATTTAACATAAGATTTCCATGTAAAATAAAGCATACAAGTACATACAAATCCATAACACCATAATGCAGGAAATAACTTAGCTTTATTATAATATAACTAGGTTTACATGTAGAACTAAGAAACAGCTGAGGTAACTGAAATAGAATTGGCCTCAAGGATCTGCTACAATACTGCGCTTACCTCCCAAAATTGAATTGTTGCACTCTCCCTCCAGCAATAACTGCCATTGAATCAACTGGAGATCAATGCAGCACCAATTGAGGATCTGAATGATCCTCATTCCAATATCCCTGAAGCTCTGTAAAATTTATGAATGAAGTCTCCTCAAATAGAGTTGGGTTTTAATCCAGCACTCACAAATCACCTGAGGGCTTTCATCCTAGGGCTACCAATAGAGTAGATAACCAAGTTCTCAAAACTCTCACAAAAGAAAATAATATAAACCAAGATATATCTAAATGAAATTTGCTTATCCTTTTATAGATCAGATGGATAGATCTCCAATCCTCTAGAGGCATCTTATTTTATTATTTATTATTATTCTAGAAGATCCTCCATTCACTATATCAAAGTGAATTTAATTTAATTATATTTCACTTAAGTCACTTTTGTCCCCTTTTCCTCTAAATATTAATTTTCCTTTAATTAAATGAATAATTAAAGTCATTTTTAATTAAGGAAAATAGTATTTCATTGATGGTACTATCTCTGGACACTATAAGTCACTTCTCAACATCCCATCCTGAATATATCCTCATTTCCATTCCGAAGAGCTATTACACTAAGGTGTCCTATCATGTATTCCTCCTAGAATGCCACCTTGAGCGTAATAAGTTGAGTTAAGCCCAAAAATAGCTTATTTTTTCGAAATTTTTTGAAATGTGCAGGAACAAAAGGAAAACTATGTGGATGATGGAATATATCAAGCGAATTCCATCGGTGCTCATAGAAACTCCTCAAAACTCATCCAGATATCCCTTGGGCCCGTTGATGGCACCAACCTGTATCTGTGACTTGTATGCTTCCAACTATGGAACTCCATCCTAACCCTATCATAGGTTATATAAAAAAAAGTAATATTATAGACCTTCATCCCCTCAAGCAATCGATATATGTGGGCCAACTTGTTGGCCCGTTCCAACTGAGACCCGACACTCGGATCCCATACAAACCCCTAGGTGTTGCTATGCACCTGTGTGATGCCACCCGGAAGAGACACCTCAATGCTGGGATCCCAAACTGATTTCCCACTATACCTAACATAAAAAAATCTTACTGTATCCCAACGCCACCATGGCCAATCATCGCCCAAGTCCCACGGCTTGGACTGCGTACTGCTTCTGCCCATAATTTTTGCCCCATGAAACAAATTATACCAACGAGCATCAATGCTCCATGGCTCCTGTTGTATTATACCTCTAACTTCATAAGTTGCCCCACCCATTGCATACCAACTCATCACCTCTCTCCAATCCAACTCCCAGTCTAGGCCAAGGTCAATCATGATTTGTGGATGTCGAGATAGTGCTACTAAAATGATGATGGACTGTTAGTCCATAATCCATGGCCCAATGGAATATGTAACATTTCTCCCGTCTAAGTGCTCCTACCAAAATGTACTTGGGACTAAGAGTGATATTGTATCAATAGAATACCAACTCATCACCTCTCTCCAGTCCAACTCCAGACTCGATCTTATGATAACCCTGCTCTCCTGATGTCGGGATGGAATGCTGAAGAACTGTCAGGTTGTGCCCCATTTCTAATAGGAATCTATAGAATTTGTCATGTCTAAGGGCCCTTGCTCCACTAGGCTCCCTACAAAGAAGATCGTACCATCAAGAGTGTACCAGCTCATGATCTCCTACCAGTATAACCTGGAAGAAGAATCTAACGTAGTGACATCTGGAGTGTTTTCGCCAGCCCATAATCAACTCAGGTTACTTTGTCTCATCTGTCGATGATATCTACATGTAGAGGAAGGCCCCTCTCTCTATAAAAGGCCAAAGTGGGTGAGATATGCTGCAAGCCCCATCGATGTACTCGTGGAGAGTGCTACTCCTTGGAAGAATTGTTGCTCCACTGACTCCACGTGCATATATCTTCACCTCATATGTGTATCAATCTGATGATGGATGCTCCACCATCTCCAACAGCTCATCCCTCTCCTCATCAGGAATGTCATGCTCCTGCTGTATACTAGCCTCCCACAGAACTATCCCATCAACCTCCAACATTTCATGAGGAAAAGTATTTGCAACTACTACCTCCCTACTAGATGTCCTTACATCTATCTGCTCCTCATGCATGGCTGACCCTAAGGGTAGCCATACATCCATCACAGACTCAATGTGAGCCTCCATCTAGATCTCTGCCAACGGACTATCATGCATGATGTGCATAGGCTCCTCCTCTGCTGACTCATGCTCCATCATATGCTGCTCTTGATGAATCATTAGAAATGACTCATCACCCAGAGTATCTCCTGTAGATTTCCCTAACTACTCACCCTGCACATTGGATTCCAGCTCTGGCTTACTGTCATCAACTCCGCATGACTGCTCTCATTCCCCAGAATAATCCTCATATGATTCCATGGATTCATCTGATGAAGGGTCCTCATCCTGTCATACAGAAGGAATTTCCTTCTGTTCTGACTCTGCCACATCATCTGCATCACTCAAGCATGAGTGATCAGGTCCCTAAGGTTCTTTCTAGATGAAGAAAATTCCCTTCCTCCTTAGCTCATTTCTACTTCCTAATCCACAAGACTAGAGCAAATTCCTCCCTAGTCAATTGTCTCCTAAATAACCCAATATTATGCTCAACTAGCCCTTAGGCTAGCTCATAAGCAGCAGGTGAGACCAAATGTTCTCTCCTCCATATGCTCAACACCCTAGTCTACAAATCTCGGCAAATGGCCTCACAATCTCTCATACATGACGACAGGATGGACTATATCTATGCTATGATTGTCTTAGCATGATGTATCCAAATGTCGAAGAAGCATTGGAACATATGTAGAATCAAGCCATCACATTCAAGATCAAACATGATGCAATATGTTATGAATTTGGTCATAACTCCTAAAACCTCAATATTCTTCCCAAAGGTAGAGCGTACAATGTTTTCCAAATCCTGAAAGGTCCCTACCATTAGTCTGAAAAATCTCCTCATAATTCCATAATTGTAAGTGGCTGTAGGGATGGTTAGTCTCATGATGTTGCTCACACAAGCTACAACTAGAAGTGTGACCCCTCCACAAGTTTCCTCCAAGAACTTGGGTTGTATGAGAGCAAGAATACATGATTTTAAGGCCCAAATTAATTTTGTCCCATCTGATTGTTTTACTTTGGAAAGGAGGTCATTAAGTTCCTCAGGTTTGGGAAGAACCCTCCATGTGATCTTCATGTGTTTCAAATTTTTCCCAAGCGCAAGGATTTTGTGCCCTATCTATGATTTTGTCTGTAGGTCCCTATATTGCCCATTTTTAAGAATGACATAGAAACCTTTTGAGAAAGGTCTATTTTTCTTCTTGGGTTCTTGGTCCATAGAAACATTGTGGTTCAAAACTTCAACGGTTGTGTTTCCATGTGGGTTTATGAGGTATTTTAAGAACCCCATGTTTATGGAAACAATAAAAAGTCACGATAACAATGAAAGGTACCACAAAAACACCCTACATACATTAATACATTTATCATTACAATACTCTACCCCATTAGATAAATCTAGGTCCGACAAACAATTTAGGCTCTGGAAAATAAATTGGGCTCTAGAAAAATCATTTTTTCACTGAACTCATCCTAGCAAAGTAAGATAAAAATTGTCACCATGGGTGCAAGGGAATGTTCTCTCCTTGGGTCTGCATTGACTCTGGAAATTATGCAATTGTTGGAAATTTTGTTGCTGGCTTACTTCAGACTGTTGGTTGGGCTACTTCTACTACTTAGAAAATTCTAGGAATTTGGGAAGGTGATCCTTGCCCAAAACCCAAAATTGGTTTCCTTGAATTCCAAACTTCAAAATCTAACCATTTTTCTACCAGCTCCTATAGTTGATGGTTGAGTAGGGACTGTGTAAAATATTTTATCTACTGCTCATTAAATTTTGGTATTTTAACCAAATACTCTAGTATGAAAACCTAGAAAAACCCAAAAATGGTTTTCTCCAATTCCAACTTTCAAAATTTTCCTTTTTTTCCTAGCATCTATAACTGTTAGCTGAGTAGGGACTGCATAAATGGGATGATATACTACTTAGAATATTTTGGGATTTTAACCACGTACTCTACTCAACAAACCCAGAAAAACCCAAAAAAATATTGGGAAAAGTATAGCTGAATAATTTTATCCCTCCAATATAAATTTGGCCTAGCAAAATGCTCTCTGACACAAATTCTACACTAGCGGCTCCAATGGATTGGCCAAAACACCTAAATCCAATGCTCATAAAATTCTCAAAAGCTACTCTTGGATGCCTCAAGCTAATCTGACCAAAACCCATAAATGGTTTGGCCAAATCACGATCCTCCAATATTGACCCGAATAAGCTCTACACTCTCCCAGTAGCTGTTGAATACATTATCTACAAAATGATAAACAAACTATTAAAAAACCCTCCAAATGTGCAGTAATTAATCCTTCCTGTACTTCCTCAACAACCAAACCTTAAATGGTTGAGACCTTCCCCCACAACTAGGCTCAATTCTCCTCCTCTATGTTGGCCTAAAGACTACCACATTGCTCCGTAAATAGAATATCAATCTCGGCCCTAGAGGTTCACCTATAGCTGAAAATATAATGAACCTAGGCTCACCTATAGCTCTCATAAGCTAATCAACCTTGGAACAAAAAAAAAACACAGGAACTCAACTACGTCCTCCAATAATGTTTCAAAATAATAAACCATCGATCTTCCTCTAAAATTGAGCTGCAGTAAAACCCTTGAATTTGGATTTTCTGGTAATTTGGAAAGTAAACCCTCAAGCTGGAAATATCACCAGCTCTAATACCACTGTAATATCCCAAATGGGATGTTTTATGAATTTTTTCAGAATTTTGGTTTTCAAGTTCCTGTGGTTATTGTTTACTGGAGAGTTTGCCGGATTATCCACAGTCTCACGAAACACTTGTCAGAAATTAACTCAACCAAAACTTCCCCATCAAATTTTTATGCATTTAATAGAATATTGCCATGTAAAATAAAAAATACAAGTACATTCAAATCCATAACAGCATAATGCAGGAAATAACTCAGCTTTATTATAATATAACTAGGTTTACATGATGAAATGAGAAATAGTTGAGATAAATGAAATTTAATTGGCCTCAACGATCTACTACAATACTGTGCTGGCCTCCCAAAACTGAATTATTGCACTCTCCCTCTCACAACAGCTACCACTAAATCAAGTGGAAATCAATGAAGCACCAATTGAGGATCTGAATGATCCCACCTCCAATATCCCTGAAGCTCTGTGAAACTTCTGAATAAAGTCTCCTCAAAGACAGTTGGGTTTTCTTCCAACACCGACAAATAAATCGAGGGTTTCTATCTTAGGGCTACCAATAGAGTAGAGAACCAAACTCTCAAACCTTTCACACAAGAAAATGATCTAAAAAAAGATATCTCCAAATGACCTTCACTTCTCCTTTTATTGATTTGATGGATAGATCTCCAATCTTCTAAAATCATCTCATTTTATTATTTTATTATTATTCTAGAATATTCTTCATTGACTCTATCAAAGTGACTGTAATTTAATTATATTTCACTTAAGTAACTTTTGGCCCCTTTTCCTCTAAATATTATGATTCGTTTAACTAAATGACTAATGGAAGTAATTTTTAATTAAGGAAAATAGTATATCGCCCATGGTACTATCTATGGCCACTATAATTCACTTCTCAGCACCCATCCTGAATATATCCTCATCCTAGTTCCAACGAGCTATTACACTAATTTTTTCTATCATGTATTATTCTCGGAATGCCACCTTGAGTGTAATAAATTGAGGTAAGCCCAAAAATAACTCAGTTTTCTGAAAGTTGTTGGAATGTGCCGGAACAAAAGGGAAACTTTATCGATGATGGAATATATCAAGCGAATGCAATTAATCCTCATATAAACTCCTCAAATATTCTCCAAAAATCCCCTTGGGTCCGTTGATGACACCAACATGTATCTGCGTCCTATCTTCTCCCAAACCTAAAAGTGCATCCTAACCCTGTCATAGGTCATACCAAAAAAAGGAATATTACAAAAAACTCATGAAATACAAGATGAAAATAGATATTACTAATGTATGAAAAATTCAAGCAAGTCAAGTACTTCCACGTACCACCTGACCTTCGATTTGACTGAAACAAATCTCTCATTCAACCAATCACCCATGTGCCATATTCCAAAAATTAATGTGGCATCTCATGGAGTAAACCAAGTAAAAAAAAACTAGGGGTTCTAGAGGCCAAACCGCCTCAACCCTCAACTATTAATTCCACCTCATAGATTGAAATCACTAACTATCAACAGAAATTGTCAACCACCCAAGTTTTCCAGGACTACATATTGATTGTTCCAAACCAACTATGTGACTAGTAACTCAACCGACCAAGTGATCCTGAGTGTATGTCCAACCAAGGCTTCAAGGACATGTAACTAAACCAAACTTGTTACAACTCTTCAAGAGAGTTTTTCCAAGCAAGGCTCGAAGAACTAGTAATTCAACCCAAAACCATAAGAAACATGATCACAAATCAGAAAAAATCAAGTGGGAAACCCACAACACCATGGATATCCAGGAAATATAAAGGCCAGGAAAACCCACTTTCAGTATAGGAAATCCTCCATGCCAATAATAGATCATAACCAAATAATCACATGCATATCCCATGCATGCAAAAACTATTAAGGAAATCATACATGAAACTCATTACCTCCAAATTAATACATTTGTAGTCTCTAATCTCATTGTCCACTCGTGTTTTCCTATTTATCCTTTGCCTTATTTTACAAATCCATTGAAAACTAGAGTGATCCAAGAATGCTCCAAAAATCCTCAAATATTTCTTAATTGTGTAATATTATGAGAGATAAAGAGAATAAAATGAGAGTGCCAAAGACTAAACTGAAAAAAGTATTGAATTTATCCTTAGAAGCCTTTTTATCATTTAGGCCTATGTTTTCTTCATTTTCCTCCATTTTCCCTTAAATTTCTCCTCACATGCAATTCTATGACCTTTCAAATTCCTTTCTTCTATTTTCCATTATTTTCATAAATAAATGCCAATTAATGCCTCTTTTGATACGCCAATTCCTTTTCCAATTTCCATATACATAAATTATTCAATAGTGATCCCATCACTATATTTTTTCCCAACATCTTATTCATATACTTGTCCCATGACCTTGCTCCTATTTTTCTTTTATTAACTTTATTACATGGATTTGTAACTGGGCTTGTTACAGAACCCTCCCCCATTGGGGAACACCATCCTCCATGTCCAATGACACCTATAAACCAAAAAAAAAAATGATTCCCATGGAGATTTACAACATAGCTCGATAAAATATTTACATAATATCCATCTCCTGAAAACATAACCAACATATCATGAACACCATACCACTTATTGTAGCTTTATAACATAGCTCGATGTGATATTTAAAACATACATATGCATACAAACCTATCCAAAACACAATATCAAAAAATATTTCAACAGACATTCGCTCAACCAACGAGTTGATAAGGAGAAATACCCCACATTTGATCAACCATCTCCCAGTAGATTCATTGCACCTAAAGTGATTCCATTGCACTTTAACCTTCTCAATTGCTTGATTTGATAGCATGAGCATATTTCATTTCAAAATTCTCTAAGGTTCTGGATGAAACTATCTTATTAGTTCCACTTGCAATACAAACTAGTCAATCACATGATCAAAATCTTTAACATACTTTTTAAGCAATGACACATCGAAAACATCATGGAATTTCATTGTTAGAGGTAGTGCAAGGTGGTAAGCTACTCGTCCAATCCTCTCAAGAATCTTGAAAGGCCCATAATATCTAGTTGATCATGATCCTTCAGTTTCTTTGACCCATAGCATACTAGATGTACTTCCTTCATCATAACCCTACCAATTCCTCTCTTGGAGGCATTTTTTCATACCACAAAATCTTCTTCTGAATATGGAATCTTTAGAACTGGAGAATTTCTAAGCAACTGCTTCAACTCATCAAAACTGGCTACACATTCTTCTATCCATTCAAGTTTCTTTCCTTTTCACTGCAATGATTTAATAGTATGGGAAATATCTTAGAAGCTCCTGATGAACCTCCTATAATAGCCCTCTAACCCCATGAATGATCTTACATCATCCACATTTATAGGAGTTTCACATTCCATAATAGCTCTTATTTTTTCTAGATCTAATGCAATGCCTTCCTTGGAGATCACATGCCCCGCATAATGTACATTGTTATGAAATAAATTTTATTTACTAAGATTCACATACAACTGAGTCTCTCTTAACAACCTCAATATTTCTACTAAGAATTTTTCATGCTCTTCCTCATTCTTAGAATATATCAATATATCATCAATGAATACAATAACAAACTTTTCTAGATAAAGATGAAATAAAGTATTCATCAAGCACATAAAAGTAGCTAGAGAATTATTCAAACCAAAAGGAACTACAACAAAATCATATGCCCATACCTACTCTAGAAAGCAGTCTCATAGATATCCTCTTATCTGATGTGGACCTGATGGTATCTCGATCTCAAATCAATATTTTAGAACACTGATTCCCCCTTCAACTAGTCAAACGAATCATCAATCCTTGGAAATGGATACATTCTCTTAATGATCACCTTATTATAATTATTGTAATAAATAAAAAAAATTAGAGTACCATGCTTCTTATTCACATACAATAATGGCACACACCGAGGAAACAAACTTGGTCTAATGTATCCCTAGTCAATAATTTCCTTCAATTGCAATTTAAATTCCACTAATTATGTTGTGCTCATTATTTAATGTGCCTCAGATACTTTTTTTTCCCCAGAAATAAACTCAACATAAAATTCCTCTTCCCTCTGAGGCAGTAACTCTGAAATATCTATTGGGAATACATCCTTAAAATGTTACAAAACCATATACCTCTTCAAGACTTCGTCATCTTAAACATCCTTACCTTTATCACTGGAAATATGTTAGGTACCTATAATACCAGTGTAGCCCCTTATTTTTATTGATTGTGTAGCCCCCTTATTTTAATTTTTGTGTCCATGTAGTCCCCATATTGTTATTATTGTGCCCCATAAAATCCCACTATTGTTATTTTTATTCCCTTACATTATTATTTTTATGTAGCCTCTCATTATATTATGAACCCTTAGACTCCTATATATAAAGTAGGTTTTGTCATTTGTATCGTCAAAGAATCGTTTATTTATGTAATTTAAAGGCAGTTTTCCCCTTGAAGAGTCTAATTTATAAGTATTTGACCTATCTTTTATTCTATTTTGTGAGTTGGTTGCATAAAATTTGGTATTAGAGCTTTGGATTCTAGGGTTCCGCTTCTTCATACACGGCATATTGGAATTTTCGCTAAAACTGTGTAAAAATTTCAGATCTTGGTTCTCTATAATTTTGGAGGTATCATCTGAGGAAGTTAGGGTTTTTGGAGGCTCCACAATTTCATCTCAAATAGGCGACCGAGGGAAAATAGTCATAACTTTCATTTCAGGCATCAGATTTGAATTATTAAAAAGTGGTCGAAATTTCACGACCTTTATTTTCTTATGTATCAATTTCAAGTCTGAAGGTAAGAACAATGACCCGTGGCACCCTATACAAGTTTTCTCTATTAAACTAGTCGATAATTAGGTCATTGTGGGAGATTGGTGATAACTTTACCTTGTCGAATCCAAATTAAGTTAGGCATGTGGGAAATAAGAATCAAAAGGCTACTGCAAGACCAAATTTCAAACCTTTCGGATCCAATATCACAAAGATACATCAGGTTAAGTATCTATTTCCTCAAAATCAATAAAAAGGTGTGTAATTTTTTTTAATTGCATAACTTTTTTTTTGAAAAATTAGTTTGAAGTGATTCCAAGTTCATAATGAAGCATTTATATCAGTATTGGGTTCTCATATTCCTCCCAAAAATAATTTCACAACAATTGAGCCCTAAAAAATATTTACTATTACGCATGAAGGGGTAGAAGTGAAACATGATATATCACAATTACAAGACCAATTGTAACAAATTTCTCTATCGTGAAGAGTAAGCAAAAATGAAATGGAAGCTCAGATGGATGGTTTGAAGAAATAAATGGATGGTTTAAAGAATGGAATGGAAGCCAATATCAATTATCTAGAAGAAAAACTAAAAGACAACATTGAAGACATTAAGAATGGCTTAAAAGCAGACATGGAAGGTTTGAAGGAAGGTTTGACAAAGTTGCTACAATAAATGATTCCTAATGGAGAAAATGTAGTAGATGAAACTCATGATGAGAACAAAAGAAATGTTAATAATGATTTCATAGAATCTAATGTTGGATTTAAGACCCACGATATTCCAAATATATATATGATGAATTTTGATGAAAAATATCCGGTAACATGGATAGTACAAATATTAGAGCAATATTTTGATCTCCATAATGTTAAAAACACTAAAAAGGTACACATTGCAACTTTATATATAGAACCTAATGAGTTTGTATGGTATCTATGACTTTTTTCTCGTAAACTACTTGTTACTTGGTCAATTTTTATGGATGAAATGATATAACATTCTGAGGATACAAAAGGAAACACCTTATTTAGATAATTGATAAATCTCAAATAAAAGGGTTCAATGGTGGAACACATTGAAGAATTTCAAAAATTAAATATAAGGGTAAATGATATTCCATAGGAGCATATGATTGATCTATTCGTAGGGACTTTAAATGATAACATCAAACATGAGCTTCAAATTTGGGAACATGACTAATTGGTGAAGGCATTCAGGTTGGCAAGAAAATTGAAAGAAAAATTATGGCAACAAGGAAGCCTACCATTGAAAACTATAAATATGGAAGTGTTGCTGCTCCTAACCTTCCACAACCTACAAGGTCGACACCCCAACAATTGGAATAAAAAATATCAAAAGATATTTGTTACAGTTCTGATAACAAATACATGAAAGTTCATAAATGTGCTGAGAGGAAATTATTTTACATATATTCTGAAGAGGAGGAAGAAAAGGATCAAGAAAATTCAAAATAAGAGGATATACACAAATAAACGACCTTATAGAAAGAAGAAATTAATCTGACCATATCTTGTAATCCATTAGCAAGAATTACCACTCAAACTCTCATGATAGAAGGACATATCATGAAGCAAAAGGTAATAGCATTGATTGATTCAGGTAGTACCCATAATTTTATTCATTCTAAGATAACCAAGGAATTGAATTTCTTCCTATATACAACACCAAGTGTCAAGTGATGGCTATAAATGGAGTAACTATAAATATCTATGGAAAGTGCCACAATATCAAGCTAACCATGGGGAAATATGTATTGAATAGCTCAATAGTTTCCATTCCAATGGGTGGTAATAATGTTGTACTAGGATTTCAATGGTTACAATCTTTGGGTAAGATAGCTTTTACTTTTCAAGAACATTTCCTGAATTTATTTTGGGAAGCAAAGGAAGTTGAATTAACAGGTATTGCAGGGAAAAAAGGAAAGATAATTAGCTCTAATGTCATGAAAAATATTCTAAATAAAGAACAATGAGGCATAGTTGGAAAATTATGCTCACTATAGTTCCAAACGTCAAAAGCATATATTTCTCCAGATCTCCAAAAAGTCTCGGGCAATCACTCTAAGGTATTTGAGACTCCCAAAGGCCTCCCGCCTATTTTTTATCATGATAATTCTATTAATTTGATTCGAGGAAGTGTTCCTCCAAACATCAGGCCTTACAGATATTCCTATGCCGAAAAGAGTGAAATTGAATGTATGAATGCAGAAATTCTAGAGGTCGATATAATTCAACCTAGTCAAGGTTCTTTCTCTACTCTAGTAGTATTTATGCACAAGAAGGATGGATCATGGTACATGTGTCTGGATTATAGGGAGCTAAACAAGATCACTATTAAATATAAATTTCTCATTCCCATCATTGATGAATTACTAGATGAATTACTGCATGGATCAATTTACTTCACCAAGTTGGATCTTCATTCAGGATATCATAAAATTAGAATGAATACTGAACACATTTTGGAAAACAACATTTAGAAACCATAAGGGTAATTATGACTTTTTTTTCATGCCTTTTCATATTAACAATGCACCTTCTACATTTCAAGGGTTGATGAATTCCATTTTCAAACCCTTTTTTAGAAAATTTATGTTAGTATTTTCTTATGATATAGTAATCTACAACATGTCTTCGAAGGATCCTGTTCAACATGTTGATAGGGTGCTCAAACTATTGGAGGAGAAACAATTATATGAAAAAACCTCCAAATGTTTCTTTGGAGTACAGGAGGTGGAATATCTAATTCATATTGTATCTCATGAGGGTGTTAAGGTAGACCCTAACAAAATTAAATTCATTAAGGAATGGAAAATCCCCACAACCATAAAGTATTTGCAAGGATTTATTGGGTTAACAGGGTATTATCACAAGTTTGTTACAAATTATTGGAGAATATTAGCACCTCTAATAACATTATTGAAAAAAATGATGCATTTTCTTGGAATCTAAAAGAAACTAAGGCCTTTGAACATCTTAAAGAGGCAATGTGTCAAGCATCGATCTTAGCTACACCAGACTTCAAAAACCTTTATTGTGCAATGGGATGCCTCAGGAAATGGAATTGGTGGTGTTTTAATGAAAGAATGAAAACCCATTTATTTTGAAAGTCATCCAATCAAAGGAAAGTATTTACAGAAACCTAATTATGAGAAGGAAATGTCAGAAATACTACATGCACTGAAGAAATGGAAACCTTACCTAATGGGAAAACACTTCAAGGTAAGAAAATATCATGATAGTCCTAAATAATTTTTTGAAAAAAGACAAGATTTAGAAGAGAAGCAAAAATAGGTTGCAAGGATTTTGGGTTATGACTTTGAAATCATATACAAAAAGGGGAAGGTAAATGTTGTTGCATATGCACTCTCAATAAAGGATGAGGATGTGGAAGAATTTACTTGTGCCATTTTTATTATCCTAGCATATTAGATAACTGAAGAAAAGGAGGAATGGAAGAATGATGAAGAAGTGTGGACACTCATTCAAAAGTTGCAGCAAGATCCTAGTACATCTAATACATTTATCTAGAAAAATGATTCATTATGGTACAAATATTTCTTATATATTTGTAAGAATTCCCAACTAAAACAAAATATTATTTTTGAATTGCACATCTCTCATTTAGGAGGACACTTAGAATTTTTAAAATATTACCACTAGGTCGAGAAAGAATATTTTTGGGATTTCCTTAAATCTGATATTCAAAATTTTATGGTAGAATTTTTGGTCTTCCAAAAAAATAAACATGATAGAATTAAGACCTTGGGTCTACTACAAATTTTATCGATTCCAATTCAACTTTGGGAGGATGTTTCAATGGATTTTATTAGAATTTTTCCCAAGTCCGAAGGAAAGAGTTTGATCATGGTGGTATTTTATATAATTACCAAGTATGCACACTTTTGTGCATTATCTTATCCATTTAAAGACAATGCAATTTATACCGCATTTATGGAAACAATTCAAAATCTACAAGGAAACCTAAATATTATTATAAGTGACAGAGATATTGTTTTCACTGGAAATTTTTTGAGGGAATAATTTTCTTGTCTGGGTACTCAAATAACTCATAACTCATCTTATCATCCTCAATCTAATGGGAAAACTGAGATAGTGAAAAAATGTTTGGAAGGATATCTTCATTGATTTTTATATGATAAACAAACACAATGGGTCAATTGGTTACGCTTGGCTTAGTGGTGGTATAAAAATTCCTTCCACACTGTAGCAAAAATGGCCCCATTTATGGTACTTTATGGATATCATCCACCATCCATCACATCATACGGAAGAGAAAAATCTAATGTTTAAGCTGTGTAATATCACATTGAGCATCAACAAGAAGTTCTACAGCTCTTAAAGGATAACCTAAATTTGGCAAATAATCGAATTGAACAACAGGGAGATCAACATCGCAATAAAAGAAGTTTCGATGTAGGAAACTAGGCATTTTTACCACTACAACCATTGTTGGTACCATTTCATGACTCATCCTTTCACCTAAAAACTTCATTTTATCCATCATATTTTCTCATTTAACCTTCATAAATCTCCCATATTCCTTTGAAACTGATTAATGTAATTCCATTGTTATTATTTTTACGTTGGAACTAATTTTAGGAATTTTTGTGTTAAAATTAGGATTTTTCAGAAAATTACATGTTTTCGTAACTTCCTGTAATGGCTCAATGTTTTGACACGTTGCATGATAGGTTGGCCAAATCCGGGACTGAGGGTCTATTCCTGAATGTACAAGGATGGTGAAATATCTATCCACCTCCAGATTTGAAGTCCATAGGTGGCTGGTCAACGTTGGTCAACTTCAGCTATTTCAGTAGAAAATCCTAAGCAATTAATGAATAGATTTGATATTTTTCTTGTAAAAAGGAATTTGAACTAATTCGACTCCTTTAGTAAGTTAGTTAGGATTTTGAGGAACACAAATAGCCTCTTCTTGTTATTTAATTGAATGATAAATAGCTATAAGAAAAACATTGAAGGCTATACATGAGATTATTATGTGACAAACTTAAAAACTCGATTTATGTAATTGGATTTCAAAATTTAATACAGATATTTAGTTGTCTATGTTGTTACATTCAGTAATTTTCTTCATTTGAGTTATATTAAGGTGTGCTTGCAACGTGTGGAGGGCCCCCACTACACAGCTAGTACACTTTCTTCTGTTTTTCTTTTACATTTGCATAATTAGATCTGATAGAAATTTCCATTTAATTCTTATGCTGCAAGTTTATGAATAGGAATTGTTAATAGAAGCCAATGTCTTTTGTGAAAGGTATTTGTAAGAAGATTCAATTGACATCAGTCTTCGAATTGAGAATTGTGTTTACTATTTCATGTTTCAAAACTTAAGTTTATCATTTCTGCTTAATGATCATGGTTATAATTGCAGAGCTCAACATGTTGTCTAATGATTGAACCTTGTAAAAGGAATTAGCTATTGGTTGATTTCAATATAATTTACCTTGCTTTCTGTTTTGAATGATTGTGATTGATAAGTGTGTTTATTTAAGACTTGGAAGAGGTTATATGAATTGAGTTCTTGTAAAACAACTAGAGAATCTCGAACAAATAGTAGAAATTTGTTTTTAGGAGATTAGATTTGTTTTGTTTAAGAAGGTGTTGAAGTGTGGAAGAAGACAAGGAAAAACCTCTTGTAAAAGAGTATTGAATCCTATTACACTAAAACCTCATTTAGAAGACCAAATCATTCTATATCTATATATGTTAGATAAGTACCTCTAAGTGTACCTACTCGGATTGATAATAAATTGAAGCCTAATCTACATTAGCAGATTGGACCAAATATTTTGGCACCATTGACGGGGAGGTGTAACTAGAAGGATTTTTCTTTAAAAAAAAACAAAAATAGATCTTAAGAAAAACAAAAACATAGATTTAGTTTCAATTCTTCATTTTGTTAAGCCATGATTCCTTATGTCTAGACTTAGGGATGAAAAAGGAAGATTTATAAAAACCCCCCATCCAAAAACTAACCCACCATTGGGAGCAGAAACTTTAGAGAAGGTTGAATTTACAACACCATCTGGAAAATTTACTGTAGAATAACTTGAGGAAAAACAAAAATCAAGCCAGAAACTTTCTCTTATTGAAAGACAAGTCCTATTAGCTTATGAAGCAAAGAGAAAACATATACCTGAATCTTCTATAGTAAGAGAGAGTGGTAAAAGAACCCAAAAACCTCTCCTTCAAAAAATTGACCCTAAAAATCCTCAAGAGGAAGAGAAAATAGAAGAACAACATACCAAAATGGATGAGGAAGGAGGAGAATTAGCAAGAGGACCTACTGTAGAAAAAATGAGAGAATATGAGAGACAATAGGAAGAAAGGAGAAGACAAATAGAACTTAAACAAGGACAAAGAGAATTTGAACAAAACCAAAGAGCTGATCAAAATCGAAACCCAAGAGAGGAAGAGGAGTCAACATTTAAGTTTACCATTCAAGAAGAACTCGATGATGAAGAAATTAAAATAAAAAATATACCCCGATCTATATTACAAAATTTTTATGGAATGGTATCTGAAGACCGTGATTCATTTTTATTTGAATTTGATATAGTATGTTGAACCTATGGGTATACAGATGATGCACACAGACTTAGACTCTTTCCTTCCACATTAAAAGGATCAGCACTTAGGTGGTTTATGGGATTAGGTGAACATGCAGTGACTGATTGGGATGGTATGAGGAAAATCTTCTTGAAAAAGTATCAAACTTACTGTCGATCAAAAGATTCCAAAGATTACATTTTTAGAATGAATCAACAAGAATATGAAACCTTATACTTGGAAATATTTGTATATAGTCTGCAAAAATCAAATCATAGAACCATTTCTATTGATATTATTTGAACAATATTCCTAAAATGCATCCGAGAAGAATATTTAGACGACCTTAACCTAATGGGTAAAGTTGATATCTCTAATTTACCCTTTAACGAGGTTGCAAACTTGTATGAAAGGTATTCTAGAAGTAAAGAAAGGAATGGAAAAAGAACCATGACATTTAAAGCCACTAAATCTGCCACAACAAGTGTTACAAGAGCTTAAATAGGCAACCTATTTGAAGACTTTAAAACATACCTATTAAGCACCTTGGGAAATCAAATAGATATGCTAAAAACAAAGAAAAACCAAGAATAAGAATACCAATTGATGGTTGTGTTCTATCCAAAATGCAGAAAAAAAACATGCTTTAAAGGAATGTCCTTTAGAAAGTGTTCAGATTTGTGCATTTTTTTTTATAGAAAATCATGATATTTTTAATTGTTCTAAGATGAAGGTTTTGCACAATTACAATTTGGAAGCTAATGCATAAATGGAGAACTTATATCTCATGGGAGCTAGAAGACCATGGCAAATGAGACCTCCAGGAATGTTTCAAAATCCAAATTTACAATTTCCTACACATTATCAAATTCCTATTTAGGAACATTCCTATGCCTTGGAAAAATTGGTCTAATCAGCAGCAATCTTATCCAAAAAAAGGATGGAGAGGATATTCATATCCTCAACAAAAAATTCCTTCACAATATCCTCAGCCATATCAGCAATACTGTTGTGTAACCAGCTCCAAAAATAGAAGAAAAGAGATGTAAACGCCTTAGAAATGAGCCACTTCGAGGGGGCAACCTCCAATTCATTACATAAATGAACAATTCTTGGATGATACAATTCAAAAAACCTCCTTTCTATATATAGGAGTCCATGGGGCCATAATGTAATCCTAGTGGGCCACAATGTAATCCTAGCCGACCTAACAATAATAATTTAAGGGCACAATAATAACAAAATGGGGTTACAAGGGTACAATAATAACAATAAGGGGGTTACACTAACAACAATAAGGGACTATACTAGTAATATAGGGACCTAACATGCCCCTCTCCTTCAAAAAAAGTGTTGTCCTCAACGCTTGAGTAGCTCTGGGTGCTTTTGTATAAAATTCTCATCCTCCTATGTAGAATCTTCAGTGGGTAAGTTCTTCCACTTGATGAGATACTCTGAAATTGATCGATTCCGTAGTTGTCGAGTTCTTGTTTCCGTGACCGCTTGAGGTTCCAATATGATTTTTCCTTCCTCATCAAGTTCTGGAAATATTGTTTGAACTGGAAGATTTTCACCTATAACCTTCTTTAAGCATGAAACATGGAAAACTGGATGTACTCGCGAAGAAGCAGGAAGCTCGAATTTGTATGCCATAGTACCAATCTTTTGCAACACCTTGTAAGGACCATAGTACTTTGGCGATAATTTATTATCCTTCTTTGCTTGCTTGAGGGACATTTGTTTGTATGGTTGTAGCCGTAAAATACCCAATCTCCTACATCAAAACTTCTCTCGCTACGATGTTGATCTGCCTGTTGTTTCATTCGATTTTGTGCCAAATTCAGGTTATCCTTTAAGAGTTGGAGAACTTCTTGCTGATGCTCGATGTGATCTTCCACTGCTTGAACCTTTGAATTTTTCCTTAAAGATGATGTGATGGATGGTGGATGATATCCATAAAGTGCCATAAATGGGGTCATTTTTGCTGCAGTATGGAAGGAAGTGTTATACCACCATTCATCAAGAGGTAACCACTTGACCCATTGTGTTTTTTTATCAGATACAAAACAACGAAGATATCCTTCCAAACATTTATTTACTATCTCAGTTTGACCATCAGATTGAGGATGATAAGATGAGCTATGAGCTAATTGAGTACCCAAACAAGAAAATAACTCCGTCCAAAACTTTCCAGTAAAAATGGGATCTCTGTCGCTCACAATAACCCTTGGGCTTCCATGTAGCTTTTGAATTCTGTCCATAAATGTAGTAGCAACTGTACTTGCTTTAAATGGATGAGATAAGGCACAAAAGTGTGCATACTTGGTAAGTCTATCAACTACCACCATGATGACACTCTTTCCTTCGGACTTAGGTAAACCTGTGATAAATTCCATTGAAATCTCCTCCCAACGTTGACTTGGAATGGATAAAGGTTGTAGAAGTCCCGGGGTCTTAATTGTTTCCACTTTATTCTGCTGGCAAACCAAACATTCCGCCACAAAATTTCGAATATCACTTCCGAACTAGAAAAAATTTATATTAAAATGCTACTACGATGACCGTTTAGGAGCCCTCGAAAAAATACCCTCGATCATTACATCATATCTCCGAAATAATTATTGTGAACCAAGCTCTGAAATTTTTATACCATCTTCCTCAGGATTGTAGCTTCACACCCTAAAAATTTTAGCTTCTGAAACTTCGTAGAAAACAAGTTATAGCGAAAATTCCACGATGACCTATTTGGAGCAGCGAAACCCTAGAATCCAAACCTCTGATACCAAATGTTGTGTAACCAGCTCCAAAAATAGAAGAAAAGAGATATCAACGCCTTAGAAATAAGCCACTTCGAGGGGGCAACCTCCAATTCATTACATAAATGAACAATTCTTGGATGATACAATTTACAAAACCTCCTTTCTATATATAGGAGTCCATGGGGCCATAATGTAATCCTAGTGGGCCACAATGTAATCCTAGCCGACCTAACAATAATAACTTAAGGGCACAATAATAACAAAATGGGGGTTACAAGGGTACAATAATAACAATAAGGGGTTTACACTAACAATAATAAGGGGCTATACTAGTGATATAGGGACCTAACAAATACCCTAAAAAATACCCTCAGAAATACCCTCAACAGCAATACCCTCAACAGCCAGTTGTTTATCAACCAAAAAATCCTCAATAAACAATAACTGCTCCTCCACCAATAAATTCACCACCATTCGAACTACCTTCTAGCCAGCCTCCTAGACCTACTCAAATACCTGCTCAACCTATATCTAACCCAAATAATAGAGTAGACAGACTAGCATATAGTGTACATGAGGGAACATCTTACCCAATTCTACCTCTACAAAACATTGAGCTTAGGTCTGGTTGAACTCTCCAAACAGAACCGCCAGTAGCTACAAAGAGAAAATAAAATAAGAATGATGAACTTCCAAGAAAACAAGATGCTAAATACAAAACAAACAAATGCAAATCATGCATCCAACTCCTTTTCCTCAGAGATTAATCCAAGCAAAATTACCAAGGCCTTTGCCTCAATTCGATGTTCTAGATGAATTAAGGAATTTCTATGTGAAAATTCCATTAGTTCAGGCAATAAAATACATTCCAATTTACACCAAAGCCATTAAAGAATTATGTCTTAAAAATCCTGCAACGAAAAATATTTGATTCACAAACCATTCATGTCATTGGAAATTTAGTTGGCCTCATGTCAAATATTGTTTCAATGGAAAAGTATGTTGACCCTAGTATCCCTAGAGTTACCAAAATCATTAACAACATTTCCATTCCAAATAACTTGATTGATATTGGAGCTGCCATCAATGTTATGACACTGGAAACAATGAAAACATTACATCTCACAGAATTACAATTAACACCAATTATCCTGGAATCAGTTGATATATCCAAAGTCATTCCTGAAGGGATATTGGAAGATATAATTGTCTCAGTAGACTCTTGGGATTATCCAATAGATTTTCTAGTACTCCAGCCAAAGTCCAATTTAGGAGGGCATCCTATCATTCTTCGCAGGCCATGGTTGGAAACTGTTGATGAATTTATTGGGTGTAGATCAGGGAACATGACCATTTCTAGAGGGACAGAAAGAAAAAAACTTACCTTATACCCATAAGCACAATCTCTAGCAATAGCTCATAACCTATGGCTCGATGAAAGATATAATGAAAAAGAATAAGTTCACTCTGTTTTGAGCATTAACCAAATCTATGATTTTGAAGAAGATAACAATGAATATTTGGTGGAATTGTTTATTTCTCAACCTGATATTTCAGAGGAATTGAGAAATGAACATTATAGTGCTGCAGATCAACTACTACCACAATGTTTTCAGGAAACTTGTACCATCCATTCTCTACACACATTGTTTGAAGACGTTTTTCCTATTCATTCCATGACAAAAACACAAAGAAAAACCATAGAGATTAGTCCAGGAAAAACATTAAATATTAGAACACTCCTAGAATTATCTCAGGAACAAAATTTGATTAGATTATTGACAAAACACCAAAAGAAATTTTCTTGGGACTATACTTATATGCAACGAATTCACCCAGAAACTTGCACTCACCACATTTAAACATAGACTAATATAAGGCCAGTGAGGCAGCCACAAAGAAGGATGAACCCTATACTTCAAGAAATTGAAAGAGATGAATTGCAAAATTTACTGAAGTTCAATTTCATTTACCCAATCTCTGACAGCCAGTGGGTATCTCCATTAGTGATACTACCCAAGGAAAATGGTAAGTGGAGAATCTGTGTTGATTAAAGAGAACTCAATAAAGCAACCCTTAAAGACTATTTTCCATTACCATTAATTGACCAAGTTTTGGACACATTAGCTGGGAAATCATCATTTCCTTCCTTGATAGTTTCAGTGGTTATAATCAGATAAGAATAGCCTTAGAGGACCAGGAAAAAACAACTTTTACTTGCCCCTGGGGCACATATGATTACAATTTTTTACCATTCGGATTGTGTAATGCTCCAGCAACATTTTAGAGAGAAGTATTAGCTATTTTTTTTGATCTAGTTCATGATTGTGTTAAAGTATATATGGATGAATTTTCAGTATATGGTAACTCTTTTGATCATTCATTGCAACACCTTGAGAAAGTTCTAAAAATATATATAGAATCCATTTTATCCCTAAGTAATGAAAAATGTTATATGATGTTAAATGAAGGAGTAGTATTGGGCCATTTGTTTTCTTCCAAAGGAATCAAAGTAGATCAATCAAAAATCCAAATTACTGTTAATCTGCCAGTACCAAAAGCTCAAAAATATGTGAGAAGATTTATTGGTTATGCAAGTTATTACAGGAGATTTATTGAACACTTTAGTAAGATAGCTTTGCCTTTGTTTACGCTTCTTGCAAAAGATGTATCTTTCAATTGGAATGATAATTGTCAAACAACTTTTGAAAAACTTAAAGAGAAATTATCCACTACTCCAGTTATAAAAGGACCTAATTGGAATCTAACTTTCCACATCACCACTGATGCATCTCATACAGCAATAGGTGCTTCCATGAGGACAAAAAGAAGAATCTTTACATTATGCCATTTTTTTCATCAGTAAGAATCTGACACCTGTAGAACTCAACTACACAATAACTAAGAAGGAAATGCTTGCAATTATACATGTTGTGAAAAAATTCCATCATTACATAACTGGTTATGAAGTATTTATTCATACCTATCATTCCTCCATTAGGTACTTAATGAATAAACCCTTAAATAATGGTAGATTTACCAGATGGTTACTATTATTACAATAATTTAATGTTACAGTGCTAGACAAACCAAGTAAATAAAATTAGTTGGCAGACTTCTTTTCTAGACTCCAAAATCCAGGTGAAGTTGTTCCAGTTTAAGATTCTTTTCCTGATGAACATTTATTTTCAATTTCAATATCGAATCCATTGTACGTTGATTTAGCTAATTATCTCTCAACAGGAAGGATACCTCCATCCTTCAGTTCAAAGGAGAAGAAAATATTAATCAAGAAAAGTGCCAGGTACTCATAGGTTAATGGAGACTTGTTTTATACTGGTTATGATATGATTATTAGGAGATTCATAAGAGATGATGAAATTCTTGACATATTAAAATCTTGCCATGATGAACCTTGTGGTTGCCATTTCGCAGCTAAAAGAACAACATTAAAAATCCTTAGTCTTGGTTATTATTGGCCATCAATTTTCAAAGATTCAAAGAAATATGTAAGAAGTTGTGATAGTTGCCAACGCATGGGCAGACCAACAATCTCAGATCAAATGCCACTACAACCTCAAGTACATCTAGATGCATTTGAAAAATGGGCTCTAGATTTTGTTGGACCCATTAATCCACCTTGTAAGGGTAAAACATACATCCTAGTATGTACTGACTATGTAACTAAATGGGCTGAAGCAAAGGAAATTATTAGGGAAACTGAGCAAATAGTGGTAAATTTCATTTTTGAAAAAATATTTGTCAGATATGGAGTTCCTAGAGAAACAGTAACAGACCAAGGTACCCAATTTACTTCAATATTGGTTCAGGATATCACTGAAAAGTAAAAAATCAAGCATATAAGGAGAACACCTTACCATCCATAGGCCAATGGCCAGGTGGAATCTACAAACAAAACTCTAGAAGGAATCATCACCAAAACAGTGGCAATGAATAAAAAGGATTGGGAGGATAAGCTCAAGGATGCTCTCTGGGCCTATAGAATCACATGGAATGATACAACATGATTTACACATTATCATATGATGTATGGTAAAGAGGTAATGCTGCCTATTGAGTTTCAAATACACACTTACAAGTTGGCTGCAAATTTAGACATTGATCTTAATGAGGTTCAAAAAGAAAGGATCATGCAATTGAATCAATTGGATGAAAGGAGACAGCAGGCATTAGAAAGAACAATACTTATTCACAAACAAAGGAAGCAATGGCATGAAACACACATCATGAAGAAATAATTTCAAGAAGATGACTAGGCTTTAATATTTGATTCCAAATTTAAAGATTATAAGGCCAAGTTTAGACCACACTGGATGGGCCCTTATGAAATTGTTCAGGTCTTTGAAAATGGATCAGTAAAACTTAGCATCATTGACCAATAAGGAAGAACGTTTATAGTAAATGGACATAGGCTAAAGCATTATCACAAGCCTATAAGAAAAGAGGATTTCATTCAGACCGTGACACAGCAGAAGGAGGTTGAGATAGTACAAAAATCAACTGTGATATCTTTACCATAATCATTTCTAATTCTCTTCAAAAAATTTTAAAATTTTAAAATATATATATATATATATATATATATATATATATATATATATATAATTATATAAATATATATAATAAAATAACAATAAAAAATCAAAACAAAATAACAGTTTAGATGTGAAAACCAGACTCTGGCACAATCTAAACTAGAATTCTTACACGAAAACCAAAAATTGGTTGGTAAGAATTCATTTTCTCATTTCTGTCAAAGTAATTTTCTCTTGCTAATTCTAAATAATTACTTAAGCATAAGTCAATTAATAAGTAGGGGAGAAGGAAAAAGTGAATTTTTCATATTTTCTTTCATCTCCTCATTTCCAAAATTTCAGTAAGAAAAGGATTTGTTTTATTTAATTGATTGATTGTTAAAAGAAGGAGTTGTTCTATTAAAAATGGCAGAGGGACCTTTTCATCATCAAAATATTATCAAAAATGAAATGGCAGAGGGACCTATTCAAGCAAGATTACATAAGTCCAAAATTTGTATCAACATATTGGTAAAATCAAATACGTTCTGCATCAGCATGTCTACAAAACCAAGCAAATCAAATGCTTCCTGAACATGTCTGAAAGATTAAACAAGTCAAAAATATCAAAGGGACCTATCGCATGCTCATCCAGGAAGGGACCTGTTTAGAAGAAGAAGACTACATCATACCTACACAAAGCCAACCAGTCAAAAGGAGATTAAAAAACTAGTAAAGGACTGTAAGAATTCTTGTTTTAATACTTAAATTTCTTTACGTTAATTTCAATTTTAAAATAATTAATTTATGGTTAATTATTGACATCAGTTTCATAAAATTCTCCTATAACCTATACTCTTAACCATTATACCTATACCAACATCTTTCTTCCATTGCAACTCAACCTATAGCCTATACTCCTAACCATCTCAACCTATACCACTACTCTTAAAAACTCGTAAACCCTCAAACCTATAAATATCTCTCATACTCCCTTAAAACCCTTTTAAAACCTTAATTTTAAAACTTCAAATCTATAATCCTACTCCGTATGCACTGACAACCAGTAAAAATGGTCTATAAGGCCTCTCTACGGCCTTATCAGACATTATAACTGAGACATTTGTCTGAAGACCACCATTGTAATGATCCCGTCCTCCACAGCCATTTCATTCCGTCCCGTCCTCTTTTATTTCGTCCTCTGCAACCACAACCACATCAACATTATTCCATGATATAGGTGCAGACTTGGAATTTTTTCATGCAAAAAGGGTCAGAATAATTTAAACTTTTTAAAACAAAAGGAGTTTCCAGTTCATTGCATAGTAGAAAGGGTTCTTCCGACAATTTAGTTGAATACAACCACATGCAAGTTTGTTGTTGGGATACCCTGCTCAGAGAGAGGAGAAAATATAAGTAACCAGTGCATATCCAAACACGTGGAGGTTAGCTCAGAAGACTCTAGGAGGACCGCAACAGATCAGGTAACTTTTAAATACCCTGGGTAATTAAAAAAAAAAATAGAGCATAAGGAGCAGGGTATTAGAATAGAGGAATTTTATGGCGAATAGGGCACAACTAGAGAGGTTTGATAGTTTGAAAATAAATGTATATTATGTTAAAATCTTGAGAGATAAACAGTGGTTGACATTTTTAGAGAAATTTAATGGACATAATGAAGAAATCACAAGGAAATTTTCTTCTTCCTTTAATGGATAAAGAGCCACAGTAGGAAACCTTTCATTCAGGGTTTCAGAGGATACCATTGCTCAAACCATAAGCATCAGTCCAAAGGGTGAAAAATATTTTAAAACTAAGCAATTCAAGGAGAAATCATGGACATAGTTTGTATCTAGATCCAAAGTGTCCCTGGTTAATTGGAAAATTGGAGTTTCGAGAAGTTGGCTTGTTCATCCTTGGGATGAAATGGTTTATGTACTTCAAAAATATATTACATGTGAAGGCAGATATAGCATAGTATATCCTTATCATATCAAAAAAAATTTGCATTTAAGGGAGAATGTACTACAAGCCTTCCATATTTTCTTCTACAAAGTTTGACTAAAATGTCTAAAACCATACAGAAACAAATAATTAATATGGATATAAGCCTATATCACTTCAGATTGGTGAAAATTTTGATTGAGTTTGAACTACAGAAGATAGGGATGTCATGGAAGAGATTTTTTTATCTCTAATGAAATTAAAATTGATGAAGAAGAACAAAAAGAGCAAGAGGTTACAAAATTGATGTTTGATATAATTAAGATAGATGATGAAACTCCAGAGTATAGACCAAACACCTTTGTTCTACCTAGAAACAGTATAAGAACAAGGAAAATGAGAAGGGAGGAAGCTAAGAAAACTGAAAAGGATAACATTTTCACCACTTATACAAGGAAATATAGAAGGAATAAAGGCAAGAAAGTAAAAGATAGTGATAACCTACAGCAAGCACAGGATGACAATACACAGGAATTATAAATCAAAAGCAAGGAGGAAGAACCAAAGGAGCAAAAAATCTCAAACAAAAAGCAGAAACAGTTAGAAAGGAAAATTCAAGATTTGTAACAAGAGCTTATGAAATCAGAAATTTTGGAAAGAGTTTTGAAAAGAGAATGAGATGCTGAGAATAAAAAGTAAGAAAATTCAAAATGAAAATGAAAATTTGAAGAGAAAAGTAAAAAAAATCAAAACCAACAAGATTGAAATCTGTAGATGGGCTAGCAAATGGTATAGGCAGAAGAAAGCTATCAAGGCAAAATACCAAATCTTGAAGACTAAATATCAAAATTAGATGAACATGGATGTTTTGCGGCAGGCAACAGAAGCAGAAAGCAAAGAATTCTGACAGGTTAACATGAGGACATGCAAAGTCTTGTGTTTGGGGGAGATATTGGTACCATTTCATGACTCCTCCTTTCACCTAAAAACTTCATTTTATCCATCATATTTTCTCATTTAACCTTCATAAATGTCTCATATTCCTTTTAAATTAATTAATGTAATTCCATTATTATTATTTTTACATTGGAATTAATTTTAGGAATTTTTGTTTTAAAATTAGGATTTTTCATAAAATTACAGGTTTTTGTAACTTCCTGTAATGGCTTCACGTTTTGACACGTTGCATGACAGGTTGGCCAAATCAAGGACTAACGGTCTATTCCTGAATGTACAAGGATGGTGAAATATCTGTCCACCTCCAGATTCAAAGTCCATAGGTGGCTGGTCAACGTTGGTCAACTTTAGCTATTTCAGCAGAAAATCCTAAGCAATGAATGAACATATTTGATATTTTACTTGTAAAAAGGGATCTGAACTAATTCGACTCCCTTGGGAAGTTAGTTAGGATTTTGAGGAACAAAAATAGCCTCTTCTTGTTATGTAATTTAATGATAAATAGCTAGAAGGAAAACATTGAAGGCTGGACATGAGATTATTATGTGACAAACTTAAAAACTCGATTTATGTAATTGGCTTTTAGACTTTAATACAGAGATTAAGTTGTCTATTTTGTTGTAGTTAGTAATTTTCTTCATCTGATTTATCTTAAGGTGTTCTTGCAACATGTGGAGGGCCCCCACTACAGAGCTGGTACACTTTCTTGTGTTTTTCATTTACATTTGCATAATTACATATGATAGACATTTCCATTTAATTCTTATGCTGCAAGTTTATGAATCAGGCTTGTTAATAGAAGCCAGTGTATTTTTTGAAAGGTATTTGTAAGAAGATTCAATTTACATCAGTCTTCAAATTGAGAATTGTGTTTATTGTTTCATGTTTCAAAACTTAAGTTTATCATTTATGCTTAATGATCATGGTTATAATTGCAGAGCTCAACTTGTAGTCTAATGACTGAACCTTGTAAGAGGACTTAGCTATTGGTTGATTTCAAGATTATTTACCTTGATTTCTATTTTTAATGATTGTGATTGATAAGTGTGTTTATTTAAGACTTGGAAGAGGCTCTATGAATTGCATTCTTGTAAAAGAACTAGATAATCTTGGACAAACAATAGAACTCTATTTTTAGGAGATTAGATTTTTTTTGTTTAAGAAGGTGTTCAAGTGTGGAAGGAGAGAAGGAAAAAGCTCTTGTAAAAGAGTATTGAATCTTATTACACTAAAACCTCATTTAGGAGACCAAATCATTCTATATATATATATATATATAAGTACCTCTAAGTGTACCTACTCAGATTGATAATAAATTGAAGCCTAATGTACATTAGCAGATTGGACCAAACAACCATACAAAAAAATGTCCCTCAAGAGAGATAAGAAGGATAATAAATTATTTCCAAAGTAATATGGTCCTTAGAAGGTGTTGCAAAATATTGGCACTATGGCATACAAATTGGTGCTTCCTACATCTGCCCTAGTGCACCCAGTTTTCCGTGTTTCATGCTTAAAGAGGGTTATAGGTGACAAACTCCCACTTCAAGCAATATTTCCAGACATTTATGAGGAAGTATCAATTGTATTGGAACCTGAAGAAGTCACGAAAAAAGAACTTAATACTACAAAATCAATTAATTTTAGGGTATCTCATCAAGTGGAATAACTTAGCCACTAAATATTTCACATGGGAAGATGAGAATTTTATACCGAAGCATCCAAAACTACTCAAGTGTTGAGGAAAACAAATTTTTTGAATGATAGGGGAATTATAGGTCCATATAATACTATTTTAGCCTCTTATTGTTGTTGTTGGTGTATCCCACTTATTTTTATTGTTGTGACCATGTAGTCTCCATATTGTTATTATTGTGCCCCATAAAAGCTCGCTATTGTTATTGTTGTGCCTTACATTATTATTGTTATGTAGGCTCTCATTGTATTGTGACCCATTATACTCCTATATATAGAAGGTATGTTTTTTCATTTCTATCATCTAAGAGATTTTCATTTATGTAATGTAAAGGAGGTTTCCCCCTCAAAGAGGGTTATTTCTATGTCATTGATCTATATTTTCTTCTATTTTTTGAGTTGGTTTCATAAAAAATATGCACTGTAAAAGAATACACACCCTTTCATACAAAAATTCTTTTCCTACATAGTTGAAACCATTATAATTGATGTCACCTTATTCTTACCCTACAGGATTCTCTATTACCCATTGTCATCCAAGAAATCAATTTCCTTTTCATAAAAATCCACCTTACTCTTGTGAAGATACAACAAATACATGCCCAATAGCATATTATACGATAAAAAAAAAATCACATTCAGATGCACTACTGTAGGCATACCATACAACTCAAATGAACAAGCTCTTACCAAATGATGAACTCTTTTCTTGGTAATTATAGCCAACTATAACAACCAAGATTTTGCATGTGTTTATTTATTTAAACCACACTTATCCACCAGGTGAAGACTAACATAACTATAATGATATCCAGGGTATATCCAGGTCAGGACATACATATCCATAATAGATGTTTGGTGACCTACCTTCCTGTTATCCACCAGTGCATAAAATCGAGGAATACTTTGTCCAACATTCCCCATTGTTTGTGCCTCCTCAGCACTGTAGATCTTCGGTCTACCACCATCATATTGTGGGAAATATCACTTTAAATGATCTTTCCCATCATTCCAACACTGTATAGGCTTCCTAACATCACCCCTGTTCTTCTACTTAGACTGAAACTCCTCTCCTTTGTCATATTCATTGAACTTCTTGTGCGTCGTCACATTCTCTTTGTTACATGTGTCTTATAATATTCATTGACTCTCATCCCATTTTCCTTTAGTATTTTCATTACCTTTCCAATCCTATTTATATTCAAAACTTTTCTTTGATTTCTCGTAACAATACTTCAACTTTCGGATTGGTTCCTCCATTTATGTAGGATCATCAAACTCGATCCTGGCTTTGAACGATATCGACAAACCACTGATGAATCTTTGAATATTTTATTTCTCTTCCTTAATATAAGATGCATTCCTCAACAACTCTAAAAACCTACTAGTATACTCATTAGTCATAGATCCCACCTTCAACTCATTGAATTCCTTTTCCCTGCCATCATAGTACATTTTAGAAAGATATTTCTTCCTAAAAATTCTCTCAAACTCACTCTAATTCAACTCCTCTTGTTGAATGCCTCTAATATTCTTCACATATTCCCACCAAATGTCTTATTTTCCTTTAATACTATAGGTAGCTATCCTTTCTTTCATGTTTCTTGAATACTCATGAAATATGAAGAATTTATTCTTCCCAAATAGCCAAGATTTTGTATCTTGTGACTTCTTCATTTATCTGTCAAATGTAGGTCGATTTTATTTATTGAACTCTTCTAGAAAATACTGCTTCTCAATCCTCCTACATGGGTAGTGATGGTGATGACCATAACTTCTCTCTTAACCGAAACTATGATATAACCTATGATCACTACCTTTTTGATCAGGTGTATCTAGGAATCTTCAATCTCCCACGGTATCCTCTTTATCCAACCTCGGTCCTAATCAAGAACTATTTTCATATGTGCCATTTTTCATTTTCTCATGTTTATCACTCATCGTAAGCGATCCCTATCTCTAGACATATAATAAACTCTAAATAATCACTGCATTGACCTTTTCTTGCTTCTCCTATGCCATAACAAGTATTTCCTATGATTGAATGATCCTATCAATATCTGCTTTTAAAATTCTTATCTTTGCCTCAAATTTATCAATGTGTATGCTATGTGATGAGCACATGCATCAACATGCTTCTCATTTGATCTATAGGGACAATCACATGAACTATAGTCCACCATATTTCTTTTCATCCTTGATCTTCTTTTTGCAAACACACAATGTGAGATAAACCAAATACAACCAAAATAAAATGTACGTCGGTGAATTTTAGGGGAGTGTTAGTGTCAGTATCTTAGTGATAAAAAATAAATCATTCAATTTTTTTCCTAGAATTCATAAGTCAAAATCTTTTACTTTTGCAAACAATTTTTCAGAAAATAATTTTTGTCACTGAAAAATTCTAGGTCAAATGTGTTGCTCACTCATCTCATTCATTGTCGTTATCATTTTCAAGGTAATTTCCTTCATTATCATTTAAGGGTTTAGGGTATTTTTTTCCACCTCATTTAGGTCATTGTCTAGGGGTTATAATCTACCTTTGAAAATGTTCAATTTGTCACCTAAAATAAGGCTCTAACCTTTCATCTCACTCATAAAACTCTAAAGAGGGAGCTATCATCCTTAGGGAATAACAGAAAGACAGGTTGTATGGTTTTAAAAAAGTTTTAAGATTCAAAATGTTCAAAGAGTTCAACTCTGTCTTATTGTCTCATTAAAATACCAAAAGTTCATTTCAAATGTCAAAAAGGCAAAATGCTCATTTCAAGCTTATAAAAAGGAAAAAACAAAATAATTTTCATTCATTGTTATCTCTTGATGTGTTTAAGAGTAGCTCTCTTACCTCATTCACACTCCAAAGGTGGCCAAATTACAAATCGAAACCATACAATGACTTTAAAACTCATTTGTTACCCTTCTAGCATCTTGTGTTATGCTCCTGTAGCTCGTGTTACACTTTTGGGAGCTTTTGTAACATTCCTAGGCAAGCGTGTTATTATTTTGGAGTGTGATGCGTAACCCTTGTTACCTTTTTGGCATGCTACACAACCCTTGTTACATTTTTGTGAGCCTTTGTTACGCTTTTTCCTCCATTGTTACACTTATGTACATGCTTGTTACGCTTCTAGAGGAGAGGCAGATTTGGCTGTTGAGCTTGGAATACCTCCCAAAAAGCTTGAAACTTGTCTTCATTACCTTGTGAACCCTTCATAAAAATTAAATCATTACTCTTATTCCCTCTTTTTGTCAAATTTGTGAGTGTTTAAAACATTTTTATGCCCATTTTGTTTGTCTTCATATTATCACTTGTCCATGGTATAAATTTTTTTTTTTTCATTTGACAAAACCTAACATACCCCACCTACCTAAACCATAGCCTTAGTATCTAAAACCTAGATCACACATCTCATATACATTATCACCACCTTTCCTATCATCTACAACATTCCTAAAATTTTAAATTCACCCAAACCCTATATTCTAGCTATTTCACAGTGAAAAACTTGTATTTTTCTTGTGTTTCCTAGATTTAGCCAACCTCCACACATCCATTTGTCCTCATTCCACTAAAATTATGGAGCTAACATTCCACCCTATGCATTGAATTTTTTCAAAAAATAAAATTGAGCTCCATGATCCTCCATTTCACATTCTAAACTTACTCCACCTCTACACTAGCTATTTTCACATTGTGAAATTGGAAATTCCCCGTGTTTCCATAATTTCATCACCTTCCTCACATTCATTTTCCATCATGCCATGCACAACTTGGAGTTAACATACAGCCCAATCAAATGAATTTTTTCTAGAATTTTTCTCAGCTCCATGATCCTTGAATTCATCCTCTAAACATCCACTTTCCTACACTCTATTTTTCCATATTTCCATACATCTACCCAACCCATCAACACATTAGGTTTTTCATCATTCCAGTGAAAAAAAATATGAAAAGTTACAATAAGAGCTTCAAGGGAGGGTGCCACCTTGGGCTATAATCCTTCACAATGCATGAACTCAATGCCTCACCATTGACCAGAAGATGCTTTGAGAGGGATGGGTGTTTGAGATTTTGTGAAAATCTCATGGAATAGGGGTATCATTTTTAATTGACCAACTTATTTTCTATAATATTTAGCATGGGAAATGCCACTATTGCAGGTGTGGACATAAGCCTATTAGCTAACCTATTTTCTTTATCAATAGGTATCCCTTGTCATTGAGTGTAGTGGTTCAAGGGCATGGAGTTAGACATTTAAAATTACAAACAATTTCTGAATCCTCATGCTATAGAGGAGCGAGATTTCATATTTCCTTTTAGACACCTCAGGAAAAAGTGTGCTCCTTTAATGTTGTTCATAATGAAATACTTCACATGTGAATGAATATTTTCTAGGTTGTATAGCCATCATATCATCTTGTTGATGCATTTGGCCTTTGTCAAAACACTTGATTTTCCATTTAATTTGTACATGATTTTGATTAAGATGAATAAGAAGGTTTAGAGTAGAAAAAAATATCATCACACTAGTATTTTTCATCATGGTCTGATCAATCTCATTATATTGCATCACATTTCCTGCATCAAGATGACTTGGGAAAAATTCTTGGAGAGATTATCAGTAGCGCCTAAAGTTACCCCTCCTATCTTTCCTCGTACATCATCAGCCAACCAATTGAGGTTGGCTCTTGTAGCATGCTAACTCAGCTTTCAGATATCCTTGGTTTGTGTGTTTACTCACACCTATGAGAAAGGAAAGAGACGTATTTTTATGCCTAAGTCTGCCAAAAGTGTTCTTACACTTGACATCATTGTAGAACAAAGTGAGATAGAGGAACAACCTATTTTACATCAAAAAAGTGAATTAGCGCCATTAGAGGTTGAGATAGCTGAAAAGGTGGAGGTTAGGTCATCTTAAGAGATCATCAGAGAGAAATATGGGGAAATAGCATAATTGAAAAAGATGTTTTCCATTGCTAATTCTAAAATCGCTTTTTTGCAGCACGAAAATTTTCAATTGAAAGTGAAGAAGCTCTTACAAATCAAGCCCAATATAGACCTAGAGGCATTCATAGGTAAAGGTAAGGAGGTTATTGATTTTTATCAAATGCAGGACATAGAGGCTGAAACACAATCAAGAAGGCCAAAAATAAGAGGCCTCAAAAGGGCACTGGATCTAGAAAATACAGGCAACTCATCCACCTGAACAGTTCACCTTTGATGAGCTTATATCCATGGAGATTAATGAAGACAAAAAGATTTGGTTGTCAAGGGTAAATGAACACTTGGAGAGGCTCTTGAAGAGGTCTAAGTGGGACAAAAATACGTAAAGACACATGGAAAATCATTGTCACACCAAGAACACAATTTCTCAAATAAGGTTGAAACAATTGAAGAAAAGGCTAAAAGAAGCACAAATGAAGCTTAAAGAGAAGGATAGTTTGGACTTGTTGGCTGAAGCTTCTTTGGTTTTATAACCCATCACTCACAGCTGCTATAGAACCAAATTTGAGAAGTTTTGACCAATTTTGGTATTTTTTATGATTTTTGCACAAGTCTGGAAAATTCCTCATTGCAGAAGGGTAACAATATTTTCTTACCCTTATTTTGGGGGAATCCAAATGATTATTTATTTACATGGATGGATGTATTTTTATGAGTAAATCATGGATCAATAACCCCCTTGGCATGAAAAGCTGTAATTTTGAAGAAAAAGCTCAAAACCCACTAGTTTTTCATGTTTTTGCCACCCTTTTGGAGCCTATGTTACGCTTTTGGAGTAACCTTGGGAGAACAGATTTTTTAAGGCCTTCCCGTGTGTCATTTTGAAAATTCAAGATTTTATGGAAAATATACACACAAGGATAGTTGAAAATTCTTTCAGAAGTGGATTTGAACTCCTAAAAGTTCCTCAAAAGTGCCTCAAAAGTGCCTCCAAATTTTTGTTACACCTCTCAAAAGTTTTGTTGCCCTTCTGTCAAAAATGTTACAAATCAACATTGCATTCCTCAGGACACATGTTAAGCTCAGAAATTGTCACAAATTTGAGCTTTTGTTGTCATATGAGTTGGAATTAGAGTTATTGAGTTGGTTTTTTCCTCCTATCATGATGCAATATGTAGTTAATGTAAGGGACAAACACTCCTAGTTGATAGCTAAAATTTAGGGAATGTTTTCCAACCTCCCTAGAATCTAGGAAAACAATCATCTTATGTATTTATGATCTATTTTGCATGGTATTTCAACCTCATGAGGTGACATAGTCCATATTTTATATAAGTAGACTCTCTTTAGTATTTTGTTGGATTGGATAGTCTCATATTGCAGTGGAGCTTCTATAATCAGTACTTTCGAATGAAATCAGAGAGAGATTTGCAGAAATTGTGTTGAGATACTTATGGTATGAATTGGAGAATTTGTTCTTATTATGCATGTTTATCCATTCATGCTTAATACCATATATTATTCTTTCATATATTTTTATCCTGTAAGTTTATGAGCAGAAATCATGGTTGTTCATGCTCTGTTTTAGACAAGTTTTTTATTGCTATGTCTATTTTCTCCTAGATGAATGAATTCACCTCAGTGCTCATTCAAACTCTTTTTCACTTCACCCTATACTCAATGACCTAATAAAAATTATTTCAAATTACCTATCTAGCCTCATATATTCTCTACAAATTGACCTTGGAATTCAGACATAAGAAACCTCATACACAGTCTAACCATTGACTTTTCTATCCAACACTAACAACACTAAACAAATCCTATTTACTGAGCTTAAATACCTAGCCTAAGATCATTATATACTCATTCATTCCTTATACTACAAAGTGACAATGAGATAGCCCTCTTTGGTCATGGTAGGGCTAGCTACCTGACCTAAATCCTTGTATGTGGTTACCTTTCTTCAATTCCATTTTTAGCCTTGGGAAGTTGAGGAGAGTGATCATTTGTTTGGAGTTTTTTGCAGGTAGCGATTGCTAAAATTTCCCTAGTAATATTTCTTTAATCCTCTGAAATTTAGACTTGTAGGTGACAAGCTCTAGCATTCAAAATAGGTTGAATTCTTAAATATGAGCCAAATTCCAAACTTTCTATCTTAAGCTGGCTCCTAAAAGACATACTAGGTAAAATCCAGACCTAAATCTTTCACCAATTGTGAATGACCATGAGAGTATTATTAGAAAGCATAAAACCAAGTCTTGGAAGGTTGGAAGATCTATTCCTCCACTTGTCAAATCAAATTCCTTGCCTACGATATTTTTTTCAAAAGGTTTGTTTTATAGTTCAGAATCTGAAAGATATTTGTTTAGAATTAAGTTTGAAACCTTTCTTTCAGAACCACCTTTGATCCTTTTTATTTGGAGACCTTTGCATCATTTTCTGAGTCTTTCTATTCTAAATTTGATAGCTATGTCTGGTGTAATTTCCACAAACTCAATGGCTTGGTGGATAAGTTTCAAGAAACTTAAAAAAAAAAGTTTATTTACAATATCTACAACATGATTTTACTTCACTTGCCATTACACCTTCTCATACAGCTACATAATCAACCCTTCCTTTCATTCCATCATAATCTTCACAAGCTTTCACTACATCAGCACTTCCACCACCTCTTCCATTAGTCATGGCCATATTTTCTCCATTGATATTACCACTGCATCTCACTCCACCACCTCGGAAATATGGTTAGAGACTCCCCCTTTTTGATGGAAAATTATAGGTTATATATTATCAATACATTGGAAAGTTATTTATTTCATAGAGCTTGAAGAGATCGCAATGATGATTCCAAGATGTGCATCATTACACAGAGTTTCTCTAGAGAGGTGTTATAAAACCAGCTCCAAAAATATAAGAAAAGTGAGATCAACCCTTATAAATCAGCCACTTCGAGGGGGAAACCTCCAATACATTACATAAATGAACAATTCTTGGATGATACAAATGACCAAAACCTCCTTCTATATATAGGAGTCCAAGGGGCCACAATATAATCCTAGCCGACCTAACAATAATAATGTAAGGCCTCAATAATAACAATATTGGGGTTACAGGGGTACAATCATAACAATAAGGGGGCTACACTAATAACAATAAGGGACTAAACTAGTAATATAGGGACCTAAAATGCCCCTATCCTTTAAAAAAGTGTTGTCCTCAATGCTTTAGTAGCTCTGGATGGTTCTTTATAAAATTCTCATCTTCAGTGGGTAAGTTCTTCCACTTGATGAGATACTTTGAAATTGATTGATTTTGTAGATGTCGAGTTCTTGTTTTTGTGATTTCTTTAGGTTCCAATATTATTTTTCCTTCCTCATCAAGTTCTGGCAATATTGTTTGAATAGGAATATTTTCACCTATAACCTTCTTTAATTATGAAACATGGAAAACTGGATGCACTCGTGAAGAAGCAGGAAGCTCCAATTTGTATGCCATAGTACCAATCTTTTGCAACACCTTGTAAGGAACATAGTACTTTGGTGATAATTTATTATCTTTATTAGCTTTCTTGAGAGACATTTTTTTGTATGGTTGTAGCCGTAAAAATACCCAATATCCTACATCAAAAATTCTCTCACTGCGATGTTGACGTGCATGTTGTTTCATTCGATTTTGTGCCAAAATGAGGTTATCCTTTAAGAGTTGGATAACTTCTTGGTGATGCTCGATGTGATCTTCCACTGCTTGAACATTATAATTTTATCTTAAATATGATGTGATAGAAGATGGATGATATCCATAAAGTGACATAAATGGGGTCATTTTTGCTGCAGTGTGGAAGGAAGTGTTATACCACCATTCAACGAAAGGTAACCACTTGACCCATTGTGTTTATTTATCAGATACAAAACATCGAAGATATCCTTCCAAAAATTTATTCACTATCTCAGTTTGACCATCAAATTGAGTATGATAAGATGAGCTATGACCTAATTGAGTACCCAAACAATAAAATAACTTCGTCCAAAAATTTCCAGTAAAAATGGGATCTTTGTCGCTCACAATAATATTTGGGTTTCCATGTAGCTTTTGAATTTTGTCCATAAATGTAGTAGAAATTGTACTTGCTTTAAATGTATGAGATAATGCACAAAAGTGTGCATACTTGGTAAGTCTATTAACTACCACCATGATGACAGTCTTTCCTTCGGACTTAGTTAAACATGTGATAAATTCCATTGAAATATCCTCCCAATGTTGAATTGGAATGGATAAATGTTGTAGAAGACCAGGGGTCTTAATTTTCTGAACTTTATTTTGTTGGAAAACCAAACATTCCGCCACAAAATTTTGAATATCGGATTTAAGGCCATCCTAAAAAAATTATTTCTTCACCCTATGGTAAGTTTTTAAAAGTCCTGAGTGTCCTCCTAAAGGAGAAGTGTGCAATTCCAAAATAATATTTTGGTTTAGTTGGGAATCCTTACAAATATATAAGCGATATTTGTACCATAAGAAATCATTTTTCCAACTAAATGTGTCATATGTACTAGGATCTTGCAGCAACATTTCAACGAGTGTCCATACTTCTTTGTCCTTCTTCCATTCATCCCTTGCTTTGGTTCTCCAATTTGGTTGGATAATATAAATGGAACAAAGCAATGCTTCCACCTCTTCATTCTTTCTTGAGAGTGCATTTCCAACAACATTTAGCTTCCCTTTTTTGTAGATTATTTCAAATTCATAACCCAAAATCTTTATGACCCATTTTTGATACTCTTCTGAAGGTAGTCTTTGTTCCAAAAAGTGTTTAAGACTATCATGATCATTTTTTACCTTGGAGTGTCTTCCCATTAGGTAAGGTTTCCATTCCTTTAGTACATGTAGTATTGCTAACATTTCCTTCTCATAAATAGCTTTCTTTAAATACTTTCCTTTGATTGGACGAATTTCAAAAGTAATGGGTCTTCCTTCTTGCATTAAAACAACACCAATTATAGTTCCTAAGGTGTCACATTCGACAATAAAGGTGTTTGTGAAGTCTGGCATAGCTAAGACCGGTGCTAGGCACATTGCCGCTTTAAGATGTTCAAAGGCCTTATTTGCTTCAGTGTTCCATGAAAATGCATCTTTCTTCAATAATTTTGTTAGAGGTGCTACTATTCTCCAATAATTCTTAACAGACTTACGATAATACCCTGTTAACCCGAGAAATCCTCGCAACTACTTTATGGTTGTGGGGACTTTCCACTCATTAATGGATTTAATTTTCTTAGGGTCTACCTTAACTAAATCATGAGATACAATATGACCCAGATATTCCACCTCTTGTACTCCAAAGAAACATTTGGATATTTTTTCATATAATTGTTTCTCCTACAATATTTTGAGCACCCTGTCAACATGTTCAACATGATATTTCCAAGACCTAATGTATATTAGTATATCATTAAAAAATACTAGCAAATATTTTCTAAGGAAGGGTTCGAAAATGGAATTCGTCAACCCTTGAAACATAGAAGGTGCATTGGTAAGGCCAAAAGGCATGACCAAAAATTCATAATGATCCCCATGAATTTGAAATATTTTTTTGAGAATACCTTTAGTATTCATTCTAATTTGATGATATCCTGAACAAAATTCCAACTTGGTAAAATAAATTTCTCCATGTAATTCATCCAATAATTCATGAATCAAAAGAATGGGAAATTTATCTTTAATGGTGATCTTATTGAGCTCCCTATAATTCGGACACATGCGCCATGATCCATCCTTCCTATGCACCAATACTAATGGGGTAGAGAAAGAAATTTGACTAGGCTAAATTATACCAGCCTCTAACATTTCTGAAATCATACATTCAATTTCGCTCTTTTGGACATAAGGATATCTATAAGGCCTTATTTTTGGAGGAACACTTCCTGGAATAAAATGAATATCATGATAATGATCATGAATAGTGGGATTCCTTTGGGAGTTTCAACACCTTGGAAGGATTGCCCAATACTTTTTGGAGATTTGCAGAAATAGATGGTTTTGATGTTGGAACTTCTAGTGAGCATAATTTTCCAATTACGCCTCATTGTTCTTCCTTTGGAAGCTTTGTCGTGACATTAGAGATTATTATATTTCCCGGCTTCCCTACGATACCCCGTCATTCGACTTCCTTTCCTTCTATTTTTTTTTTCAAGAAAACTTCTTGAAAACTAAAAGCTACCATCCCCAAAGATTGTAACCATTGTACTCCTAGTACAAAATCAGCACCTCCCATTGCAATGAAAAGCATTGGAGTATTCAATACATATTCCCCCATGGTTAGATTGATATTATGGCATTTTCTAGAGCAATTTATATTTCCTCCATTTCCAACCATCACTTGACATTCTGGTGCTGGGTATAGGAAACAATTCAATTCCTTGGCTACCTTACAATGAATAAAATTATGCGTACTACCCGAATCAATCAACACTATTACCTTTTTATTCTTTATATGTCCTTTTATCTTGAGAGTTTAAGGAGTGTTAATTCCTACCAATGCATTACACGATATGGTCGAACTCATTTCTTGCTCTTCTAGGGTTGGTTCCTGGTGTATATACTCTTATTTTGAAGATTTGTGTTCATTTTATTCTTCCTCTTCACAATCTATGTAAAATAATTTCTTCTTGGCACACTTATGACCTTTAGTGTATTTTATATCACAACTGTAGAAAAGCCCATTTTCTCTTTTTTCTTCCAATTTTTTTGGTGTCAACCTTGTTGGTTGTGGAAGTCTAGGAGTAGCTACGCTTCCATATTTATATATGTGAGTGGTAGGTTTCCTTTTCGCCATAATTTTACATTCAAATTTTTTTTCCAACCTGAATGCCTTTTCCAACGAATCAAGCTCCCAAATGAGAACATTAAGTTGGATGTTATCCTTTAAAGTCCCTATGAAGACATCAAGCCTATGTTCCTCTGGAATATCAGTTACCTTTATTTTAATTTTTTGAAGTCCTTAATGTGCTCCACCACTGAACCCTTTTGTTTGAGATTTATCAATTGGCTAAAGAAGGTGTTGCTTTTTGTATCCTCATAATGTGCTATTATTTCCTCTATAAAAATTGACCAAGTGACAATTTTTTTATGGGAGCAAAGACATCGATACCATACAAATATATTTTTTTCTAAATGTAAACTTGCAATGTGTACCTTTTGTGTGTTTTGCAAATTATCGAGATCAAAATATTGCTCCATATGTAGTATCCATGTTACGGGATCCTTACCATCAAACTTCCTCATATCCATATTTGGAATACGGCGGTTCTTCCATCCAACATTAGATTTGATGAAATCATGATTAACATTTATTTTGTTCTCATCATGAGTTTCCTCTACTATCTTTTCGCCATTAGGAAACATTTCTTGTATCAACTTTTCTAAACCTTCGATATCTACTTTTAGATCATCCTTCATGTTTTCCATGTTGTCTTTCATTTTCTCATGGATCTTAGCTTCCATGTCATCCATCTTAGTTTCGACGCCTTTCTTCAAAACTTCCATTTCATTTTTTGTTGCTCTTTGCGATAGCGAAATTTGGTGCACTTGCTCTTGTAATTTTGATATCCTATGTTGCATTTTTTCCCCTTCATGAGTCATAGTAGAGTCTTCTGAAGGCTTAATGGGTGTTGAATTCTTTTTAGGGGGAATTTTATAACCCAATACTGATATCTATTCTTCAATATGCCCTTGGAATAAATTCAAACTAATTTTTTCAAACTAGACTTATGTAATTCGAAAAACAATACACACCTTTTTCTTGCTTTTGAGGAACTCAATATTGAAACTGAATTATCTCTGTGATTTTGGATACTCAATATCTATAATTGGGCCCTGTAGTATCCCTCTAAATACTCTTTCAAATTCCAGAGGTTTAATCTGATTTGGATTCTTCAAGAAAATTTATGCCAAATCTCCCACAATGACCTAATTATGGATTGGTTTAGTAGAGAGACCTTGTATGGAGTGTTGCATGTCACAATTTACTCTTTTGCATCTGAAATTAATATAGAAGAAACTACATTACGTGTACTTGCAGCTAATTTTTACATAATTACAATCCGATGCTCAGGGAGAGAGTTATGAAGACTTTCCCACGATCACCTCTTTGAGATGAAATTTGGGAGCCTCAAACATCCCTAAATTCAACAGAACCTATCTTTAAAAATATTTCCAATCAATATCAGAAATGTTTCCACGATGTTTTTCAGGATTGCGGCTTCTCTCTGTGAAAATTGCATCTTCTGAAACCTCGTAGAAAAAACATTATATTGAAAATTCCACGATGACCTGTTTAGGTTAAATTCAAGAGCCTACAAAATTCCCTAACTTGCACAGATCATATCACTGAAAAATATTGTGAACCAAGATCTGAAATTTTTCCACGATGTTCGTCAAGATTTTGGATTCACTCTATAAAAATTGCATATTCTGAACCTTTGTAGAAAAAACGTTCTAGCGAAAATTCCACAATGACCTATTTGGAGCAGCAAAACCCTAGAATCAAAAGCTCTCATACCAAATTTTATGAAACCAGCTCCAAAAATAGAAGAAAAGAGATATCAACGCCTTAGAAATCCACCACTTCAATGGGGAAACCTCGAATATATTACATAAATAGAGAAAAATTGGATGATACAAATGACCAAAACCTCCTTCTATATATAGGAGTCGATGGGGCCACAATATAATCCTATCCAACCTAACAATAATAATGTAAGGGCACAATAATAAAAATATTGGGGTTACAGGGGTACAACAATAACAATAAGGGGGATACACTAATAACAATAAAGGACTAAACTAGTAATATAGGGACCCAACAAGAGGTAAAGAAATGGTTTTTATCTCTCACAACTGGTTCAATAGGTACTTCACAGTAGCTGATTGACTTGTTTATGGTGAAATGGGAAGAGAAAATGAATCCATTTCATATTTAAGCTGAGTATAATTCCTTGAAATGGAATCCCATTGAGTCTATCCAATAATTTAAAGCTAGATTCAATAAAATCGATGATGCAATTCCTCATAATATTAAGCCTCCACTAGGCCTTTCTTTACTTCACTATCCTAATGGTTTTGATCCTGACATGGCCTATAAATTGAAGGAGATAAACCCATCAACTGTTGAGGAAATACAGAGAAACACAGTGAGCATGGAAGCTAATTTTATCATCAAAAATTATTAAATCAAGACGGAGAAAAGAGTCACTATCAAAGAGGAAGAATCTACTTCGTTAGAGGGAAAAATAGATACCCTGATCAAGAAAATGGAGAATATGATGGATAAAATGTACATCGTTCATCGACGAGTTGAACCCTCCATTAGAAATCCCAATTTCAGGGGTCATAATCAATAACCTCAATACAAGATCAAGAAAATGGAATAGAGGGGTCAGGATCCATAAATTTAGAAGAAAATTCTCACTCCATTTCAACAGAATTATACTGAAATCCCTCATGAAGATGATGAAGAATAACTTTCTAGCAAGAATCATATATTTGAGGAAAATCAACAGTGTATTTTCATCACTGAGGAAGATCAAATTTTTGTAGAAATTTTTGCACCGAATGATCAGCAGTATGTCTTGTCGAATGATGACATGTTATTAGTGTGCATGAAAGATTATCAAAGGGGATATCAGAATGCTCTTTTTCAAGTGCAGAAACGGTATGGTTTGAGGAATAGAAATGTTCCTAAAATCCCAATTAGAAAAAATAGAACACTCAAGTAGATGTTCATCATAAAGAATATGTTGTTCTAAATCAAAGTAAATATAAATGACATGTTGTTCCTAATCATGATAAAGTGAATGAGGCTTACTCTAGTATTCAAACAAAGGATAAAGAATTCTAAGATGGAGGAAAGAAGAAAGAGTCTTCACACAAGGATCAGACCGAAAATAAATATGAATCATTGAAAGAGGTATAAAAACATTTTTCTATCTTTTAGTCTTGAAAATGAAATTTCCAAATTGAAAGTCTCCATTCCTCTAATTGAAATAGTCAAGAATGATTAGAATAAAGTTCAAGTAGCTATGTTTCTTATATTTGATGAAATTTCTGACATGGTTAATGTGAGTGATGATCACCCTAAGCTTCTTTCTGGTCCTGCTGTTGATGGGTGATCTAGAAGATAGTGAGGTCCATCCATTTTATCTAAGATTCAAAATTCATGATTTTATCCTTCATAATGCCATGCTTAATTCCAGATCCTCTGACAAACTCATGCCCAAGGTCATTATGGACATATTAGGATTGGATATCACAAGAACTTATCATGATATTTATTCATTTGATTCAGAGAGGGTGAAATGTATTGGCCTTGATGTGCTTGATGTATGCAAGCACCAAGGTACCAAAGAGAGTTTCTATTTCAACTTCCTGGATAATGAGATGATTTCAATTGGAAGATATCCATCGTAGGTGGGCATTTATATATACCCCATTAGCAACATGAAATTGGTATCATGACTTGATATATGATGTTGTAGATGCATAATTAGATCAGGAACACCTAGAATGGAATGAAGGCTTAAGAGTATTGTAGCATATATCTACTAAATGAATTATCTTGAACATATTGACAAAACTAAATGGAGTTGGAATCATTGACCCAAAACTGAAAAATGAAGGCTTTGAAATGGTATGATGAACCAAAATAAAAGAAAATTTACCAACCCAACAACCACAAATATGAAGTGTAAGAGTTTCATGTTCAAGAGAGACTCGTTGCCATTAATAAGTTAAGTCCTGTGTTTTCCCAATTTAGCCGACCATTGTTGGTCAATACCTTGTTACGCTTGATTTGTAGTTTCACCCTTTGGATGAATCCCTCTAAGTATGTTTCACGAACCCTGAGAAGCAGTGGTCCACTCCTATCATAATCGACATGTACATTCTTTTTTGATGTTTCTACAAGTTGATCGAAGGTGAAACTCAACATAATTTTCATGTTTAGAGATTTTGAAAAAGAGGTGAAAAAGAAAATTCCAAAGGTTCCGTTTCGCAAATACTCACTTGAGTTCGAAAAGGCTGAAAATAATACACAAGAGAACCTCTTAGCCATGATGGAATAAGGTATTCCTTTTTCGTAAATAGTCTATCTTGGTTTGGAAAAGAGTTAAAATTATATTGAGTAGATGCATTTTCATTTACTTTAACAAGTTATAAAATACATGTGCTCGGAAAATATTTTCATATATTGGGAGTCTAAAAAGAGTTGAAAGAGGAATCCATAGGTTTCCTTTTTTTTTGAGAATACAGAGCCTGATAAAATAATAAAAGTGTGCTCTTGGATAAAAATGGTCTAATTCCATTGATAACATGAGAAAATCTGTTAAAACAATTGTCGATTTATTCAGAACACCAACAAAATATTAAAAATATTTGTTTCATGATAAAATTAAATCATAAGTAGGTCAAAACATTAAATATTAATAAAATAATGATGATAATGACCATAAATAACCAAACTGAAATTTCATTTTTACCATTTCACATTTACCCTTTGATGTTAGAGTTCTGATTACTTTCTTCCCTTGATATTTTGCAGTTCATTGTGGTCAATCTGGTGGATCATTTGAGACATCATTGCTTCTAGGTAGGAGATAAGAGCTTTATATTTCATTTCGTGATTTCATTTTGCAATTTCATGCACATTTCTTGATCTTTGAGGACACTAAGGCTCTAATTCGTCGCCCCAGGACCAATTCACCCTCTGAAGGTTGAAACGACTATTGATCTGAGATCATTTACACTCGGAGAAGCATTGGAACACTTTGTATCCCTTTGGGAGGGTGTGTTGAGCACAAATCAAAACTTTGTCTCACCAATTCCTCTAAAAATTTCCCATGATTTTTGCATGAAATGCTTCCTAATGAATCTTCTTGTGATGTTTCAAGACTTCATTGGAACAAAATATATTTTATATGGAGGGAAATAAAACGTCATGAAAAATATGTGAATGCAAAAAATGACCCTGCGACCATCCAAGCATTAAGAAATTGTGGATTACTAAAATTCTTATGGCTTCCTAGAATGAGGAAACAGATGGAGCTACTAGAATATATTGTGCATGCATGGTCTGTTCAAGATCAATAATTTAGAAGAGGAGCACATATGCTCAAAATACTGGTTGAGGACATGTATTTCTTTATTGGTTTATCTAGGAGAGGTATCCCTGTCTCTTTCTCAGGCATGAGAAGGGGTGGAGAGACAGTGAAATATTATGTCACCTCTCATTGCAAACCTCAATATCAACCAACCAAGGATGGGAATATGAACATAAAATATGTGGTATGCCTTCCTTTATGGTTGATCCTATTCATTTTTCCCATATTGTCTTGAATCCATACACTACATGTTTCCAATAGGTCATAAATGTAGTATGCTCTAGAATGTGTAGAATGAAAAATTTTCAATTGGAGTGACAGCGTCGTGGCCAACACGAAAGAAGATATGTCTAACGAAAAACATGGAAGATTGAATAATTTTGGCTATGGTTCAGTCCCAATCTCATTTTCTTTAGAATATATTTCATTTCTACAACCTCAACATATCTCACTCGAGGCCACTGATCTTAGAGTCGCATGGATGAGGAGGTGGGTGGATATTATTTCCCAAGATGGAGGTCCATCATAGATTAGCCTCACACTGATATTCTTCAAATGGATGTTTAGGCAGCTCATTATGATAGTGGATTATCCATACACAAAGAAATATTTTTTTGGAGACCTTGAGCTCCTGCTTCCTAATGGAAAGCGATGGGGTGCTATAGATAAGATATCTTAACCATTTTTTAATTTTAAGTTATAATTTTTTATTTTTTTTTTATATATATATCTAAGACTAAAATATTTATTTTTACATGTATATATTGGAATCTTTTGACTCGTGGGGTCGACATATCTGCAGCATACGTGATACCCACAATAGGTACCAACACAAGCATAGGTTGTTCTAACATGACGAGGTGTACTACATGATCTCAATGTGGTTGAGACCTTAGTAGAGGTAGAGCATCATATGGTGGGGTTGAAACATGGCACAGTTGAGATACGTTTGAAAAGATCCCTATGTGGCTGAAGCACCATACTATTGGAGTGCCTATCCACATTAGTCAATTTTTGTGAAGGATAGCTCATGGTATGGTGTGTTACCATAAGCACTATGATTAGTATACTAGGAGGATTATAGCCATATTTTCATATATTTTTGGATATGATAGGCCCTGTGGCCATATGTGTGTCGGGTACAAATTTTGTAAAACCAAACTCTTATATATATACAACGATCTGTAGTGTTTAATATGTCTCTATTATCTCTTTCAATGGATGTGATGTTTATTCAAATTTATTTACATATGTCGCAAATATCTATCTAAAACATGATTATCCAATGAATCTTCAATGTGTTTAGATTCTAGAGATGTGTTGATATTGTATGAAATAAAATTATCTTTCTAGAAGATGAATCCTTTAGAACATACATAGTATAGTTAGAATTATAACTAAATAGACATTAGTCAGTTGTATTACTACATGTTGTGAGTAAATTTTGATGACCATATGGTGGATATCATGAAAATAGCATCAAGTAGTAGCTCTATCATTGTGCTATGCTTAGGCATGTTATTGGTAGAGTGACTGATGCAAATCCCTTATAGACTCACTAACTCACCATTTGGAGCATAGATAAACCATGTTGTGGAGGATAGATTTTGAGTACTATGAATAGCGTCATTAGCATAACCAACATATGGTTCAAGAAATGTCGACATATTTAAACTAGATGTAAACGATATTAATATAAGACACAGGAAACACTGAATGGACACACTGCAAACACACTCAACAGACCTATCCACAACATGTACAAAATGCACTACACATAAAATCAAGCATGGTATTTATTACGATACAACCCATTTCTAGGTTGCTCTAGTGGAACTCCATCAAAATCGTCTAGCTAATAGGCCCCTTTAGTAAGAACACATTTGAAAATACATGGACCTAACCACATGGGATTGAAATTTACTGATCCTGATTTATTAAAATCTTGGTCGTATATCAAGACAAGGTCCCCTTCTAAAAAGACACGAGGCTTCACACTCTTGTCATATTGTGCCTGGATATGTTTCTTATGGGCTACATTAGCCATGGTAGCATCATGCCTAGTCTCATCTAAGTTTGTCAGATGTAAGATACATTCCTCTTCTATGGAATTGGTGGGAAGAAGTTCTACAATAATTTTCGGTAATGGAATTTTAAATTCAATCGGAATGATAGCTTCTATACCATAAGCAAATTGGAACAATGTACATATGGTAGCAGTCATAAAATTGGTTTGGTATTTCCATAAAGTAGTATAAAGAATCAAATGTCAGTCATATCTATGGAACCCTATCATATGTTGAACCATGATTTTGATAACTTTATTAATAACCTCAACTTGTCGGTTGACCTAATGGTAATAGGGAGTGAAAATTTCATGGGAGAGTCCCACATTGGAAGTTATTTCAAACATATTGTGATTACAAAAATAATTTCCATGGTCTGTAACTATTGTTTTTGGAACACCAAACCATGCAGTAACATGTTTAAAGAAAAAATAAGTTGTTGTTTCATTGTTATTGTTAAATTTAGGCATTTCCTTGATGCATTTCGTAAAGTAATAGACCACTACGATGATATATCCATTCCCCCCACTCGAGTGAGGATAAAATGTCATGAAATCGATGTCCAATTTGCAAAAGGACCTGCATCCATAACAATATGCAAAGGAGCAAGTGGTCCATGGCTCTTATGGTCATAATTTGGCATGCATGACACTTCTTGACAATGATAATTCAATCCTAAAATATGGTAGGCCAAAAGTAACCAACACACATTATCTTTTTTGGAATTGCATAACTAGATAAATGAATACCACATGCCCCAAAGTGGTACTCATTCAATACTTTCTCAGCCTCCTCATGGGTGAGGCAGCTTCGAAAAAACCCTATTGATATTGCGACAATATAGGGTGTTGCATATAATGATTTAATTCTTATCTTAATATCAAATATGTCATTGCTCAAAGCGAGAGGTATCGAACCGAAATTCCAGGTTTGAAGATATATGAGAATGTCTCCATAGCATGGGTCAGATGATGATATTAGAAACAACTCTGCTGGAGTGCAATTTTTAGACGTTGATTGAGAATCAGCAATGGGAATTTCGCAGATCAGATAAAAAAAAACTAAGCATTTATTTGACATGGATTTGACGAATTCCAAATCAAAATATTGCAAGATGACGATCCATTTGGATTATTTTACTCCCAACAATTGATGTGACAAAATGTATGTCATACATTTACCAATTGAAACAACCATAGTTTTACAGAGCGAGATGTAGTGGTAGAATATTTGAATAACTTGAAAATCCATCGAAGATAAATTTTTGATGTGGATGTACTTGGTATTGGTATCACTAATATTATCAATCAAGTAATATATAGGATTTTCAATACCTACATCATCCTCCTGGACCATTACCATTGAGATGGTAGCAACTGTAGTGGCAAGATAGAAGAAATAATCACACTGATAATCTGGGGGATATAATAAGGATGTTTGAATGAGTACATCTTTCAAGGCATCAAACACCTTTTGAGAACCGTCATCCCAATGGAAGGGAACCCATTTATTTAATAGGAAATTGAATGCTTTGTTCAATTTGGAGTAGTGAGGGACAAATATCTATAGAACGTTAGCCTTCCCTTGGAGTCGTTGAAGCTAAAGGAGGGAAGAAGGAGCAGGAAGATGGATGATTACCTTAGATTTCAAGGGATTGATATGAATTTCCTATTTTGAAACAAGAAAAATGATAAGATGACCAAAACTAGTAGAAAACACACATTTGTGAGGATTAATTTGGATATTCTAATGTTTACATCATAAAAATATGGCCCTAAGATGCATCGAGTGATTAGCTGATTGTATTGAGTGAGTATTGAAATAGTTCAAATAAGGTTACACGATATGTTTGATGTCATTGAAGGAATAACCCATTCCCCTATTCAAAGTGGCCCTAACATTATTTAATCCAAAAGGGAGTTTTTGGTATGCAAATGTGCCCTCGGGATAAATGAAAGTATTTTTAGGTTGGTCCATCTGGAGAATGTTGATTTCAGGGAAAATTTTAAGGATGGAAGTTTATCTTAAATTTAGAAACCTTGGCGAATCTTACTAGTCCCTAATATCATAAATTTAAAATGCTTGATGATAATTTTGTAAAAAAGCTTAGATTTCTAATTATCTTATATTATACATTATATAATATTTTCGATTTTAAAGGCAAAATAATTTTATACTATAAAATGTGGGTGATTTCACTTTTAGAAAAATGGAAATTGGAGAATCTCTTTTTTGGAAAAAGTATGGAATATTAGCCCACCTACGAATATTAGCCCCTAAAATTTTCTCTGGTTGATTTTATTATAGCTATATAAGCCAGCCATAAATGAATATATCTCAAATCTAGCACAGTCATCAACAATATAGTCGATGTTCGAGGTAAGGCAATTATCTTTTTGACAAGTGTGATTTTTGTTTCTGATAATCGACACACATGCAAATTGTTACTTGTTTCTTCATGAAAGGAACAATTTTGACACCCAAATAGTTAAAGGTACTCGGTGAATGAAAAAAATGTGTAGAATTTTTTCAACCTAACTTTAATCGTGAAAACCTTCTTGGAATGGACCGGACGGAGGCACTGCTAAACTGGTTTGGCATCAGGATAATTTTTTATTTCAAGTGCCATGATGCTTGGATTGATACCTAGCATTTCCTCATAACATTAGGAGGAGACATATAAAAACCCTCGAAATAGGGATTTATAGTTCTGAATCTCATCTGAAGAGCAAGAAACACCAATTTGTAGATCCTCAATAATGTCGGTTTTGGTTGAGATATTGATAGGTATAGTATCTTAAATATTCGATAGATTTATTTTAGAATCAAACTTGTGAATGGATATAGAATTCGAATAAAACTCAACGATATTGGGTTGATATAAGTCACTTAGATTATCCTCGACCAAATATTGTAAGGAGGAATGATGGTGATGTCTTCACACAACACATCATCTAGCATCATGACTTCAATGATGCTCTCATCGGTAGGAAATGTATGAGAGAAAGGATTGTTGGCTATCATGATTGTCCTATTTTTCACCTAAATTACCATACCGTAGCCTCTTTTTACAGTTTAAAAAGGATCTTTATACATGTTCTTTTAGTTCATTTAATAATTATTTAGTTAAATGGATATTTATGCATATTTTTAATTTAAATTAAAAAAGTTTTATGTTTTCTATGTAACTTTCCACTTGAATTACCTTATGACTAATAAAATCTATGTCACTAATTTGAGATCAAAAATTGGTACAGGAAAATCCTGATGATCTTGCACTCATCCCAAATCCTGTACTGAATATGGAGGACCATTGGTTCGAGAGCTTGACTCAGAGTCGATTGCAGTTTTCAAGGAATAAAGGTGTGCACTCACTCCGGAGGACCTATTCTTATATTCCTACAATTTTTTGGAGCATTGGGGTGTTTCTAAAGCTAATATTAGTTGCCAACAACTCCAATTTTGTTATATGTTTGATATGTCTGAGAGTTAATGTAATATTTATAAATTTTAAGATAGATTACGATGGAAGCTAGCGATATTGTGAACAATTTCTTTTGGTGTTTTTATCTTCAAAAATCTTATATCGACGTGACTTCTCTGAAGTTGGATTTTTAACTAAACATTATGTATTGATCATAGACTCTGGTTTTTAATAAAATAGGGTTGATGTCAGGTTCATGAATTTTGTTTATCTATATCTTCTAATGACCAACTTGAATTTACAAATTAATCTCGTTCCTTAAATAGGGAAACAAGCTAGTTGACTAGATCCCAGCCAACCTAGCTCATTCTCCTTCTATTTTTTATATTGTTTGATAAGTGGCGGGATTAATACTTTGGTGTGGAATTTTGCTTGAAGAAGGTGTACCTGATCAAATAAACCCTTTTCTTTTCTTTCAAAACAAAAGATACAAGTTCAGATCTATTTTAAACTCCCGAGTTTACGCATGGATTTATTTGTAAGAAGAGCTTTCATTATTCTTGAAGAATTATTTCTTTTTTTGTGAAGTGCAGTTTGGATATGGAAAGTTTAATTTGTTTTCAAGTCATCTCTTTAGTTTAGAATTACTTTGTGGTTTGAAAAAATATTTTGAGTTAAGATCCGAAGAAGGATTATTTTAGTCTTTCTTAGTTATTATTTTTATTCTTTAAGTCATTCTTTTTATAGCAAGCAAATAAAAATCCCTATTGTGGTACTTTTATTTATTTGATAAAATTATTTTGAAAGTAAATTTATTCTCAGCCAAGAACCTCTTATTTTAATATTTCACTATACTAGTCTGGTCTCGTTGAATGCAAGTCATCCTTTAGTCATTTAGGAACTTTAAGAGAAGGAACATAGTATTGTTATATTTAACCAAACTAGAGTTATAATTTTAGTTTACTCATAAGGTGATGTGCACAAAAGTTTATTTTGAGCACAGTGATAAACCAGAACAATATAGATGAATTTGTGAGGTGATATTTTCATTTATGCACAAGAGTTTAATATTTCATTTTATGATTTATGAAGTTTTTAAATCCACGCATTGAAGGTGTGATGAGTCTGGAGTTTTGCATTAATTGAAGAACAGTTTCTTTTTGCAATATTTGAGTTTAAATTTGTTACACAATATATTTAGTACATGAACAATGAGTTTAATTTCTTGCCTAAAAGCACATAGTGTTTTATTTTTCCCAGTATAGGAACACGGTGGAGGAACAGCTTTGTATCTTCTATTACAAGAACTACTTATAGGGATAGGTTTATCTTTTTATGTTGAAATTGTTACACTTGCATGGTTTGAAATGAATTGTGGTTCTACTTTCTCTTGAGTTATTTATTTTAGGTCCCTAGTAGCTTGTTTTTGAGTGATAATCCATTCTCTTGAGCGGTGTGGTGTCATTATGTTGACAATACATAAATATAGTGTCAAAGTTTTTTTGAAAAATTTATTTTATTGCATCTGAGTGATTCAGTTGCAGGGATAAAAATAGTGACTACATAATTGATCCAGTGTCTTTGAAATTTCCTATGCTACGCCTTGAAGATTACCTAGCCCTGTATTGATGATTAAGTGCAAAGTAATTAAAACTCAATTGCTACACCCAACATTTTGGCACGATTGTCAGCGAGGCATTCAAAATAATTTTGGTAAAATTTTGGTCTATTTTTTTTCTGGCAATAGAGGTAAGTCTATTTTATTTTTTTTAAAGTGCAGTGTGCTTCCATTTCTTGAAGTAGTTTAATTGGAATTAATTGTGTGTTTTAGACATATTTTTTTGAACTAGTTGCAACATTTGATTTGATTAGATCCTATATATATATATATATATATATATATATATATATATATATATATATATATATATATATATATATATATATACAATTCTGTCAATTATTTTTGGTTTGATTTATTTAAAATGTATGAATAGGAGAGGTATGGGTCTGAAGCCCAAGAAAGGAAGAGGAAATATTGATAAATCATAAATATTTTCTCACATTATTCCTTTTATTACAGGTAATAATTACAGGAAAACACAAACTCATCACTCAGGTACCATTTACCTAGACTCTAGGGATAATAGTTCAGGAATCTTACAACTGGCAGAAGGGGAGAAGGAGACTATTTAGACCAAAAATTTTGATCTGCATTACAGAAATCCTTCACATTCTATGGGAAGTGATATGCTTAAAGGAGAAAAAATGGCAGATAATTATGATGTGCATATTGAAGGGGTTCGTGAGAACCAACCAACGGAGGAGAAGTCTACTTTTGGGTTTCCGATTGTGGATCCACATGGAATGGTTTAAATGAAGAATATCCCACCATATGTTCTTCCACATTTTCATGTTAAACCGTGTGAAGATCCTGACTCTTTGCTTTTTCAGTTTGATATATTGTGTAGGAGTTATGATTATTCTTTGGATGCCCAAAACCTAAAAATTTTCCCTATAATTCTCAAGGAATTAGTTTTGCATTAGTTCATGGGCTGGGAGAAATACTATAGCTTCCTGGGAGCTAATGAAGGAGGTGCTCTTAAGTAAATATTAGGAATTTTTCAAAACAGGAGAAATGCAGGACTATATTTTTACTATTTCATAGGGAGAAGATGAGACCTTGGAGGATTATGGAGATATTCTTATATATTCTTCAAAGGTCAAAACATAAATTTGATCTAAGCACTATTAGAACCTTTCTTCTACGTGGGATTAGAGATGATTCTAGAAATAATTTGAATCTTTTAGGTCAAGTTGATATTTCTCAAAAATATTTTGATCAAATTGGTGACCTGTGTAGGAATTTCTCACGAAACCAATCAAGATCTAATAAGGGAATCAAGAGAAAATATAAAAATTGCAGATTTGGATCTACAAATTCTATGATCATTGGTTTGGAAAATAAAATGGATAATATGAAAACTTAAATTATGAATACCGTTAGTAAATAGATATATTCCTTAATATTTCAACATAAATTAATACAAGAATAGGAAACATTATCCATTTATTGTCCAAAATGTAGAAAAAACATATTTTGCATGAGTGTCCTATAGATGTTAAAAGTGCTAATACCTATGTAATATGTGTAGGGAAACATCCTACTAAAGAATTCCCATCCATACTAGGATTAAAAGAAACATTTGCAGGATATAATTTAATACGTGAGCCAATGCATGTTATGGGAGCAGGGAAATCATGGTCATAGGGAAATCATGGTCACAGGTAATTGTAGGTATTATATCTAAACCTGCACCATATTTTCTGGTTATAATGCACCACATTATTCCTGTCAAAACATAAAATTCCCTCAGTCTTGGCAACGTGGGTATCATTATTAGTATGGCCAGTCTCCTCCTCCTTGGAAATAGTGATGGAAAGGACCAACACATTCTCATTATTCCTAGCCCATCCCTACATAGTCATATACCACACCATATGCACCTTATCCTATGGCACAACCTGCACTACCAACAACAATACCTCAACAGACTAAGTTTGTGACACCACTGCAATTACCACCACCTTTCAACCACATTAGTTGCTATCACATCCATTGCCCAACCCAAATAATAAAGAATTGAAAATGATTCATTATATTGTACCACCCCCCTTTCCTATTTATCATACCATGCCAGTTGGGATCAATGACCTCCAAATGAGATCAGGGAGGCTAATAAACTCAAAAAAACAAAAAAAAAATATCCAGTAGTGATAATTAAGGATGAGACTCCTAATATTTCAAAAAAATATGCCATTTTACATCCAACACATTCAGAATCTGTTCCTTTTTATTCAAACCAACCTCCCTTTCCAGAGAGACTGGTTGTGGAGAAAATTGAACCCACTACTGAGTATAACCTAGTTTCTAAATTGAGGACTATTTGTATAAAGGTCCCTTTGTTGCGGGCTATAAAAGATATTACTATACATACTAATATTTTTAAGGAAATATATCTTAAAAATCTAGGGAGGAAGAGAGTTGAACCTAAAACTATCTAGTTTCTTGTAAAAGCAGTTGAGCTGATGAGAATATGTGTTCAAGTGGAGAAATAAATTTATCTTGGAAACTGAGTTGTCTCTATTCAAATAGGTAATATCCTTGTTCATAATGTCTTAATCGACCTTGGAATGGTTATCAATGTTATGAATAGGAAAACAATGGAACAAATTCGGTTCACTCATATTCATCCTACCCCTATTATGCTTGAACATGATGATAGATATAAAATCAATTCATAGGGTGTGTTAGATGATGTAGTTGTCTCAATTGACTCATGGGAGTACCTCGAAAATTTTATTATTTTACAACCAAATAATCCTATTGGGGGCACCCTTTGATCTTGGGACGACCATGGCTTGCAACGACATATGCCTATATAAGATGTCGCTCAAGTGACATTTATATTTCACGTGGAGATGATAGGAAACGTTTCACCTTGTACCCACCTTCTATATATATTTAGGAGCTTCGAGATACCTTATGTTTGGATTATGATAGTAGTGATGAAGAGACTAAGCCCCTTTCCTTGATTTGACACTATACTGAGTCAACTGAGGAAGGTGTGATATAATATTTTCTGGATAACTTAGATACTATGTATAAATTTGAATCACTTTATCATATTTTTAGTCCAAATTTCCATGAAAAATGTCATACCTAATCCTCACCCTCATTAGTACAAATTTTAGTAGCCACCACAAGTGTTCTCAAGCATGGCACTACTCTTCTTGAGATTAGTCTAGGTAAATATTTATATACTAGTTCAAACCTAGACTTATCCCAACAAGAGTAGCTTGTGAGCTTGTTGTGAAATCATCCTAATGCCTTTGCATGGAGCTATGATAAAATGAAATAAATTACCTCTGAAACATGTACTCATGATATATATATTCACCAGGGTGTCCAACTTGTCTGATAACCCCAAAGCTAAATGAATCCTGCACTAAGAGATATTGTTAAGGAATAATTGCAAAAAAATCATATGTTGGTTTTATCTATCCTATATCTAATATTGAATGGGCCTCTCCATTAGTAATAGTCCAAAGAAAGGATGGGATATGGCGTATTTGTATTGATTATAGGGAATTAAATAAATCCACTTGCAAGGATTACTTTCCCCTTGCCTTCATTGATCAGGTGTTAGATACCCTTGTAGGTAAAAAGTACTCATCATTTTTATATGGATTCAGCAGATATAAAAAAATATAATCTCACCTCAATATCACAACAAGACTACCTTTACTTTTCCATGGGGGACATTCTCTTATTGAGTGCTTCCTTTTGGACTTTGTAATTATCTTGCCACTTTAGAAATGGAAATCTTGGTTATTTTCATTGATCTTGAGTGTGTAGAAATGTACATGGATTATTTTTCAGTATTTTGTAATTATTTTCAAGAAGCCCTTCAAATTTTAAAGAAAAATCTCAATAGGTTTCAAGAGGCCTTCCTTTCTTTGAGTGGTAATAAATGTAGATCAATGTGAAAAGCATTGGTGGTCCTTGGAAATATTATTTATGATAAGGGTATATAGGTATACCTCTCTCAAATAGAAGTTATTATTACACCTTATTGGACCAAAAACTTAAATGGAAGTGAGACGATTCCTTGGACATGTGTCTTATTACCAAAGATTCATTGACAATGTTTCTAGAATAGCTTCCCCTCTTTTTTAATATTAGCTACGGATAGTGATTTCTATTGGACTAAATATTTCCAACGTGCTTTTGAGAATTTGAAGGAAAAAGTAGTACATGGAGGAGTTTTGAGGGGACTTAATTTGTCCCTCTCATTCCCTATTTCCTCAAATACCTCAAATAATTCCATTGGTGCCCCTTTAGGATAGGAATAAAATCTGCAATCCTATTCTATTTACTTTGTTACTAAGAACTTATCATGTGTTGAACTTAACTATATAGTAACTGAGAAATATTTTCTAGTCATGGTTTATCCTATTAACAAATTCAAACACTAAATGAAAAGTTATGATGTATTCATACATACAGATCACTTTTACATAAAATATTTGATGATTATACCTTTAACAAGTGGTAGGATAAGTAGGTGGTTTATTTTATTATAGTAATTAAATGTAAATAATTGATAGGCCAGGAAAATCAAATGTATTATTTTTTTATCTTTCTATTTTTGATAATCCCGGTGAAGCAATTCTTATAGATGATTCACTTCCTGATGGACATATTTTTTTTTTTGTTCGGATAAACTCTTTGTGGTTTGTTGACATAGATAATTATGTTTTCGTAGGAAAAAATCCACCACACTTATCTGCTCAAGAGAGACGGAAGGTCATTAAAAAATGTGTTTCATATTTCTTGATTTAGGGAGACCTGTTCTATATCGGACCTCACCTTAGTATTCCTAGATATGTAAGAGAGGACGAAGTGTTTTATATTTTGAAAGTTTCCCATGATGAGCCTTGTGGGGGCCATTTTTTTGAAAAAAGGAAATCATATAAAACTTTTTGTTCTTGCTACTTTTGTCCTTCCTTTTTTAAGTATTCCAAACAATATGTTAAGCATTGTGATAGTTGTGAGAGAATGGGATAAACTGGTCAAGTCTATGAGATTCCTTTATGCCCTCAAGTCATGTTGGAACCATTTGAAAAATTGGCCATTGACTTTGTGGGGCACATAGCCCCAACATAATTAAAAAAAAGACATATATTGGCTTACATAGATTTTGTAACAAAATGCATAGAAGCTAGAGTTGTTCCTTATTCTATTGAAAGAGTTGTTGTTGATTTTTTATTTAATGAAATTTTTACTTAATTTGGTGTTACAAGAGAAACTGTTATTGATAATGGACCTAAATTTGTTTCTAATCTGGGAAAAGGAATTATAGATCAATACAAGATTTGGAAAAAGAAATCTACATTGTATCACCCACACACAAATGGTTAGGTATAATCTACAAACAAGGTAATTGTTTCCATTCTTACAAACATAATGAATATCCATAAAACATATTGGGCAAAGAGATTACCAAAATATTTATGGGCTTAGAAAACCACTTGGAGAAACTACATAGGTCATACACCTTATGAGTTGGTGTATGGGAAGCAGGTCTTGCTTCCAATCAAATGCAAGACTAAAACCTTTAGAATTGCAGTCCAATTGTGTCTGGATCTCTCAGAAGCACAACAAAACCCCCATTTGTAGTTAAATGAACTTGATGAGATAAGCAGGGATGATGTTCAACAAATTACCTTGATGCAACAACAACATAGTAAATGGCATGAGAGGTTGATCTAGGAAAAGAAAATTCCAACCTGGTAATTGGATACTCCTCTATGATTCAAATTTTAAAACATTTAAGGGGACTATTTGCATGTGATATTTGGGGCCATATGAAGTAGTTAAATTTTTCAAGAATGGGGCAGTAGAAATTAAAACCATTGATGGATAGGGAGTTGTTTTCTTGGTGAATTGGCATAGGCTTAAAATATATCTTCAACCCACCACTAAGGAAGATTTCATACAATAGGTACAACAAAAATTAGATTTGAGGATGGTAGCAAGGAAATAATATCAACCTACTGTGAATACTTTTTGATATTCTCTTTTCCTAATATAAGAGAAAAAAATAAATAAATAAAATTAATAAGAAAAAAGACAGGAAAAATTAAAAAAACACATGATTGTGAAAACCAACTTGTTGGAGAAATTATATAAGGATGTGCTTGAAAAACAATTTACTATAATGCAGGATCCTCTCTAATAAAAGGGAATGTCACTTGAATTATAAAAAAATGTTAACTTCTTTTTAGAATAAGCAGGTTTTTACAAGATTTTTGGTGGCAGCGAAAAACCGACAGAAACTAAGCACTTATTAAAGTTCATAGCAAGAAACATTGTGAAATTATATGCAAGTGACACAAAAGTCCATTGCATTTAATTGATTCACATAGGTCACAACACTATTTGATGGATACATTTACTATATAAGGTGAATACTTTGTCTTTATTCTTTTTCCCTTTCTGAAATTTCCCTTTGATTTCATCTTTGCTCCTTAGATTGAATAATCCTCCTATTCTTCTACAATATTTCCTGTCCCAATTTCCATTTTTCCATATTAACCCTAAATTTATTTTCCTTCATCCCTTTTTCATATATCCCTCTATGGATCGGTCCACCTTATTCTAAGTGTCCCTTGTAATTTTCCTTCCCTTATGATAACCATGTCCCGCTTCTTATTACCCTCAATTTTTTTAGGTGTTGGTAATTTTTGAAGCCTTGTCTATCTATTATTGGAAGAAAAATGGCAACTAAACCTTGCGATAAAACACTCCTCTAGCTCTACGAATTTTTTACATACACTCGAGCCCAGTTTTTTAGAGGCAAATAGATTGGTTTTTTTAGTATAAAGACCCCTTATTTTTGGTACAAGGATTTTTTATGCTTAGTGTAGGAATTTTCCTATTATAAATGTAGGGAAATTTCTCACAACAGTGCAAGTATTGTGCTCATAATAGTGTAGGAAAACGTTTCCTGTTACAAAGCAAGAACTAGTTATTTTCAATTTTTCCTTTGTTTCGTTAGTTCTGGAATTTATTGTAAATTGATTTCGAATTTTCTTAGGTCAAAGTATAATAGCCATGTATATAATGGATTTCTATAGAAATGAGCACCCATATTTATTATTTTGTAATATTGAGCATTATTTTTATGTCTAAATGGAAATGAATGGTTAAGTGCATGATTATTAGACCTACACAATTTTTATCATAATTAGCAACAACTATCCCCATAGAATATTATTATGAGTACTAAATGTATGCATGGATATTGATTGATTTAAATCCATTGTAAATTCATTTGAATTCATGTCGCTGATCATTTCTTCTTCCCTCTCTCCATGTGTGACCTGACTACTCATTACCATTTAACCCCTCGAAATCACAATTTTCCTAATCACCGCTCACGATAATCATTACCTTACCCATTTTAAAAAGTATATCGTATCTCCAAATATATTTTTTACCTAAAATATGATGGTCATTTTTGGGTACTATGTAAGTTTAATTTCTATGATTTCATCAAAAAAATTGAGACGTGAACGTACAATTATTCTAAATTAGTGTGATTCAGGAATCGCGTGACCATTTAAAAAGGAATTCCTGCTCTTTCCATTTGGAATAATGCAAAAAAGTTATTGTTTATCATTTAAAAAGCTTGAGGTGTTAAAAAAAATTGGGAACTATAGGTTGCGACAAGGTTAAGGAACACTATGGCACCAGTACAGATTGAGCCTTGATATGTTAAATAAATGGAAGGAACAATAGAATATGAAATAAGCTTTCTTATGTTGCAGGAAACCGACTTATTTCCTTTCATGTACAATTTCAATGGCTATGATTCAGCCGTTATTTGGGTGTTTTCATTAAATTTTAATGGGAATAAAGCTATTGTGGGTTCACTGAAGTTTGATGTCATGGAGAATTTCATTTTTTATACCTTTGAGTGGTGAGAAATGGTTCAAGAAGGGAAAAGTAGTGAAACATGTATGGCATAGGTTCCTAGAAAAGGAAGATTGTGTGGTTGATTGGAAGAAATGGGTGCAGAGGAGTGAGATGGTTGAGAAGTGGTGAAAAATTTTGTACATTTTGTAGAATTTCCTCACATGTGAATGGAGATAATTCTTGATCTACCTGTACCACATTCGACTCCTCATGCATTTTGAATCTGGTAAGTTGAATAACTTCCCCTATTTTATATTGAAATTTTTTGATAAAATTTCGAGTGTGCAGAACTCCCGAGAGGAACAAGTAAGCTATAAATTGTGTCATTATGGATTGATCAAGATTTTGGTGAGTGAAGAGATGAAAAAGAAAGACTCTACCTAGAAGGCATTTGTAAAAGCATATCAAGGTGGGGGTAGTATGAAGGTTCTTAGTTCAAAAATCCAGCAAGGAAATAAACAAAAGAAAAATGTAGAGCCTAAGCATATCCAATGTCATAAAGGAAAGTTACAACAAGAGGCTCAAAATGAAAAATAATCCAAGACTACTCTGACTCAACAAATGAAAAAAAAATGGGAAGAAAATTTAGAAGGAAAAGAAGAGTGAAAATGTTGACTCTGTGATGCCAAAACCCTCCCAGTGGATGACACGAGAGTTGTTAAGAAGTTCTTCTTCAAGTAAAAATACTTAGAAACTTTCTACTCTATCTAAGGTCAAGGTCATTGAAGATTCTGAATCCCCTAGGAAATACTATGTTTCTCCCAAAGAACCTTCACTACATGCCCCTATGGAAATTATACATGTCCAATATAATATTTATTTATTGGAAGGAATAGAAAAACTGGGTAATTATATTGAGAATAAAGAATGAAAGGAGGAAGAGGATGAGGGTGTTCCTTTGGAATCCTTAATGAAAAAGGTTAAAATACAAAAGGTAAGTCATGATAAATAAGTGGAACAAGGAGGAGTTCAAGAACAAAAGAAAGAGGAAAATCATGAGGATGATGTTCCTCCTTCATCTATCATAGAAGAAACAGAGGTACAAGGAAAAAATAAATTGAAGGAATCAGTCCATGGGAAGAGGATAAGAAAAAATCAAAAGTAAGAACCACAAATTTACGAGCTTGAGGTCTTAATATATGTATGGAGACTCATAATGCAACATTTAAAACCCATAATGGAAAATTGTTAACAAATGTGGATGAGTTGAAGAAATCAATGAGAAAACGGAAGTTCCATTCGGGCCACTTACGAATTCATATTAGGAAATTGGAGAAGCATATGAGGAAGAAATGAAAAAGGAAATCTAAAGCAGAAGGTTCATGAATAAACATACAAATTCAGAAATGACGAGAACTGTTTCAATTTTTTTTGTAGAGTTTATTGGTTGTGTGAGGACACACAACAGAATGATGTTGGGGGAATGTTGGTTTCCATGATTTTCCTATTTTTCACCTAAATTACTATACGTGAGCCTCCACTTTACAACTTAAAAAGCATCTCTATGCAAGTGTTTTTATTTTCTTTAATCACTCTTTTGGTAAATGGATATGTATGCATATTTTTAATTAAAAGTAAAAAAGGTTGATATTTTCAATGTAACTTTCCACTTCTATGACCTTATGACTAATACAATGTATGTCACTAATTTGAGATCAAAAGTTGGTATAGGAAGATCTTGAGGATCCTACACTCATCCTAATTCCAATATTATATATGGAGGATTTTTTTTCTAGAGATGGACTCATAGTTAGTTCCAATTGTCAAGGAAGAAAGGTGCACACTTAGTCCTCAGGACATGTTCCTATTTTCCTGCAATGGCTTGGAGCGTTGTGTTAGACTCCGATGTCTAGGAATCTTGGTAATGTTAGTATTTTTATGTATCTGGGGTAAAATTTCTAAATATTAGTCATGATGACCTGACTATTGTTGTTCAAAGAGGTTTAGGTTTATATTAAATTTCATGTAGAGGTGTTTATTTTGAAAAGATTCTAGTATATAAAGTCATGTGTTTTCCTTAAAAAGCGTATTCATGGGAATTGTCTGGTCACGTTGGAAAGAGTACAAAATCATTTTTCACAAATCCTTTCTTATTATGAATTACTCACCATCGTAAGTCATCATGAGTAGTTCACCTAAGTCTAGAGGCTATGTCTACATGAAAGAAATCATGGAATGATTTTGGCACAAATTTGAAGGATCTAGGGAGTTAGTTTGAATGTCATGTAAAGGATAACTCATAATATCATTAGGGAATAACAGTAAAAAATGTAGTCCTTCCCTTTTCCCAAAGCGATGTATTTTCATAAAAGTGTTGCGCATTCATAATTTCCATTCTAAATCAGGATCAATGCTCTAATTTCTGCTCTAGACCATTATGCATGATCATTTCAACTTTCCTCTTCATCCCATATTATTCATCTCCTCGCCATATTCATTGGACAACTCTATTTTTCTCATTTCATTCACTTTGAAAGAGAGGCAGGGGCACTGCGAATCCACATAGTGCTCAAATTATCGCATGCTAGTGGTCAAACCTCCCTCATAGGTGAAAATACAACTCTATGTTTATCCTTCAGTATTGAATGAACTTTAAAATTGCATGTAGAAGCCAGAATAAACCATAAATATTGTACAAGAAGGATTAATTTATCATCGCTACTCTTCTAAAATAATTGGGTTTTATTCCTCTGTGCTATGTTGATGCAGCCATAAGGCCGCAAATACCCACATACGCAGAATCTCAATTATGTATGCCCCTTTCCAGGATTTCATTCTTCATTAAAGTTTATTAAGCAGAAGCATTTAATTAAACCGAAATACATCATCAATCCATAGGCTTTGTGGTACCCCAGGTTCAATAAAAAATGATTATGTTATAAACCATCAGGAACATAACAGTCCACTTGCACAGTGGATCACAATATCAAAGATTTAATAACTTCACGAATCACAAAACATGCATACATCGCATGTCGCGGCTTAACCAAATTACTTTAAACATAAACAATAATAACGCCGATGTGAAGCATTTCAATGATGATATTGCGTCTCATCATCTGAACCAAAGCTTATCACACTTCTCCAATCATATAACATATCATTCCATCATTAGTTGCTCCCCATATCATATGTGATGTGCAATATGCGCATGGATCCTCCTCTCGATAGGTGTTCTCGTTGCAACTTTTCCAACTTACTGCATCACAACTTAAATCATTTACCTTGTGATCGCACATTCCCAATTAATCTTGCGAAGTAATCTTAGTCATCGATCTTCGCTTTGAACTTTGCGAATTAATCCTCTTTGTCCGCTCTCTTCATTTGGAAATCTTCTAATGGTTCACTGCCTTAATATTTTCTCCTATTTCTTCGACTTCCACCAATCTGCATCTCTTATTCCTCCACACTACTCCTTCATGAGCTTTATTATATTCATTCACTCAGATCTTTGATTATCACACTACCTTAAACTTTAGCACGTTGTCTCAAACCAGAAAATAGAACACCATTCTGTATTAAAACTCTGAATCTAGGATTCACATTTGTTCCTCCTTCTTGACCTGCACACAAGTTTAATATACACTTATTTGTTCTCATTATCTCCACACACAACTATTTAATTCCCAAGATTGAATCATACATATTCTACCTAGCCATTAAGTCTCTTATAACTCAGAAAGAATTATTCATTCAACTAGACTTCATTACAGGGAATTATTACACTGATATCGATTTTTTTCTATTATGGGTCACTCAGCATAACAGAAATGACACGCACTCACAATGAAATTCGATTTATTCATTAATAAATAAATCATGCAGATACAAAAAAAAACCTGTGTACAATTTGGCTTTGGCCTGATGCACCTTTTACATGGCGCTTTTCTCTTCCTCTATCTCTATGCCTGTAGGCTTAGAATCAAATCTCCTATCTAAGAATATTAATGGTTCTTATGTCTTTGAGGCTTTACAAATATATACAAAAGTTTCTGCAACCAATTCTGGTTCAGGCCCTATTTCTTCTCAACAAAATCCCAAGAATCCTCTAAATCAACAAAATCCTCAACGAGTTCCTACGTCTAGGATTCAGAATCCCTTTGAAATCTCAACTAGCCTAAATCTCTCATGTTCTCCTACATTCAAGAACATTTACAAATATGCCTTAAAATATTTAACTAAATCTTATTTTAAATGTCTCACATAAAATCATTGAAAACATTGAAAATTACATTAATTAAATACTTAGTAAATGAATTCCCTTGGAAAACACAAGACCCCCTAGATTCTACTAAATGTACAAATTTTTGAAACCATGACGCTTCTGTATCAGACTTCCAAAGTAGAAATTAATAATGATCTTCAGGTCATGTGTCTTCAATGCTGATGGAATTCCTCCTAGATCCCAAAAAAAATTTTGTGTTTGTCCTTGGTTGTTGTTGTTGTAGTTGTTTTTTTTTCTTCTCCAGGTCTCCATACTTTATGTTGCATTGCCCCACTGGCTTTGCTCTCACAGTCTGTTGCTGTCTTTCTCTTGTTATTACTGCTTTTCTTCCTTGTTGTTGTCTTCTTCTAAGACACCTTCATCATCAACCTTCTTATCCTTTACATATCCATGTCCAGTTTATGTTTTGACTGGTGCTCACTCTACCAATTGTTGTTGCACTCCATCCATTCATCTTCAAAATGTTGTTTTTTATCTTTACTTTGAATTTGTTGGATTCTTACTAGCACCCTTACATCCTTACCTTCTTCTTTCTTTTGAGCTTTTGTCTCATCTCCAAAAAACCCCTGTTCAATATATTTGATAAAAACATCATCCATTTGCTACATATATTCAGGATCCCCGATCTAAATCTCTTTAAATATTGTTGTATATATTGCTCTCGACATTGCTACCTCCCAAAATTCCTAAATATCTCTTAATATATCTCTCTCTACAAGATCCCTTTTCTTCTCACTACTTGCAAATTTACTTTCAATAAGTATATTGTCTTCTAATTCTTTGACTTCATTAACATTTTATTCCTTTACTGTAGATCCTTTTTAGTCTTCATCAAGTTCTTTCTTCTCTACTAGTTCTTTCAACAAATTCTCCTATAACTCCAATTATTTCTCCCATTTACTAACCAATTTTACATGTGGTTTTCCTTGGCTATCTTCATAAGATAACATAGTCTCATCCTCAATCTTTATGACAGTTTCCAGTGACTGTCTATCACCTGTAAAATCTTAAAAACCTACAATTGCACATAAATTTTCAGTTGTAAAACCACAAAACTCAATAGTATTACTTGAGGATTCAATCATCAAATCCTCATATTGTTTGAAGTCCTCTACATGACTCATAAAATCTTCGATGATATTCTTATAAGCCTCCTCAAGCACTTCACTTGGTTGCTTGATATCTTTCTCCACTTCTTCTTGCTTTTGGCTATCATCATGAGCCAAAATTCCTCTTCTTTCATCCCTTACACTATGTTGAAAAACAATACCTTCTTCCAACTATGTATGATCTTCCATATGATACCTAAATGTCGCATCATTCTTCCTTAAAATAGAATTCAGATTATGTCTCTCTTCTTCCTTTTCTTTGACAATACCAAAATATTATCCACCATTATGTATTACACCTACAAACATACATAAATCATTGGTTTTAAAAATAAAAGGCTTTATATCCTCTTCTTCTACCTTTATCCACATTTCTTCATGTTGCCTTGAATTATCAAAATAGTTCATAATATATTTCAAAGATCTCCAACCTTCATATTCACCCAGAACTTCCCCCCTATTCTGCTTCACAAATGGAAACTTCCATTTTCAACTCAAATTCTATGCGTTCCTCTTATTTAAATTGAACATCCATTATTTGCTCAAGATTTCTAAGTTCTTCTATTAACTTCATATTCACCTATTTATTTATCTTCTCTTGTTGCCTATTCCATTTAAATTTCTTTCTCATAGTCCAACCATACCTCTGATCTACCTTATTTCTCTACAACATATCCATCAATAATTCAAGATGGAAATTTACCTCAGCTTTCTCTCTGCCAATCTCTTCTTGACTTATCTTATCTATACCTTTTACCTTGGCATATTTCTCCACTCTTCTTCTACTGTGGCTTCTCTCTGAACCTCTACTATGACTATCAATAGTCATTCTTTTGTCTCTTGCGAATTGCACTAAGCCTCTTCTTCTCAGCAAGTCTTCATACTTGCTACAAGTACCTCACCAAGCCTTCTCTCCTTTGAGATTGGTCTTTTGGTAACACTGATTCTCTATCTATATCAATCTTTCAGCTGGAAGATTTAGTTTCTTTGCCACTTTTCTTCAAATTATCCACTTTACTCTGCCTTCAAGAACACAAATGGTTCTTCATTTCTTTACATATCCTCTTGTTGTCTTTGTTGAGATATTACTCCTTTTCTAAAGCCTGCAAAACTCAAACCAGAGTTAACATAAAACACTACCTATATCATTTCACAAGGCAGTCTACTTCCACTCTTCAACACTAAAATGTATCTTATTTTCCATAAGCAATCAACCATCACTTTTTCAGATTTTACTGACTGACTTTTCTTTTTGTACCTGTCTCCACATTTTCAAATTTATAATCTTACTTATTCTTCTCAATTCTACAATCATTCTTGCATTATCCTTCTATTTTTGAATCTTGTTTTGATCTGCTACCAACTATCTCATGCATATTTTAGCTCTGCAATCTTCTGTGATAACAATTTTTCATTTACTCGCTGTGATACCAAATGTTGCAGCCATAAGGCCGAAAATACCCACATATGCATAATCTCAATTATGTCTGCCCCTTCCCAGGATTTCAATCTTCATTAAATTTTATTAAGTGGAAGTATTTAACTAACCCGTAATACATCATCAATCCGTAGGCTTTGTGGTACCCCAGGTTGTATATAAAACCATTATGTTCTAAACCATCGGGAACACTTAATAGTCCACTTGCATAGTGGATCACAATATCACAGATTTAATAACTTCGTAGATCATAGAACATACATACATCACATGTCGTGGCTTAAACAAATTACTTTAAACATAAAAAATAATAGCGCCGATGTGAAGCATTTCGATGATGATATCGCAACACATCATCTCACCCAAAGCTTCTTGCACTTCGGTAATCATACGATATATCATTCCTATATTAGCTTCTCACCATATCGTATGCGATGTGTGATATGCGCATGGATCCTTCTCTCAACACGTGTTCTCATCACAAATTTTCCAACTTACTGCATCACAACTTAAATCATTTACATTGCGATTGCACATTCCAAATTAATCTTGCAAAGTAATTTTAGCCGTCGGTATTCACTCTGAAATTTGAAAATTAATCCTCATCCTCTGCTCTATTCCTTCGGAAATACTCTAATGGTTTGCTGCCTTAACATTTTCTCATATTTCTTCGACTACCACCACTCTACATCTTCGTTTCCTCCACGCTACCCCTTCCTGAAATTTCTTCTATTCATTCGCTCAGATCTTTGATGATCACGCTGTCACACACTTTAACACACTATCTCAAGCCAGAATACAGAACACCATTTTGTATTAAAACTCTGAACTAGGATTCACATTTTTTTCTCCTTCTTGACCTACACATAAGTTTAATCTTCACTTATTTGTTCTCATCAGCTCCAAACAAAATTGATTAATTCCTGGACTGGAATCATCCAGATTCTACCCAGCCATTAAGTATTTTATCATTTAGAAAGACTTATTCATTCAATTAGAATTCATTACAGGGAATTATTACACTGATATCGAATTTGTTCTATTATGGATCACTCAACACATAACAGAAATGACACACAGTCACAATGAAATTTGATTTCTTCATTAATAAATAAATCATGTAGATATAAATAAACAAAACATATTTACCATTTGGCTTTGGCCTAATGCGCCTTTTACATGGACCTTTTCTCTTCCTCTATCTCTATGATTTGGGCTTACAATCATATCTCCTATCTAAGAATATTAATGGTTCTGATGCCTTTGAGGATTTACAAATAAATACAAAGGTTCTGCAACCAATTCTGGTTCATATCCTCAATATTCTCAACTAAATCCTAGGAATCCTCTAAATCCATAGAGTCATCAACAACTTCCTAAGTCTATGATTCACAATCCCTTTGAAATCGAAACTAGCCTAAATCTGTCATGTTATCCTACATTCGAGAACCTTCACAAATATGCTTCACAATATTTAATTAAATATGATTTGAAATGTCTCACATAAAATCACTCAGAACATTGAATATTACATTAATTAAATAATATGGAAACCAACTCCCTAGAAAAACACAAGACCCCCTAGATTCTACTAAATGTACAACTTTTTGAAACCATGATTCTCTTGCATCATGTGCTTTATCCTAATTCGTTGTGATTCCAAAAAATGCATTATATCGCTCTTTTTTCCTTGTCAATTCACCTTTTCTCTATGTGAGCCTCTACATGCAATAGGAACCCTGGTTCTAAAACTAAATCAAAGTTGTTTCGCTTAAGTGTTTATGCTCGAAAGTGTTTTAAAATTCAAATTCCTTTAGTGACGTGTTTATGTTTTGTTCGCTACGATTGTCCATTTTTAATTCTCTACCAACAGTTGTGAAATTACATGTTCTATAGCATTTTCTTGACGAAGTTTTCATTGTAATTTTTTTTTATAATTGTTGAATTATATCTTAAGTCACTATCAGAGGTTTTTAATATCATAACAAATTGATTGTTACTAAAAACCAGTTTCTCATACCCTAAAAATATTCACTGTTGCAAAATAAAAATTATTTCAACTCCTTAAGACAAAAATCACAATGGAAGTGTTATTGTACGTTTTGAGCCACAAAATGTTGCAACAACCAATGTAGATCCATCCATCAAAATGGCTTTTGAACAAGTAGGGTGTATGATATATTTTGAGAAGATTCAGGGGTATCATATACAGTTGACACAGAATTTTCTAATGGTTTTGATGGTGTGAAAGAAAAGGTGGGAAGTCTAAGTTTTCTAGTCTCATCTCAATCAACAGTTGAGGCCACTGAGATCCATTTGAGTGGAGAGGAATGGTTCAAGGGTATGGAATTTTATTTGGTTGATTTCAAGTATTTTATCAAGCTAAAACACCAGAAAGGGTATGGTTATGTTGTTCCAAGGATTAATTTACAATATCACCATAGTAAAATGTTGGAGGTGATCCTAAGGTACTTCACATGTCAAGGGAGTTTCAATAAGGTGTATCACTATCACATTAGGCTCTTAACGCATTTTACTAGCATCAAATATTTTAATATTCATTATTATTTGTTTAGGAGTCTATTTAAGATAGCTAAAAGACTTCAAACAAAAGGAAATAAAGTTTAAGCCAGTTTGTTTCCTTTTTCATTAACTAAATTATTGGTGATGAAGGAGCTTGAGAAGAAGAAGAAGTCATGGAATGAATTTTTGGTTTATTCGGGATGGGTAGCACAATATTAAAATAGAAATAAAACCAATAAATACACCCGATCAGTTATAATTACATAATCTTCACCTGCAATAGCAAGATCAGTAAAAAATCCTTTGACTAAAATCAAATGAGTTGCTAAGAGGAGTGATAAGAAGCTACATTTATCACCTGGGGTAGAAAAATTGGCAACGATACCAAGAACAAGAGCTGCAACCAAGATATTTCCTGTAGATCCTCCATCTACATGTATTCAAGTTATGGAATCAAAGAGTACATAGAAGGAAGTGGAAATTGATGAAAGGGACTAGAAAATTGGTGATTTACAAGATCAGTCAGACAAGGCCCATTTTGAAAATAACATACATGCAACAAGAGAATAGGGAACTTAGGCATAATATATAACAAGAAATTATTTACTACAGTGAAGGAGATCCATCAAAGAAAACATTGGCACATGCTTACAAAGGAAAAGGAAAATTGATCATTGATGTTGAAGAGTTAAAGGAGGCAGTTGAGAAGTCAAGAGGACCTAGAACCAGGTGTGTTGCGAAGGTGAAATTAAAGTAAAGGATATTGTTCGACAAAAGGATGGTTTTTGATGAGAAAAACGAGTTTGAGAAACTACCATAACAACTTGAAGGAGTACAAAAATAGGTAGATAATCTTGTAGAGAAGGATCATAGGGAAATATTTTCATTTTTTAAGAAAGTATGGGCTATTGAAAGAGCGCTTGATAAGGCTAGATATAAATTGAAGTGGAAACTGCTTCTGCATATCCATGTGATGAATTTATATACAAAAAACCTGGTATTAAAAAAATGACACGGGTTATTGAAGAAGAAGCTCACTGTGGTCAAGGAATGTGGAAGGAAGAGGAAGAGGGGAAATTTCGATATACTTGCAGAGGCTAGTAGAAATGTGAAACTCTAGCATGAAATTACCTGTAAGCTCTGAGTTTTTTCTTTTAGATCAAGAGATCAGAAAAATGTCAATTTTGATGAAATTTGCAAAAATGCAGCAAGGGGCTTGCTACATTTTTTATATAAATTTTTGATACTGGTGGGATTGTGAGGTTAGGAAGTTTACGTTGTCATGAGGGGAGTGATATAAAGGTTAAAACATTCACATTTGTGCTTCCAAAATTTTATATCAGAAAAGAGTCACCATATGCTCATTTTTTTGGAAGCACTGTGAAAAGAGCTAATCTCACTGCGAAAGTGGGGAATTGTTCAAAGGGAGGTCTGCAAGAACTTTGAATCTTACTTGTTACACCATTTTTTGGTCATATAACCTATTATCATTAGATGGACCCAAGTACATCATGTAAGACCAATTTTACTCCAAGTAAAATTGCTTTGACTATGAAAATAACTTAGTAAATCACCTTTATTAAGTTGTTTATGGTCTAAACAGGAAACCCCATAAAGAAATATTAAATAAATATACATTTGTTTGGTTTTCCTCAAGAAAAATTAGCTAAACAATAGTTTAATTAATATTTCTGATTATATTTAACCCAAAACAAGGAAATTAATTAGATAAATCATTATTTATCTTATTCTTTTCTAATAATATTTGTTTAAATCTTATTTAAATAATATTATTTGTTAAATATGACTAATTCACCCTTAAATAATGAAATAAATCATTATTTATTTGATTATTACTCAACCATATCCCTAAAATGATAAATAAATCATTTATTTGTTGATTATTACTTAATCACATCCTTAAAATGATAAATAAATCATTTGTTTATTTATTATTTAGAAATAAAGGGATTTGACTCAAGTCAAATTTCTTTTCCCTCCAACAAATACAATAAAATATTCCATAAAAGTTGGATCTAGATTTGGTTAGCAATATTTTAATTACAGACCAATCTCTATACTAACTCAATATTTTGTTAGAAATAGAAGGTTTTTCCCATTCATTTGTCACCTTCTGTTGCCTAAAGATCACTCTGGATCTCAACACTTGGTTTGGCTATTGATCCATAATCAATAGTCATACTTTTCCACTTTTGTCTGGGTTTTCTACACCATCAAGAGAGAGGAATTATAAATCTGAAGTGTTGAGGACTTATAACAACCCATCCCATTGAGGAGAATAGAGAACACCCTCTTGTGTTTTCCTCCAAGGTGCCATTAATAAAAATATTCATTGCATATATTCTTGTCTTTTCTATTGGATCTATAGAGTAAATATTATTTTCCTACTGTTTAACGTCTTCTAATGCATAGATCTAGATTTTTGCAGCATTTTTCTTGATCATCTAATTGCTTATCTGAAGATATTAGTAGTCATTTCTGCTATTAGGGTTGTTTTTTATGCGCAGCTAAAATGGTATTTTTTCGTACACTTCGAATAAAGATTCATGCTAACAACTAGCGACTCCACACGGGATTACCATTACGACCGTTGTTATTTTTCTTATCCTTACATATCCAGCTCCTTCAAACCCTATGATTTCTCTCCAGCCCCTTGTTTTTCTTATTCTTCATGTTGTTTTTAATCCATAAAACCCTAAAAATATAAAAATTATAACTTCCGTGTATTTTCAAACCCATTGCGCACGTGACAGACATCAGTTGCAGCTGAGACGACAAATTTTTATGAAACCTACCACCGAGAGTTCTGGAAGCGCAGATTGCACTTTTCTTCCCAAGACCTGCGATCTGGACCTCTAGGGTGCACTTTACAGCCCAAAAAGTGTGACGTTTGCTGAAAACAGGCCAAAATCTACAAACTGGACTTTCTACAAGGATTTTTTTGAAAGTTTTCTAGGTTTTCTTGAGCCTCTATTCAGGGTTTTATGACCTCTGTCTCCACCCGTTTTGGACCTATACTTGTTCAGTTTCGCTCAACTAAGTGGGAACCTAGCCCCCTAGGGATTCAATACCCTCCACTTTTTTTGGAAGAGTGTTTGCTGTTGCAGGTTGTCTGAAATTTCAGAGTCTTCAGCCATTTTTTCAGATCTGATACCTCATCTTCAGATCCACTTTAGATTGGCTTGTTATCCATCCAAATCACCTCATCTATCTTTGTTTGGGTTTTCCTCTATGGTTCACTCTGTTTCCCTTTAGGAGATGGCCTTTCGCCACCGTTTTTACCACTTTCCAGCATATTTTATCTTTTATATCTCTGTCCCTCTTGACCCTAGATCTATTAGCCTTTTTTCGTGTATTTTGATTAGTTTTTTACTCACCTATAGAATAGTCATCGAGAGACACACCTCCTTGGGTTTATATTGGTGCATTATCAGCTGTTTATTTTCTGTTTTCAGGCCTATATACTGACATTTGCAGGTTTATTTGTAGCTATACAATACACTTTTTATTTTTCTCTACAAATGTCTGGGTTTAAAAATTATAATTTGCACACTTTTACAGACACACCTTAAGAGAAAAAGGCCTTGGTTAACAACACCAATAAAAGACTCTAAAACATTGAAATCAATTGATCCTGCACCTCTCTGCCCTTGTTTTGACATTGTAATCGGTTTATCTTGCACCTCCTTGCCCTTGTTGGTCTCCTTTTCCTTCGTGCCGTGTTTGTTTCATCACCATTTTTCCACCAAGGCATTCATCCCAGAGACTTCTTGGCCTTCATCCTCAGTTTCTGGTAGGGAGAATTACTCCTCCGCATAGGAGTTGAGTTAGTCCTCAACCGAGTCTACACTCTGAATCTTCTTCTGGTCCTTTGGGATCTCCTTCTGGTTCTGCCTTCAGTTCTCCTCCTATCACCTTCACCATGTCTGGTGCACGACCTAATGCTAGTGGTAAGCCTGGTCCTCATGCTAGGAATACCACTAGTGGGACCGCAAAGGACAATACCTCGGTTGTGCCCTTTCTCCCCTTCATGTCAAGCCTTAGCCTTCCCGATTTGGACCGGTTGATAAATGACCCTATAAACCATGACGCTAGTTGGCCTGCTTTGATGACAAAGCTCCCTTCTGACATCCCAAAGTTTGAAGGCATTGCTGGAGAAGATCCTTCTAATGATGTTCGATATTTCCACATGTGGTGTTCCACTAACTCCATTATCGATGACTCTTTCTATCTTCGGCTTGTCCAATGAACACTTACAGGTGAAGCTTCTAAGTGGTATGTTCATCAGGCCACTTCCTCTCATACCACCTTAGTAACTCTTGTCCATGCTTTTTTTATCTTACTTCCAACTTCCCCTTCATTATGACACTGGTATCGAACTGTTGACTGCTTTCCGTCAATCATCTTCAACCCGCCTATCCGATCATGTTATGGAATGGTGGAGAAGGAAGTGCCTATTTCAATCCCCTACCTTCGAATACCATGTCTACATGTACTGGTTCCTTAGATCTCTCTTTCCTCCTATCAGGAAAGATGTTGCATCAAATTTTCCTCAAACCGAAGAATCCGCCCTCCAAATGGCATTAAAATATGACCTGATCTACACTCAGACCGGTTATGTTTATACCGTTCTACCTTATCTTCTTAGACCCAGTGGTTCCAATGCACCGTGGTCACCTCATGCTCCTGATAGTATTGTTGGAGCTCTCTCTCAGCCATATGCTCAACCTCCCATGGGTTGTGGTTTTCCTTGGGGGGGGGCAGCACCTCCTGCACCTTTTCCCCTCCAGGTAGCACGTATCCAGGATATGGCATGCCTCCTCTTTTGGACCAACCTCCTATTTACCACACTGTTACCCAACCCCCTTATCTTTATCCACAGCTTGGTGCTCCAGTTCCTCCAGCATTAGCACTCCTGACTCCCTTCCCTTCTAAACACATGCAACAGTAGCCACCAACCCCTCAGGAACAAGTGAATACACAGTAGGGATTTGTGGCTACCCAACAACCGAAAGTTCAAGAGGCCACTCAACATCTTCCATCTGGTTCCCCCAATTTCCAGATTCTCATGATTTCCTTTTATCAGCCTTTTGAACCTTCTTCTCCTGGCCCTTCACCTTTAGCTAGTACTCATGACCCCCTTTATCTTCCTAGAGTGGTTCCTCCAGGCCTTAACCATCTTGGAACTGTCCCACCTGGTCACTATCCCCATGGTCAGATACCATTCCTAGCTCCCCCACCAGGAGTATGCATGGTACCTGTTATGGCCACCCTCTCTCTTCCTAACCTGACCCTTGGGATTCCCGTCTGGTACCTCAATCCTCCAGCCGCTACCCCATCTGGTTAGCCCAAATCATATATTGCTTTGACCCCAGTCCAACCAGTCCCTATGAATTCTCCTATTGCAATAGTGGCTCATTCACCTCAACAAGAAACACCTCTTGTTGCGACCGCTTTGGGTAAGAAGGGAAAATCTCACGAGGGGGCATCAAAGGACAAGGCTACCTGAGAAAACCCTGCCCTATCTCGGCCTCCAAAGCATACCATCCAGTGTGTGTTATGTCATGTTTTCAGCCATGCCACTGATACTTGTCCAGAGCTGCCTTACCTCAACTCCATGGTCAATGAGACGTTTCTAGAATCTGATATCCCAGAGGCATATGTCACTATACCCGATTCAATCCCGGAGCTCAAGCCATTGCACACAAATCACCCTTGTTCTTTGTGTGATTTCCATGGCCACTACACTCACCTCTGTCCTTGCCTCAAAGAGTATCGTGCTCTTTAGAAGCCTTACACCAATTTTAGGCCAAGCGCAATGAGTCCGCCGCTACCTTATTTGCACGTTTTGCTTCGGAAAAACTAGAAGACATGAATTCTCCCATTGATATTCCCTCTCCTAATGTCGAGATGATGGAGCCTTCGTCCACCATTTTCTACCTATCATCATCCATGAGACCCTTGGTAGAAGCCCCCTTGGACACTCCCCCTGATGTTTCTCCTAAAATCCCTTCAGCGATCACCCTGTGCTCAACATCGGTAGATCCATTATCTGCTTACTCTTCTATCACCACTTGTGATTATGCACATGTGAACCCCTCTTCTCATGATGACGAGTCAGGTAGCTTCACTATGTCAGGTGGTCTTTCTTCCTTCAGCCATCTCACCTTCTATTACAATGACGACATTATGAAAGTAGCCACCACTCCCGACTTTATCTTTTCCCCCTTACATAGAACTCATACATTCAAACTACAAAACATGGCCTTGTGGCTATTACAATTTATATCGACACCCAATGTTTGGGTAAGGGGGCATCCATATTTGACAAACCAAGAGATACCCGACTCCTCTCACCACTCTCCTAGTGAATCAGTCATGTCAACTTAGTACCATTATTCTTCCACACATTTAGAGTAACATCCGAGTTCCATATCACTTAGATCACTCTAGGGATGATAATTCTACTCATTTCTTCATATTACGTAAAAAGCAACCTATACCCTCATGTATACATTGTGTCAGACCAACTTATGGGTTTTCCGGGAGAACATCGCCCTCATTATCTCAAAATCCTCTGTTTGGGATAGTAACACCATGTATTCTAACCCGGAAACATAAATTCCATTCCATTCATATATGCAGTACCAAAATATATTGGTAATTGTCTATTTCCTTTCTCCAACTGCATAACCATACCGAAAACAAATGGCGCACCACATCATTAAAATTTGTTTAGATTTCCCTTTTTCGAAATACATTTTGGCATGTCCATAACATGCTTGGGGGAACCTATACCCCTCGACCATAAAAATCCCAGATCTTAGCCACAAACAGCATTGAAAACCGCTTTCTCTGACAAGACACACTTTCCATGTCATTCCTTTGGATAGGTAGTAGTTTTCTGCCCATTACCTACTACCCAAGTCGTAGAGAAGACCCCAGGAAAGTGCGACCTAGCCTGTTCATGAGCTTTGGGTACCTAAGTTGAACTTTCAACCCAATGACACAAAAGAGTAGGATTAGACATCTTACCTACAACAGCTAGATCTCAAATTGCAATGGTTTCTTCATCTTCTACAACTGCCACAAGATTTACGGCCTCCTCTCCTCCCAACATTCACCACAGCTCCACCGACAAATGAGTGAATCTGAAATGAAAATGCCTTATTAAAAGAAAACTTGATTTTTCTTTCTCTTATCGCGACCAAAACTGTAGCTGAGTTTGGAAAACCATCTACCCCATTGGAAATATCTCACCAAGCCCTCAAATGGGTATCTATTAGCTTTTTGTGATTTGATACTTAACCAGGACACATTTTTTCCAAGAAGCACCACTTCACCCTTCCTCAAAATCTAATTTGTTCACTTGCAACACTCGTACTGGGGGCGCCATGTGGCCCCCATACTTTTCCACACTCGTGTCAAATTTCATCATGAGTTACCATCTTTTACTCATGATTTTATGGTCCCATTTGGACCCTTTACATATGTGGCAGCACCATCAAGTCACCCTTGTTTAGAGCATCTGATTTGAGTCATCATTGCTTCCACGGAGTCTATCCTGAGTCCCTTTACTTCTAACCATAGTCCTCCATCATTCATTTCTTGGTCCCTCTCTCGTGTCACACATTATGGCCTTCAGTCCCACCATCCCCTATCCCTCATACACTTCAGCTAAAATGGTATTTTTTCGTACACTTTGAATCAAGATTCATGCTAACAACTAGCGACTCCACACAGGATTACCATTACGACCGCTATTATTTTTCTTATCCTTACATATATAGCTCCTTCAAACCCTATGATTTCTCTTCAGCCCCTTGTTTTTCTTATTCTTGATGTTTTTTTTAATCCATAAAACCCAAAAAATATAAAAATTATAACTTCTGTGTATTTTCGAACCCATTGCGCACGTGACAGACATCAGTTGCAGCTGAGATGACAAATTTTTATGAAACCTACCACCAAGAGTTTTGGAAGCGCAGGTTGCACTTTTCTTCCCAAGACCTGTGATCTGGACCTCTAGGGTGCACTTTACAGCCCAAAAAGTGTGACCTTTGCTGAAAACAGGCCAAAATCTGCAACCTGGACTTTCTACAAGGATTTTTTTGAAAGTTCTTTGGGTTTTATTGAGCCTCTATTCAGGGTTTTATGACCTCTGTCTCCACCTGTTTGGGACATATAATTGTTCAGTTTCGCTCAACTAAGTGGGAACCTAGCCCCCTAGGGCTTCAATACCCTCCACTTTTTTTGGAAGAGTGTTTGCTGTTGCAGGTTGTCTGAAATTTCAGAGTCTTCAGCCATTTTTTCAGATCTGATACCTCATCTTCAGATCCACTTTAGATCGGCTTGTTATCCATCCAAATCACCTCATCTATCTTTTTTTGGGTTTTTATCTATGGTTCACTCCGTTTCCCTTTAGGAGATGGCCTTTCACCACCGTTTTTACCACTTTCCAGCATATTTTATCTTTTAGATCTCTGTCCCTCTTGACCCTAGATCTATTAGCCTTTTTTCGTGTGTTTTGATTAGTTTTTTACTCACCTATAGAATAGTCATTGAGAGACCCACCTCCTTGGGTTTATATTGGTTCATTATCAGCTGTTTATTTTCTGTTTTTAGGCCTATATAATGACATTTGCAGGTTTATTTGTAGCTATACAATACACTTTTTATTTTACTCTACAAATGTCTGGGTTTAAAAATTAAAATTTGCACACTTTTACAGACACACCCTAAGAGAAAAAGGCCTTGGTTAACAACACCAATAAAAGACTCTAAAACATTGAAATCAATTGATCCTGCACCTCTCTGCCCTTGTTTTGACATTGTAATCGGTTGATCTTGCACCTCCTTGCCCTTGTCTGTCTCCTTTTCCTTCGTGCCGTGTTTGTTTCATCACCATTTTTCCACCAAGGTGTTCATCCCAGAGACTTCTTGGCCTTCATCCTCAGTTTCTGGTAGGGAGAATTACTCCTCCACATAGGAGTTGAGTTAGTCCTCAACCGAGTCTACACTCTTAATCTTCTTCTGGTCCTTTGGGATCTCCTTCTGGTTCTGCCTTTGGTTCTCCTCCTATCACCTTCACCATGTCTAGTGCAAGACCTAATGCTAGTGGTAAGCCTGGTCCTCATGCTAGGAATACCACTAGTGGGACCACAAAGGACAATACCTCGATTGTGCCCTTTCTCCCCTTCATGGGAAGCCTTAGCCTTCCTGATTTGGACCGGTTGATAAATGACCCTATAAACCATGACGCTAGTTGGCCTGCTTTGACGACAAAGCTCCCTTCCGACATCCCAAATTTTGAAGGCATTTCTGGAGAAGATCCTTCAAATAATGTTCGATATTTCCACATGTGGTGTTCCTCTAACTCCATTATCGATGACTCTTTCTATCTTCGGTTTTTCCAATGAACACTTACAGGTGAAGCTTCTAAGTGGTATGTTCATCAGGCCACTTCCTCTCATACCACCTTAGCAGCTCTTGTCCATGCTTTTTTTATCTTACTTCCAGCTTCCCCTTCATTATGACACTGGTATCGAACTGTTTACTGCTTTCCGTCAATAATCCGTGACCCGCCTATCCGATCATGTTCAGGAATGGTGGAGAAGGAAGTGCCTATTTCAATCCCCTACCTTCGAACACCGTGTCTACATGGACTGGTTCCTTAGATCTCTCTTTCCTCCTATCAGGAAAGATGTCACATCAAATTTTCCTCAAACCGAAGAATCCGCCCTCCAAATGGCATTAAAATATGACCTAATCTACACTCAGACGGGTTATATTTATACCGTTCTACCTTATCTTCTTAGACCCAATGGTTCCAATGCACCGTGGGCACCTCATGCTACTGACAGTATTGTTGGAGCTCTCTCTCAATCATATGATCAACCTCCCATGGGTTGTGGTTTTCCTTGGGGGGGGCAGCACCTCCTGCACCTTTTCCCCTCCAGGTAGCACGTATCCAGGATATGGCATGCCTCCTCTTTTGGACCAACCTCCTATTTACCACACTGTTACCCAACCCCCTTATCTTTATCCGCAGCTTGGTGCTCTAGTTCCTCCAGCATTAGCACTCCCGACTCCCTTGCCTTCTAAACACATGCAACAGTAGCCACCACCCCCTCAGGAACAAGTGAATGCACAGTAGGGATTTGTGCCTACCCAACAACCGAAAGTTCAAGAGGCCACTCAACATCTTCCATCTGGTTCCCCCAATTTCCAGATTCTCATGATTTCCTTTGATCAGCCTTTTGAACCTTCTTCTCCTAGCCCTTCACCTTCAGCTGGTACTCATGGCCCCCTCTATCCTCCTAGAGTGGTTCCTCCAAGCCTTAACCATCTTGGAACTGTCCCACCTGGTCATTATCCCCATGGTCAGATACCATTCCTAGCTCCCCCACCAGGAGTATGCATGGTACCTGTTATGGCCACCCTCTCTCTTCCTAACATGACCCTTGGGATTCCCATCTAGTACTTCAATCCTCCAGCCGCTACCCCATCTAGTTAGCCCAAATCGTATATTGCTTTGACCTCAGTCCAACCAGTCCCCATGAATTCTCCTATTGCAATAGTGGCTCATTCACCTCAACAAGAAACACCTGTTGTTGCGACCGCTTTGGGTAATAAGGGAAAAGCTGACGAGTGGGCATCAAAGGACAAGGCTACCTGAGCAAACCCTGCCCTATCTCGGCCTCCAAAGCATACCATCCAGTGTGTGTTATGTCATGTTTTCAGCCATGCCACCGATACTTGTCCAGAGCTGTCTTACCTCAACTCCATGGTCAATGAGATGTTTCTAGAATCTGATATCCCAGAGGCATATGTCACTATACCCGATTCAATCCCGAAGCTCAAGCCATTGCGCGCAAATCACCCTTGTTATTTGTGTGATTTCCATGGCCACTACACTTACCTCTTTCCTTGCCTCAAAGAGTATCGTTCTCTTTAGAAGCCTTAGGCCAATTTTAGGCCAAGCGCAATGAGTCCACCGCTCCCTTATTTGCACGTTTTGCTTCGGCAAAACTAGAAGACATGAATTCTCCCATTGATATTCCCTCTCCTAATTTCGAGATGACGGAGCCTTTGTCCACCATTTTCTACCTATCATCATCCATGAGACCCTTGGTAGAAGCCCCCTTGGACACTCCCCCTGATGTTTCTCCTAAAATCCCTTCAGCGATCACCTTCGGCTCAACATTGGTAGATCCATTATCTGCTTACTCTTTTGTCACCACTTCTGATTATGCACATGTGAACCCCTCTTCTCATGATGACGAGTCAGGTAGCTTCACTATGTCAGGTGGTCTTTCTTCCTTCATCCATCCCATCTTCTATTACAATGACGACATTATGAAAGTAGCCACCACTCCCGACTTTATCTTTTCCCCCTTACATAGAACTCATACATTCAAACTACATGCACCTTGTGGCCATTACATTAACACCCAATGTTTGGGTAGGGGGCATCCATATTTGAGAGACCAGGAGAAGCAATTCTCCACCACTCTCCTAGTGAATCTAGTCATGTCAACTCTAGTCCCATTATTCTTCCACATTTAGAGTAACATCTCGAGCCCCATATCACTTTAGATCACTCTAGGGATGATACCCCTCATCATTTCTTCATATTACAGAAAGCAACCCAGCCTCATAGACATTGTGGTTGACCAACTTATGGGTTTTCTGGGAGAACATCAGTTCATTATCTCAAAATCCTCTGTTTGGGATAGTAACACCATGTATTCTAACCCGGAAACATAAATTCCATTCCATTCATATATGCAGTACCAAAATATATTGGTAGTCGTCTATTTCCTTTCTCAAACTGCATAACCATACCGAAAACAAATGGCGCACCACATCATTAAAATTTGTTTAGATTTCCCTTTTTCTAAATACATTTTGGCATGTCCATAACATGCTTGGGGGCACCTATGCCCCTCGACCATAAAAATCCCAGATCTTAGCCAAAAACAGCACTGAAAACCGCTTTCTCTGATAGGTCACACTTTCCATGTCATTCCCTGGGATAGGTAATAATTTTCTACCCATTACCTACTACCCAGGTCGTAGAGAAGACCCCAGGAAAGTGAGACCTAGCCTGTTCATGAGCTTTGGGTACCTAAGTTGAACTTTCAACCCAATGACACAAAAGAGTAGGATTAGACATCTTACCTACAACAGCTAGATCTAAAATTGCAATGGTTTCTTCATCTACTACAACTGCCACAAGATTTACGGCCTCCTCTCCTCCCAACATTCACCACACCTCCACTGGCAAATGAGTGAATATGAAATGAAAATGCCTTATTAAAAGAAAACTTGATTTTTCTTTCGCTTATTGTGACCAAAACTGTAGCTCAGTTTGGAAAACCATATACCCCATTGGAAATATCTCACCAAGCCCTCAAATGGGTATCTATTAGCTTTTTGTGATTTGATACTTAATCAGGACACATTTTTTCCAAGAAGCGCCACTTCACCCTTCCTCAAAATCTAATTTATTCACTTGCAACACTCGTACTTGGGGCGCCATGTGGCCCCCATACTTTTCCACACTCGTGTCAAATTTCATCATAAGTTACCATCTTGTACTCATGCTTTTATGGTACCATTTGGACCCTTTACATATGTGGCAGCACCATTAAGTCACCCCTGTTTAGAGCATCCAATTTGAGTCATCATTGCTTCCATGGAGTCTATCCTGAGTCCCTTTACATCTCACCATAGTCCTCCATCATTCATTTCTTGGTCCCTCTCTCGTGTCACACATTATGGCCTTCAGTCCCACCGTCCCCTATCCCTCATAATATTGTGTTAGTCGCTACCAGGTCATCCATGCCATTTATGCTCTAACAAGGGAAGTCGTCCATTCGATACACAATCCCCCCCCATTTCATCATCATCATTGGTGTCAGTCTGTCAGTCACTCTACTATTTTCTCCTGTGCCTTAGTTGAGGATCCCTTATTGCCTCACCTATGGCGGACCTCCTTCTATTGACATCAGCTCATTCATTCTAGAAGACAGGTCTAAAGGGCGGTGTACCTTGGTTCCATCTTCCACTCTTGTTTAGTGCCTCAAATCAGGCAAAGGGATTCATTATTTCCCTTTGACTTGAATTTTTCTCAGCTCCAGCTCCTTTCAGCATGATTGAGATCCATATACTCGATGGTTCAGTGATGCAGTAGCTGACATCGATGATTCCTGGGTGTGTGTGAGATGTCTCAGCCCTCATGAGGGGGTGGCCCTGCAGGTAGGCCCCCACACACTCGAATTACCTCTGCATTACAGCCTTTTATGTAGCTCCATACATCTAATCATGTCAGCCTTAACTGCTTGTAGCACCTTTTTTGCATACATCAGTTAGATTTTCAGAGCCCTTTCCTGTTTTCAAGGGCATCTGGGTTGCATTTATATCTCATGTAATCAGATATCATTGTTCAAGTCCTAGCTGTTATCCCAGGCACAATGTGTATGTGGGATTCATTGTTACATCATTCATATGGCTCATGTTTATGCTAGCATATACTTAATTATTGTGTTGTGTGGTTTTCCGGGAGCCTTATTATTTGTACTATTGCCTCGGTGGGCATAGATATGCCTCCCCCACCTCCTATAGTAGGTACTTGCTCATTAAAAATACTTTTCGCACATACAATTCGCCTCCTCAGAGTCTAAGTCTTTCATCACTTTCGTTTACCTTATACTTGTCTCTCTTTGACTTCCCCTTCGATGTCTAGTGATTGAGTTCTTACAACGTACTTCAGTTATATGATTAGCTCCTAATGCTCACACGTTGGGGGGGAATTTTTTACACCATTTTTTGGTCATCTAACCTATTATCATTAGATGGACCCAAGTACATCATATATACGAATTTTACTCCAAGTAAAATTGCTTTCACTATGAAAATAACTTAGTAAATCACCTTTATTAAGTTGTTTATGGTCTAAACAGGAAACCCCATAAGGAAATACTAAATAAATATAGATTTGTTTGATTTTCCTCAAGAAATAATTAGTTAAACAGTAGTTTAATTAATATTTCTGGTTATATTTAACCCAAAACAGGGAAATTAATTAGATAAATCATTATTTATCTTATTATTTTCTAATAATAATTGTTTAAATCTTATTTAAATAATATTCTATGTTAAATATGACTAATTCACCCTTAAATAATTAAATAAATCATTATTTATTTGATTATTACTCAACCATATCCTTAAAATTATTAAATCATTTATTTATTTATTATTTACAAATAAAGGGATTTGACTCAAGTCAAATTCCATTTCCCTCCAACAAATATAATAAAATATTCCATAAAATTTGGATCTAGATTTGGTTAATAATATTTTAATTATGCACCAATCTCTAGACTAACTCAATGTTTTGTTATAAATAGGAGGGGTTTCCCATTCATTTGTCACCTTTTGTTACCTAAATATCACTCTGGATCTCAACACTTGGTCTGGCTATTGATCCATAATCAATAGTCATACTTTTCCATTTTTGTCTGGGTTTTCTACACCATCAAGAGAGAGGAATTATAAATCTGAAGTGCCGAGGACTTACAAGAACCCATCCCATTGAGGAGAACAGGGAACACCCTGTTTTTCTTTCCTCCCACGTGCTATTAATAAAAATATTCATTGGATATATCCTTGTCTTGTCTTTTGGATCTATGGAGTAAATCTTATTTTCCTACTATTTAACATCTTCTAATGCATAGATCTATATTTTTGTAGAATTTGTCTTAATCATCTAATTGCAGATCTAAAGATATTAGCAATCATTTCTGTTGTTAGGGTTGTTTGTTATGCACAGCTAAAATGGTATTTTTTCCTACACCTCGAATCAAGATTCATGCTAACATTACTTAAGAGGTTCATTACCATCAGAAACATATTTGAAGCATACCCATTTAATTTACAGAGGAAGGCTCAAAAAATACAAAACATGGAGGCTACTTCAAAACTATCTTAGTAGCTACACTTAACGTTTAGTTGTAAATATTCCAATTTGGTGATGTTTTAGACTTAGATTGGTTGTAAGGTAAACCACTCCTATTTTTCAATATATGCGCTAAATCTTTGATATATCTAGTTATAATTTTGTTTTGGTCAATCATTTCAACCACATAGGGTAGGACATTGAACCTTCATGATGTATAAAGAGCTGAAAAGCATTGTAAGTGTCTCGATTGGTTAGATTAGCGAAGAACAACCTTTTTTGCATTGTATTTTCTAAAGGCTTTTCCAGTGAATGAATGAAATTAGAAGGTGATTTGAAGAGAATATCATGTCATAATCTTGGTGGTTTTATGCTACTTTGATATTGTAGGTTATCTCATGTTTTTCCATCTCTTAAATATGTATCTTCTTGATTTAGAAAAATATATATGTTTAATTCATAATTTATCTTAATAGTGTTATGATTTAGTTTTTCCAAGTTATCAATGTTTTCTCCTTAAAGCAAGATTTTATAATTCTTCTATGGTATTGATTCTCTATGTGTTGACTTTCACACTTCCACACTCACTCTCTACAGAAGTTTAACATAAATTCCAACACCAAATATTCCTACCTTGCTTCTGTGGAGAAAACCTTTATTTTTCCCATCATATCATTGGACATAAAACTGATTTGATAAGACTCCATTCCAAATGGATTTTTCTCTTTTCTCATCAACATACCCTTAAAAATAAAACATTGTTGATCTTATAACCTAGCCTAATATAATATTTTTTGAGAAACCTAAGTGAGAAATCCCTCTTAAGGCTAGAAGGGCTAGATTCCAGCCTAAGGTGGTTTTCTATTACATCTGGAATTCCTTTTTCAGTCTAGGGAAATCACATAGTGCTAACATTCTAGTGACCATGTTGGGGATCCAAAATCTAAAGTTTCCCTAGAAAAATCTCAATTTGGAAATGTTAAACCTAGTTCCTGTGGGTGATAGTGAGTTATGAATCTGAAAGGCTAAAATTTTCACCTAAAATTTGTGTTTAAGCTTAGTTGTGATAAGTTTTTTTGGAAATGTGGCTTCTATAAATATCCATACAAGATCATGTCTAGATCATCACCCCCTTGAATTTGTAAGTAATCCTGAGAAACTAATTAGAAAGAAGTTTTAATAAGGTCAAGGGAGTAATGATCCTTTACAAAGATATCACAACCTTCCTGAAATAATTATAATAGTTGAGGACATTGAATTTGATCTTCCATTTGAGCATAACCTTTTTAGATCCAAATTTGAAACATTTGTTTATGAGAAAAATATTGATGATTCTAAGTTAATGCCATATATTTCAGCACAAAAACTTGGCATTCCAAAGTCTGATAAGTATATTTTAGATAATTTTCATAAACTTGAACACCTGGTCAATTAGCTGCATAATGATACTGAAAAACCATCCAAATTTCAGCATAATGTCACTACATATTATGTTCCCTCATTTAATTTTCGTTTGGTCCCTTCACATTGTTTTGATCCTAGTACATCTATTATTTATACTCCTCCCTTTAAAACAACTCAACAGCTACAATTTCAGCACCTTCACCTCCTTGATCATCAAGCACAACATTAAGCACATCTACCTCTTAGGCCAAAATCATGGCATGTCGTTATGCCCCATTAGTCTTGGAGGCACCACTGAAGTTTATGCCACAAAATTATAGGCAGTGCATACCTTAATTTGTTGGCACTGTGCCTACTACAACACAATAACACATAGACAGAATGAAAGATTTTGCAAGCCTTAAAGAATTTGATGATGATAGTGTTAAGGTATAGTTATTTACCCAAACTTTGGTAGGAGAGTTAGGAAATGTTATAGGGGGTTAGTAGCAGGAAGTATTGTTGATCTTCAACAATTTTATAAAATTTTCCTTTCTCAATGGGAGGTAAAAAATAATCCACTTCAAATTCTTGTAGAATATGAAAACATGAACAGAGATTCAGGTGAATAAGTCCCAAATTACTCAAACAGATTCAACGATATTTTTAATTTATCCATGCATAAATAAAACCTCCACCAATTTTATGCTTACTTCATGATCTAGATGGATTCTATGTTGAAATTTCCTACCAGATACCCTTGAATACATGTAGAAGAATATTGTCAGTGTAGAAGAAAACTTGCTACCCAGGAAAGCCAAAATGAATATTGAAAAGAGGGTGACGATCAAGGAGGAAACTTTTACATCATCAAACATTAAGTTGGAAACTTTGGTGAAATATATGGAAAATATGATGGAGAAAATGACTATAAAAAAGAATTGTTTCAAGAGAACCATAGGGAGCTCCTCAAATAAAACATCTTAATTTTAGACAAAGGAAAATCCAAATTAAGTATAGGGACTCAAGAAATGTAGAAAACTAGAAAAGGACTACAACTCATTTTCAAGAGAACCATGCAAAAGAAGATAATTAGGTAGAAAAGGAACAAGAAAAATGTCATATTAATCTATTTGGTGAGGAATAAGTAGATAATATTTTCTTAACAAAGGAAGAATGATATTTGTGCTTATAATCATAATAAAATGTCATGCTTGCATAATCAAAAGACTACAAAAATGGTTATCATAATGCTATTATGGAAGTCCAAAAACAATATAATTTTATTAATAGTAATGTCCCAATAAATCCTTCTAAAAAGGTTCGAGATGAGATATATTCTACTAGTAAAACAGAGGTTGATCCTCCAAAAGAAATTCCTAAAAATCAAGATATAGTTGTTAATGAGGTATAAACAACTCAATCATATTTTAGTCTTAAGAATGAGATACCAAAAATTAAAATTTTTATTCCATTAGTTGAATTGATGAAGAAGGATTCATATAAGAGTCAAATTTTAAAGGCATTGAAGGTGGGAGAAGTGTTAGAAACAATCAATTTAAATGATGATAACCCAAAATTGAATTTTGGTCTAGAAGTGGAAGGAGGAGGTTCACAGGAAGGTAATGTGCCACTAGTCAATGTCAGCCTTAATATGCATGATTTGATATTGCATAATGTCATGTTAGATTCAGGAGCTTAGCAAAACTTAATCCCTAAAGTAATCATGGAAAGGCTTTGTTGGGATATAACTAGGGCATACAAAGACCTTTTTTCTTTTGACTCAAGCAAGATAAAGTGTCTTGTTTTGATAAAATATTTATGTGTCACTCTCACACAAATTCCAGCCAAGATTGTAGTTATGGATGTGGTTGTTTTTGAAATCCCACCAAAGTATGATATGTTCTTATCGATATATTGGGGTGCAAAATTGAAGGTCTCGTTGAAAATGGACATGTCATATTCCACTATCCCGGTGTTTGGAAAGCCAAGGAAGTTGTATAGGGAAACTCTCCCGAAGTACATGGTAAGCAGTCAAGGCAAGCCCAATAATTAGCTTGTTTATTTTGTACATTCAGATATGGATTCATTCATATTATACAATTATTTATGTTTGCAAGGGGAAGCTTAAAATATGGGCATAAAATCCGAAAAGAATGAAGGTGTAATATTGGAGGCTAAAACAGAAAATGATGATGATAAAGAAGGAATGTGTAATATGGATTTTGATGGGGAAGTCATCAATGAAGGAGTTGAAGCTGGTCTGTGGGTTATCATCCCAAAAGTAGGCAAGTCAAAGATCTATTTTTACAAACTTGCTTTCAAATGTACCAAAAATGTTTTTGAATACGAGGCACTGATTTTGGGGTTGCAACTACTAAAAAGGTTCGGTGCCAAAGGATTTCAATCCATGGAGATTTTGAAATAATAATTAAAGAAATTAAAGGTGAGAATTTAGCCAACCACCCTAGAATGAGAGCATATAGAATTTGTTTTTAATATTTTCTTCCACTTTTTCCATAAAACAATTTGTTCGTTTTTCCTAGAGATTAGAATGTAATTGTTGATGCATTGACCACCTCAGAAATTAAATTTAAGATGTATTTTCATCCAAAAATGAAGTATGAAATTGAGGTTAAACACAAGCTTGTTGTCCTAGAAAATATAAGGTATTGGAAATATTTTAATAATGATAAGTAGCTGTACAATTTTCTACAATTTAAAGATGAATTTATAAATCTACATATTAATGGAGAAAATATTTTTTATAACAATTGAGGCTAAATCTACTTAAATCAAACTAGGCCTAATTGTGATAAGCATGAACCAGACCCTGAATTTTTTTACAGCAAAAAGACAATGCGATTATGAGAGGCTTAGTCCCACTAGAGGAATTGTTTGATTTCAATGATGTGTCTCATAAGCCTAAAATACGACTTACTGAGCTTGAGGTGGAGGATTGTAACATAGGGACTAAAGACAAGCCTAAAATTGTGAAACGTTCTAAGTATTTATCTTTGGAAGAGAATAAACACACCGATCTAATGAAGGAGTATTTTGTGTCTTTGCATGGTGGTACGAGGACTTAAAGGACTATGAAAAAAGCATTATTAAACACACCATTCCTATATAAATGAATATCAAAGACATTTTAAGAATAAGAGGAGGATATTCAACCATGTTTTATTTCCCCTCATTGAAAAACATGTAAGAAAATTATTTTATGCAAATATTATTATCCCATTAAGTTTTTCTAAAAGGTTGGCAAACTTATTTGTAGTGCGGAAGAAGATAGGAGAGACAAGGTTATGTGTTCACTTTAGAAACCTTAATAAGGTATCTATCAAATATAATGACCCCTTTCCAAAAATATATAACATATTTCAATTGGTAGTAGGTTCTAGGAGGATTTCATTACTTGATGGTTTTTCTAGGTACAACCATATTTTGGTACATATAGATGATCAAGAAAAAATAGCTTTCAAAACACCATGGGGGACATTCATGTATGTGAAAATGCCTTTTGGAATTATGAATGCAGGGGAAAAATTTTAGAGGGATATGGAAATTTATTTTGTGGATGAAAAGGCTAAGTTTATTGTTTTTTATATTGATGACATTATTGTGTTTTTCTAAATTTGATGAAGATCATTTGTAACATTTGAATATTGTCTTCGAGAAGTGAAGGAAGTATGGTATTTATTTGAACCAAAATAATTCCCTCCTAGGAATGGTGGAAGGTAAGTTTCTAGGTCAAAGGATAGCATCATAATTGAATCAAGTAGAATTGATCCAATCCAAAAGATTGATACCCCGAGGAATAAAAAGGTGCAGTCTTTTCCTGGGAGAGTTATTTTTCTGAGGTGATTTATTCCAAATGTTGCTGAAATCATAAGGGATATGAAAAATATGTTAAGAAAAGACGATGAAATTTAGTGGAATACTGAAGAAAAGAGGTCATTCAATGAGGTAAAGTTAACCTTTACTCATGCTCTTATTTTGGCTAGTATTGTCTACACAAAATATTTAATCATTTTCTCCTTTGCCTCAGAGCACGATATTGTAGCAATATTGATACATAAAAATTAGGAGGATCATGAGAGGCATACAACATTTTTTTGTAGGGGTTTAAGGGATTTTATTTGAAATATAGCATCATGGAAAAAATAAATTTCATTGGTGGAGGCTTTGAAGTATTTCAGAGTGTACATATTGCATTCCCAAATAATTTCCCTTGTTCCTAATGTTGTAGTGAAGGACATCATCACTCAAGCTCACCTAGAAGGAAAGAGAGATAAGTGGATGGCTATCATTTTGGAGTATGATATTGAAATTAATCCCACTAAAATTATAAAGGGTCAGAGACTATCTAAAGTGATGGTTGAGTCAAATTTGAATGCATTGGACATCAACTTCATTACTTCTCAAATGGAAGACAATGATGAGGAAGTGGTTCAACATGTATATGAAATGTTCATTTCTCCCCCCTGGTACAAAAATATTATTTATGTTTTTCAGCATTTACAAGCTCCACCTCAGTTGAAAAATAAAAAATAAAGGTTTCCTAAATTGAAAGTTATTATATTTTACATTATAGATTAGTATTTATATTGGAAAGAGACAAGAGGTATATTTCTGAACTATTTGTCGGAAGATGAGGGAAAAAAAATAATTTAGGAATTTCATAAGGGTGATTATGGAGGGAATATTTTATGGAAAAATATAGCCAATAGAATTTTCAGATTTTATTTCTATTGGCCTACATTTTTCATTGATATTCACAAAAGGGTTTCTAGCTCTCATGAGTGTCACATATTTGAATGGAAGAATAAAAATTTACCTTTACCCCTAAAACCTATTTCAGTGGAGGTTCCATTTCAGCAGTGGGGATTAATTCATCAAGGAGAATCATCCAAGCTCATCGGCTCAACAAACATGGACTTTAACATCTATGAATTCTTTCACTAAGTGGATAGAAGAAGTTCCTACCAGGAAGATCACAGATTTAGTTACTATTCAATTCCAAAAAGGTAACATTATTTCTATATTTGGTTGTCCTCATAATATTATTAATGTTAATTTTTTTTCATTTAAATCTAAAAAGATGATTGATTTCATGAAATAATTATCATATATTACTTGGAAATTCTACTTCCTATTATCCACAAGGCAATGGCTTAGCAAAATCTTCTAACAAGAGCCTAGTTAATATCATAAAGTAGTTGTTGTAGGGGAAAAAAGACTTGGAATAAGAAATTAACCAGTGATTTATGCGATGATAGGGTAATTACCAAGAAATCAATTTGGATGTATCCTTTCCAATTGGTTTATTGAGTTAATTTTTTTTCTACTTCCTTATGGTTTCTAGTATTGAAAATATTGCATGACACATAAGTAGAAACAAATGATATGCAGAGGAGGATCAACCAAATGATACAACTACAACAGACTATAGATAAGGTCTATAGTAACACTCAATTGATCCAATATAATATTAAAAAAATTCATGATAAGTGGATAATGTTAATATTTTTTAGATTGATGACCTTGTGTTAATGGTATGCTAGAAATGAAGAAAAGGGAAAATATGGAAAATTTTACAACTTGTGGAAGGGGCCTTATAGAAATGAATATTTTCATGGAACCAATGCATATATGTTGAAATACCTAACAAGGGAACTACTTCTTGGAGGGCTTGTTAATAGTAGTCTAATCAAGCACTATTTCACCTAAGTCCAGCTGGTGTAAACACATCATTGCACATACTATATTTATTTCCATTACTACAAGTGTGGCTGGATGCCATCAAATATTGAAGCCTGAAGTGAATGCCCTTAGTTTCTAATGATTTTGTACCATATGTAATAAAATTCATGGTCATTTAAGTCATTTTCAATCAATTCATGGTCATTCAAGACAATATTAGTTGGTTAAGAGTTAACAAGTGCCCAATGGGTAATGCTACTAGTCTACGATGTTCTTAGCACGTCAAAGGGAGCATTCCACTCCCATTGGAGCCTATGTTAGGGTACTATTTGTAGGTATCTTGGTCATATTAGTCTTGATATGTATTTAAGGTTAAATTTGTAAATATTAGTCATGATGACCTGACTATTATTGTTCAAATAGGTCTAGGTTTGGATTAAATGTGATGTAAAGGTGTTTATTTTTCTAAGAGTATGTTGTCTAAAGTCATGTGTTTTACTTACAAAGGATAATCATATGAAGGATTACAAAAATAATTTCTTAGAAATACTTGCTCATTATGAGTTAATCATCATCTTAATTCATCATGAGTAGGTAACCAAAGTTTACAGGTTATGTATACATCAAAGAAATCATTAAATCACTTTGGCACATATTTGGAGGCTCTTTGGAGTCAGTGTGAATTCTATGTCAAGGAAATATCATGATATGAGTAGGGAATAATGGTTAGAATGACAATCCTTCCCTTTTCCCAAAGCACTGCATTTTCATAAAAGCATTACTCATTCATAATTTCCTTTCTAAATCATGATCAACATTCTCATTTCTACTTTAATCCATTCTACAGTATCATTACAAATTTCCTCTTCATCCCATATCATTCAACTCTTCACCATATTCATCATAAAGCTCTAGTTTCTTATTTCATTGTAATATCCCAAAAGGGATAATGCAGTAATACTGAAACACAATATAAGAACTTCAGAAAATTAAACAATAAATCCAAATACAAATCAGAATACACAAAAATAGTTGAGCCATTTTATTATTTTGTAGGTGAAAAAGAAAGTACAACAGTGCTAAAAAATATGAGACACTCAAGCCACAAGAGTAGCCTAGAATGAACCTACAGTGATATCCCAAGAGGGACTGCGTAACTGCTGCTCTGCTAGAAGGTAAACTACATTTTCCCTGTTGCAACTTGTAGGGACTGCAACTACCTATAATATAGAAAGTCAGATCTAGGAAGAATGGGAGCTCCGATGATGCTTAAATTGTAGATTTGGGCTCAATGATGGATTCCCAAGATAACCCAAAAGGGATTTCTCAGATCTATAAGTCTAAGACAACCTTCCTCCTAGGGATTCACATATATACTGCTTCAAATGTAGATCTGAAGCCAGATTTGATAATATGATGTCTGCAATGATGTACAATCAGATATATGCAAGAAGGGTTGTTCCCTTCACTAGATCCTTGGGCTAAAAGCTCAAGATCTAGATCCTCCAATCTCCTCCACTGAAAATAGCCACTAGATGAACAACAACTTCAGAAAACTGCACTGTCAGAGAGAGGGGCTCTTTATTCTACTACTGGATATGGAAAATCAGCTTTTGAATGATGGAAGCAATAGATCCAATGTGAGGAGGTTATCCCTCACAGGATTTATAGCCAAAATACTGGAAAATTCCTTCCTCCAATATACCTACAAGACTGGACTGTGCGATCCTTGAAGGGACTGTTGCTCCATGGAGGTGAAACCCCAAGGCTTGAATGCCGGATATAGATCTGCTGCTCCTGAAAGGATAAATCTAAAGAACACGGTGGTAGGATGAATACTCCACTAGTTTCCTAGCTGAATGCTAGAAAAAACCTCCTAAATATGGCACCAATGCCTGATATGGAATGAATAACAATTCTCTTTCCAGATCTACTCAAAAAAAGAGGTGGGATTCCCACTCGGGAACACCCCGAAAAACTCGGTTAAATAGCCCAAGTTTTCATAGAAATGTCCTAAGAAAAATCTAGATCTAAATAGATCAAGAGATGGATAATCCAAATCATGCCTTCCATTGTTCCTTAACCTTCATTATATACATGAGCTTTCCATATCCTGGGCCCACTCCAAATCTCCGTTGTACTTGTTGTTGAGGCGGTAAATCCCCTCTGTGGACAGAGGCAATCCCACTAGCCCTAGAGTGGGTCTAGCAACAATCGAAACATGCAATGACATTGCTTCCTAGTTACAAGAAAGACAAAGATCACCATCAGTAGCCTACCTCAAATCCCACGCTGCTATTGTCGAGGAAGAAACGGTGCTCTTTGTCCCTAGCCTAAAATATCACAGTCCTTCCATTCTCCACATCTGGACACCTGTACACATGCAGAGAAATGACAACAAACAATGTAATGCTTAAAGCATGTAACTATATATCAGTCAAAGAGGATATAATTCATTGCATTACATAACGGAGTAGACACAAGAATGGAACAAAAATCAGAGTCGCTTATATTAAAGATGACAAAAAGGGATATTACAACCAAATGCACTAACGCTATGATCTTCCTTCAGCAAGGCTTGTAGCGAAGCGCGTCTCAACAAAGCCTGTTGGGAATCTGGACAAATCTCTCTCTCTTATGGGGTTCTCCTCGACTCTGCTCTCAATATTCGCCCAGCTATAGTTTCCTTCCCACAAGTTCAGCTAGCCAGAAAATAGAGAGGGCAAGCTTTTATAGAGGGAGAAGGAGAGGTTAGGCTCCCTATAATCATGGTGGAGAGTCCTATCTCTTAGGGAGGTTCCACGAGAGGTGGAAAACCACTTCCTAATCAGGGAGATCCAGAGGCAAACAGCCCAAACTCATTTTGGTGATCTATTCTGAGTTTGTTAAAACCAAACTTCTGCCTTCTATATTAAAAAAACATTCCTTAAAAGGCTTAGCGCGGGCATGACACATGGACAAAGCACCACTTGGCATGCCCACTATGGTGCATTTTCCACATTAGCGCGAGGGATGAACTGGATACCTGCACCAATGCCAAAACATGGATTTTTAGGGTTTTCTAGAGGAATTTTTCTTCAGGAGAATTCTTGTCCTTATGCAGAAGGATGCCATTAAGGTATTTTCAAAACATTTTACTACTCACAGGTCACAGGAAAATTCCTCCAATGTACAGGACAAGGGATTGTAGGGACGGTGACAAAACGATGTGTAACAGATGCCCCCTAAAGCATGAGGTCCGAGAGAGAGGGAGGGATGTAATGCTTTATGAGAACGTGCCCAATTGAAAAAACTGCTGTCGGAAAACCTACGAATAGAAATCCAACTGACATCTCTGATACAGTATATGTGTTATGGGTGTAGCCATCCATAATAGAGTGTACAAAAACCGAGATCCAAGTTATGGACACAGCCATCCAGTAAATAAGGATCAACAAGTAGACTTAGGTATGGTCGCAACCATCCAATCGAATGAGTCATGTAATAAATCATAATAATCCACAAAAGAAACTGTAGCCTGGATGTTTATCAGAAAAAATCCAGGGTCTTGTGCTCCATCTTAACCCGAAAAAAGTACAAGTTTGAGCATGCAAATATGTGAGCTGATGTCGAACATGAAAGAACATCATATGATTACCATCCAATGATGAAAGTCGTTAATAGACGCGAGAGAAGCCACCAATAATGAGGATGGATCTCAAGGTACAAGAGGTACAATCCACAGAATGTGAACAGTGAGCTGGCATCGATCACCTAAGAATCATCCCATCGAAGGCCAATAATGAAAACCTTGCGTCGAATGCAAAGAACCTCCCATTGAGGCATGCAGGCTCCAAGGTACCTGAAGGGAGTCTCTAGATCAACTTCATGGATAATGAGATGAAGTCCATAGGAAGTGACCTTGATCAAAGGTGGGCCATAATGTTTCATAGATCATATACATGAGACAGAGGGACATAATGTTTGTGAATCTAGACCAACAGAGAATCAAAGGGAAGTTGAAAATTGCAGAGGCCAACTTCTCTTGAACATATCGGCAACACAACTTGGGATTTGGTAGTATTTGACATCAAAGGATCTAAGGTCATGGTGACGTTGGAAAGAACAGATGAGCGATCAAAAAGGATTACCCAAACCCATGGAGGAAAGAAAATAACGAGATGAGATGTCCCCAACCCAACACGAATGCAGGCAAGTGCCATGTTGAAGAGTGACATACTGCTGACATGACTATAATATTGGTTCCATTTTCCCCCACCATTTCTGGCGAATACCCCAATTATTTTTGAAAACAAACTTGAAGGGAATAGCATGTGCTTGCGATATAAGTTTGTCCTTCGGAAAAATCCAACCTAGTACATTTAATGAGCCCTAGGAAAGAGGAACTCGAGTAACGTCATTACGATAGAGTCCGATGTCATCAATTTTTAACGGGTCTGAAAAAGGAATAACTAGGCGTCTTTTCATGTTTAGAGATTTTGAAAAGACAATGGAAAAGAAAACTGTAGTAGTCCCTTTTCTGTAGATAGTCCCACATATCCGAAAAGGTAGAAAACTATGTCTGAGAGAACCTCCTAGTTGCGATAGGATAGGGTATTCCTTTCTCATAAATAATCTATCCCAGCCTAAAAAAGGGGTAAACATATACTGGGTATATGTCATTTTGCAGCCATTTAATGAGTAAAACCAACAATATTTTCAAATGTCGTGTCTCAGCAATATTTTCAATTTTAGAGAGTCAGAAAAGAGCTTAAAAATGACTCCTCTTGCAGGAACGAGTGGTATTAAGGGTAGCTACTGGTTCCGGTAATGATGGAACTGCTCAGAACATGATAAAAGTCAAGAGGATGGCTAACAAGACCACTCATTATAGCGGTTCCTCAGGAATGGGTGAAACAACCAAGTGAAGGCGTATGATTGGTCGAGCAGATGGGGATGATGGAAGGAGAGAACCAAGGATTGTCTAGAAAAATGGGCTTATAAAATGACAATCATGAGAGGTAAAATGGGAATGGTTTCATTTTTACACAAGCTTGAAACAAAGATAAACTATGCTTGAAACCAGTTTCATTTTTATACAAGCTTGAAATAGAAACAAACTATGCTTGAAAAATTTTACATGCCCCCAACATGGTGACTCAATTCGAGGTACATTTCCCCCAAGCTTCAATCCATATGAAAGGCATATGGAGTGAAGGTTCAAGTTACGAGATCAAGAGAAAGACTTGTTTGGGATTTTACGAGATCTTATCAAAGACTCAAAATGAACAAGAAAGTGTTCCGTTGTTTTAACAAGTTTGACACATTAAAATAACTATCCTCAGATGACCTTGTTTCATTTTTTAAGGAGGTTGATACAGAAGAAAAAATATCCTCGGAACACCTTGTTTCATTTTTCAACGAGCTTGACACAAGAAAACAAACTATGCTCCGACAGACCTCATCATAATGAATAAGAAGTCATAGCTTCTAAGGGTTGCCCTTCCGATGGAAGGAAAACATCTTGGAAGTCTGGACCCAATGTCCCCAGCACACGATGTACAATGACACTATCACTAAATATGGGCACAGTATAGGTAGCCACATAATTGACATGCGGCGGGGATGACATAACCGGGAGATGAAGGTCTGGCAGGGATGATCGTGGACTAGCTACCATATTCGGACCAAAGAACACAAGCTGATCTATGGTGATTATCTGACCTTGGTGCGGAAAACACATCACACAAAAGAGGGAGGAGACAAGTGCTACCATGGCATAAGTACAATCGCGGCCCAGGATTAAATTAAAGTCCAAGGGGCTACGATCAACCATCACATCCATATGGATAGTTTTCCCTCCCAAAGTAATAGGAAACTTCAAAAGGATCCCTAACGGTTGACTAGTTCTTCTGTTAAACACCAACAGATTCTGCGTAACAGGCACAAGCGGCGGCGAACCGAAAGATTGCCAAGTAGTTGAGGATAAAAAAATGACAGACGTGCCTTCATCTATAATGGTGCTGGATACGACTAGATGGGAGGAATGTACCCTGATATCAAAGGGCACATAATAAGGAAGGCGATAACCTGCGAATCGACACCAATTGAAGGAAGCGACTAAACTACTTAGAGGGGTTACCATAGAACTGAGATGGTCTTCCCCTAGTGTTACGGGAGAAGAAGGAGCATCCTACGACACCTCCATCATGGAGGCAGAAGGAGTATCCTCCAGGACCTCCATCATGGGAGGTGGAGGAGTAGCTTCTTGAGATATAAGGACAGGAGAATCTTTCTCCAAGTCTAAGGAATCTGAAGAAACAAGAAGAACCCGATGGATGTGAAATCCACTCTCAATGGAAAAGACCTAATGCACCGGAGATGGGGCTAGCTCAACCGATCCAATGAACAATGGTTGGTCAGGGATGGATTCATGATGGTGAATTTCTGGGGGAGTGGGATCAAGCAAGGATGACTCTTGACTGATCATTGAATCAACTGGTGAAGGACTCAAAGAAAGATTTTTGTAACTAGCTGGAAGGCACGGTGTAGAAACAGTGGAGTTGTCCAAAACTCTCTTGGCTTCATCCATATACGAAAAAAGGTGAATGGCATGATGCCCTTCACACAACTTACAGGGATTGGTGAGCTTACCCTGAATCTTAGGAGATTTACCAACATTAGCTGAAGACGTACCCCCAACCTGACTCCCGAAAGCCAAAGGAAACGGTGAACGACTGTTGGACCATACTTCGAGCACCTTGGAAATGTTGAGGCAATCTCGAAGAAGATAGTTTTCCTTGCACAACATGCAAGGGAACTTAACTTTCCATGGAGGGTTGGAGGGTTTATCAAGGGCAGATGTTTTAGAAGCAGCAGCTGTGGAACTAGCCTCTCACTTATCTGACTTCTTCTTCTTCTTCTTCTTAGCCACCTGAGTACTAGAATCCAAACTTTCACCAGGAAAAGTACAAGATGAGGATGAAGAAATAGGCAAAGAAGGGGAGAGTTCCACCTTTGAATCAGTATGGCGTTGCTCAGGTGGAGGAGTGGATGGTACAGTAGCCGGAACACTTGAGACTACATAGGTTGAAAACAACCAAACAGGCAACCCAACCGTTAACCCAAGGAGGGATAACGTGGCCATACAAGGAGCACCAATATTTCCTAAATCAGGAAAAGTACTAGGACTCCCTTCAGAGAGGACTCCTTGATTGGAGAACTCCAGAAAAGTTTCCATCGGAAATTACCTTGAAACAAAGCACTAAGGAAAAAAATTCTAACCACGAATATTTCGTGGCCGATTAATTTTTAAGACACTGAAACTAGACTCTGTTATTTCATATTTTAGGAGTCGAGAAACAAACAAAAGGCGAATCTATCATTTTCAAGGTTGACACGAGCTTGAAAGGACAAGAGCTCAATGATATTTTCAGTTAAAAGAGTTAGTAAAGATCAAAGTGACTACTCTGGTAATCTAGGTAAATGGGTGTACCAAATATTTGTGAACTGCCATATACACCTTGGTAAAAACGAAAAATAAATCAACCAAGGACTTAACGTACATGCATGTAATCTCCACGAATGTTGTGTTTGGTGTATCACAGGTAAAAGGCAGCAGACTCGGCTTCCTACAGATAAAGGATTGCAACCTAATGGGGTCTCCCTTTATACACGTGACGGTATGGGGAGCACGAGTCCGTACTAGTGCTGCCTGAAGCTAGATGACGAGTGACAGCTTCTAGGTTTAAAGACGCCAAAACACATCTCTAGCCTAGACCACTAAAAATGTTTCGTTAGGTTTCAATGCTTCCTTAGGTTAACTTAGTAAATTTTAAAGTTGATCTTGAATTTACGTTTCAATTTCAAGGGCCTATCGAATGTTGGATCTCTTAAAACCTCTAGATTCAAACTACATGCCACAAAATATCATTTTGTTCAATGAAGAGCTATCTATAGGAGAGTTGAGAGCTTTCAAATGACAACAAAATGAACACACAAAAACATCCACTACTATTTCAAATGCAAGCTAATGAAACTAGAAAAATTCTCTCTAGAGCTATATAACACTATTAATGTGAAAGAGATTTCAATTTTCACTATGCCAAACCAAATGCAAAAGATCTTGTTTTTGTATTTTTCAATATATTAGAGAAAATGAAATAAATGAATGAAAAACTAATGAAATTCGAGAAATGACAAAGAGAGATGAAACAAAAAAATTCACTCAATCCAAACGCACACAATCAAGACTCGAACTGATGAAAAAATCCCTCAAAGTGAAGAAGAATCTCAAAAGAGACTCAAACAAACCATGTAATCTAGGCTTGGAGTCACACAAAGCGAAACTGAATGAAAGAGAAGACAATCACTCAACTAACGCAATGATTCAATGGAATCCAGCAAAACGAATGCAAAGAAGAAAAAATGAAGTTGACTGGGAAAGAAAAGACCCAAAACTCCTACGGGAGACTCAACACACTAAAGCACCTAGAAGCCCTAGGGCTAAAATGAAAAACTGGAGGACAGGGGATAAAAATAGTAAAAAATGACTTCAAAGCACTCAAGAAATCATAAAAAATGAACCAGGACCAAAACTCGAGCTTAGAAAGCCCACAAACAGGAAAACCCTAATACCAAGGAGGGTTGGCGCGCCTGTTTGGCTGTAATTTGCGCCAAACAGGGGTTGGAATGGGTGCCTAACCAACAAAAAGTGCCAGTCAGCATGACTGTCAGGAGAAAAACCGCGCCAAGCCAGTTTACCCTAGTAAAATGATAAAAAAGGAAAATCTAAGACTAGATTTGGTTTTTTGGGGGCTTAACAAGGTTTAACACCAAGGAAGGTGAACCAGAAAAGTAGACTAATCAATCAAAAGCCAAAAATAACCCAAATGGAAGAAGGACTAAATCCCACTGATCCCCAGTGGAGTCGCCAAATCGTTGAGGCGGTAAATCCCCTCTACAGACAAAGGTGATCCCACTAACCCTAGAGTGGGTCTAGCAACAATTGAAACACGCAATGACGTTGGTTCCTAGTTACAAGAAAGACAAATATCACGATCAGCAGCCTACCTCAAATCCCACGCTGCTGTTGTCGAGGAAGAAACAATGCTCTTCATCCCTAGCTTGACAGATCACAGTCCTTCCATCCCCCACGTCTGGACACCTATACACATGCAGAGAAATGACGACAAACAACGTAATACTTAAAGTATGTAACTATGTATCAGTCAGAGAGGATATAATTCATTGCATTACATAACGGAGTAGACACAAGAATGGAACCAAAATCAGAGTTTCTTATGTTAAAGGTGACAAAAAGGGAGAATACAACCAAATTCTCTAACGCTATGATCTTCCTTCGGCGGGGCTTGTAGAGAAGCGCGTCTCAACGAAGCATGTTGGGAATTTGGAGAAAGCTCTCTCTCTTACGAGGTTCTCCTTAGCTCTTCTCTCAATATTCGCCCAGCTATAGTTTCCTTCCCATAAGTTCAACTAGATAGAAAATAGATAGGGCAGGCTTTTATAGAGGGAGAAGGAGAGTTTAGGCTCCCTATAATCATGGGGGAGAGTCCTATCTCTTAGGAAGGTTCCATGAGAGGTGGAAAACCACTTCCTAATTAGGGAGATCCAGAGGCAAACAACCCAAACTCATTTTGGTGATCCGTTCTGAGTTTCTTAAAACCAAACTTCCACCTTCTATATTAAAAAAACATTCCTTAAAAGGCTTAGTGCGGGCATGACACAGGGATAGAGTGCCAAATAGCGTGCCCATATGGTGCATTTTCTCCATTGGAACGAGGGATGAACTGGCTACCCACGCCAATGCCAAAACATGGATTTTTAGGGTTTTCCAGAGGAATTGTTCTTTAGGAGAATTCTTTTCCTTATGCAGAAGGATGCCATTAAGGTATTTTCAAGACATTTTACTACTCACATGTCATGTGAAAATTCCTCCAATGTACGGGACGAGGGATTGCAAGGACAGTGACAAAATTTTGTGTAACACATGTGGATAAAGTCTCCATGTTTGACTGTGTTGTTGATTTGGTCAATGTTGACTGAATCAATATGATCCACGTCTTCCATCATGTTCATATGGGGTGATCACCCTCTCCATCATGCATGCATTAAATTCATCACTTCCTCCACTATATTATCATAATTGATTAATGATCTTCTTTGAATGCATTACGATCTCACTTGACCATATCAAAGATCATCATGATTTTATATTTAATATGCATGATCTTATTTGACTGGTTCATCCTCCATAATCTATCTCATAAGTGAGACATGATATCCATTAATGGAGTTGCTCCACTACTCCATGATTGTAGATCTAGATCTAAAATATCCACATACACACATAAAAAGTGGAATTTATTCATGTTTTAGGTTTGTGGGTCCCTCCACCCTTTTATTTACTTAATTTATTAAGAAAATTAAGGACTCTAATATTCTGAATATGATGTGGAAATTTAAAAATATTACAGTCCCCCCTGGAAAAATGTTGCGTGTCCTAAAGCAACTCCAAAAGTAGATGCAAAGCCATCTATTCCCCTCCAAATGGCATCTACATAAGGAAGGCTTCCTCCATTTGCTGCAATGTGTCACACATGTTTGGTTCCAAATTTTTCTCTCAAGAGAGCATAGAATGACCTCCAAATGTGTAGTTAGATGTCCTCCTTCCACCATGAAGTACCAAGTGACAACCATATGATGTCCAACACCATCATTAATACATGAGATACATAAAATAAAGTGGTTGTTTCCATAAAGGTAAAGCTCCATCTCACAATACATCTCTTCATCCCATGCCTTATGAATTTGATTGAGCATTGATATTCTCTCATCCTTAGCCCTGTTAGCTTTGTTAGATCCAAGCATCATTCCATCATTATGAAAAACAATAAGGGAAGGAGTTATATGGGTAGACAAAGGTGTCAAACCATATTCTCCTAATAGTAACAACCAGAGTAATGCCATTTGCTACCATCCTCCATCTCCTCAATGTAAGATGGACAAGCCAAACTCCCCCAAAATCAACCAAAGAAACAAGAGATCTTGCTACTCTCTCTTCTCCTCATGTGCATCATGAAGCAAAAAAATACTGATAGACATGTGGAATGTCACATCAGCCCAATACAAATGAACTCCATCAATACACATCATGAGAGCATCATCCCAAGTTTTACCCAATAAAAAACACATAGACATACGAGATGTCATGTGGTGGCCAATATCTCTCAAGGGAAACCAAAATGAACATGCCTTCTCTTGCTACATTCTATCCATGGAAGATTTTAGGGGCTAATATTCGCAAGTGGGCTTTTTTTCCATGGTTTTTCCAAAAAACAGATTCGCCAATTTCCATTTTTTTATAAAAATCATTTGCCCAAATTTTACAATATAAAATTATTTTACCTTCAAAATCGCCAACATTATATAGACAATATATATAATATAATTATAAATTTGAATAATTTTACAAATACATCATTAAACATTTTATAGTTTGCATATTAGGGACTAGCGAGATTCGCCAATCTTTTAAACTTCAAAATAATTTTCCATCCTTAAAATTTTCGCTGATTTCTATCATTGATACACAAGGCATGAATTAGAAAAATATGAGCTATTGGATGGTAACCATACTCACCCAAGAGTAGCCAGCACAACCATGCCTCCTTCTTCATCTCATAAGTGTTTTTCAAGGAATGGATCAAAGAAATAGGAGCCTTTGGGTAGTGACAAAAATCTCCCAAGGGCAACCAACGTAACCAAGCTTGCTGGCCCATTTCATAAACTTGAAAGTGGTCATACAACCCATTTATTATCCTCCTTACCCACTCACCCCAATATGGATGATGAGTGATGTGCTACATAATCATGGTATCCTCCCTTTGTAGAATACCATCTTCCCCAAACTGATGAAGAACTTTACACTCCATGAAATGTTGAAGTGCACCTCCAAAGAGATCTCTTATTGAGATTCTCTTTCACCAAAGGCCCTCCAAAACCAATGAAGTTTTGGATCTGCTATAGGTAGAAGTTTCTCTTTGAGCTGTGAGATGCTCATTGAGAAAGGGTCATCTAGAAAGGAGAAAAGATTTCTCATCTCAAGATGTCTACCATTTATCATCTTTACCTCCATTGCTCCATGACTGAAGCTACCTTCAGAATTCTCCAAGAATGATGGGACCTCCTCATCTTCATAGCTACTTAGTGACAACAATGTAGATCTGCATGATAATATATTTGTTTTATCAAAGCAAGGCACAACACTGATCCCATAACCAGTTATTCTACACAGGATTATGCTCATCCCATTTTCTGAAAATCTACACTTCAACTCAAAGGGTTGAATGTAGCTCAACAATGATGAACTGGGATATTTCTTAACCTTCTCCATGGTTATATCAAGGGTCCTCTACGCTGTGATATGTTTCTACTTCAAATCAGAAATATGTTCTAACCCTTGGTTATGCATTGGCCCTGATGGCATGTCCTCATCAGTTTCAATAGGATCAACTGAAAAAATAGTAGGTGAAAGTTCATGCATACCTTAGATCAACTAATGTGTGGGAACCTCTTGCCAGAATAGAAGAGTTCCTTCAACCCAAACAATCGTCTCTCCAACTGCTGGTAAGAGTGATGGCTACTTTTATCCAAGTGTACCTACACTGGAATCTTCCTCCTCTTCCTCATGCATCTCTCGAATCATGCATGGGACTCTATGTGTCAAGAGCTCAAGACTATGTTGAAAATTTGCAAGTGTCTCTTATCCAAATGCAAGTACTTCTGCAGTTGGTGGTGAATGTAGTGAATTCTTGTCCAGAGTGACAAGATCGACACCCTCATCCTTAGGAAATGTCACTTTGTGACATATCTCTGGTTTTCTCAGATCAAATTCCTTCCTCAACTTGTGAAATAAATCTGAATATTTAGTCACTTTTGCATGCTCCATGTGACCAAACCACCAATCATTGGCTTCATTTAAAAAATGAAGTGCTGCAATTTGAACAACCTCTTCTTCAGCTACAGGATGTAGTCTGAAAATTGCATCTAACTCTCTCCTCCAAACTTTAACAGTGCTTGAGGAAGATCCATCAAATGTAGGAAAATAAAATCTATTATGCCTCTTTCTTCTATTACTGCTATAGGATCCTCTTTCTTCTTTGATTTTGAATAATTTTTGGAGAGTTAGCTTCTCCTTGAATGCTCTAAACTGTGGTTTGTACTCTTCAAGATATAGAATGAGTGTCTCATGAGTCACAGGCTCATTCCTCTCTTCATTTCTACACCTTTCACCTTCTTCAAAGAAAGTGGGCATGGTGGATCTATGAGGAGATCTAGGATTCTCCCATTTTTTTCTTTGTTGATAAGAACTTCTTGGAACTTCCTCATCACATATTCTTCTTGGATCTTCTTTCTATCCTTCCTTATTCATTGGATTGATCTCCTTGGAGAGATATTGCATGGATCTAAAGAAAGGAGTTGCAGAATTATCATCCTCCATGATAAATCTCATCTATCTGCTTCTTCTTTTGATGTAAAAGATGAAATGTCCACAAGCTAAGCCAAAGATCATGCTTTGCTACCACTGTAATATCCCAAAAGGGAGAAGGTAGTAATACTGAAACACAATATAAGAACTGCAGCAAAGTAAATAATAAATCTAAATACACATCAGAATGCACAGAAATAGTTGAGCCATTATATTATTTTGGAGGTGAAAAATAAAGTACAACAATGCTAAAAAATATGAGACACTCAAGCCACAAGAGTAGCCTAGAATGACCCTGCAATGATATTCCAAGAGGGACTGCGTAATTGTTGCTCTGCTAGAAGGTAAACTGTGTTGTCCTTGTTGCAACTTGTAGGGACTGCAACTGCCTGTAAGATAGAAATTCATATCTAGGCAGAATGGGAACTCCGATGATGCTGAAATTGCAGATGTTGGCTCAATGATGGATTCCCAAGATAACCCAGAAGGGATTTCTCAAACCTGTAAGTCTAAGACAACCTTCATCCTAGGGCTTCACATATATACTACTCGAAATGTAGATATGAAGCTAGATATGATAATATGATGTTTGCAATGATGTACAATCAGATATATGCAAGAAGGGCTAATCCCTTCACTAGATCCTTGGGCTAAAAGCTCAAGATCTAGCTCCTCAAATCTCCTCCATTGAAAATAGCTGCTAGATGAACAACATCTTCATAAAACTGTGCTGTCAGAGAGGGAGGCTCTTTAGCCTGCTGTTAGATATGGAAAATAAACTCCTGAGTGATGGAAAAAATAGATCCAATGTGAGGAGGTTATCCCTCAAAGGATTTCTAGCTGAAATACTAGAAACTTCCTTCCTCTAATATATCTACAGGACTGTACTGTGCAATCCTTGAAGGGATTGCTGCTGCATGGAGGTGAAACCCCAAGGCCTAAATGCCAAATATAGATCTGCTACTCCTAAAAGGCTGAATCTGAAGAAAAATGTGGTAGGATGAATCCTCCACTAGTTTCCTAGCTGAATTCTAGAAACAACCTCCCGAAGATGGCACCAATGCCTGATATTGAATGAAAAACAATCCTCTTTCCAGAGCTACTCAAATAAGGAGGTGGGATTCCCGCTCGGGAACACCCTGCAAACTCTGCTAAACAGCCCAAGTTTGCATAGAAATGTCCTTAGACAAATCTAGATCTAAATAGATCAAGAGATGAATAATCCAAATCATGCCTTCCATTGTGCCTTCACCTTCATTATATGCATGAGCCTTCCATAGCCTGGGCACACTCCAAATCTGTGTTGTACATGTGGAAAAAGTCTCCATGTTTGACTGCGCTGTTGATTTGGTCAATGTTGACTGAATCAACATGATCCATGTCCTCCATCATGTTCATATGGAATGATCACCCCTCCATCATGGATGCATTAAATGCATCACTTCCTCCACTATCTTATCATAAGTGCTTAATGATCTTCTTTGAATGCATTATGATCTTAGTTGACCATATCAAATATCCTCATGATTTTATATTTAAGATGCATGATCTTATTTGACTTTTTCATCCTCCATAATCTATCTCATAAGTGATACATGATCTCCATTAATGCAGCTGCTCCACTACTCCATGATTCTAGATCTAGATCTAAAATATCCACATATACACATAAAAAGTGGATTTTATTCATCTTTGAGGTTTTTGGGTCCCTCCACCCTTTTATTTACTTAATTTATTAAGAAAATAAAGGACTCTAATATTCCAAATATGATGTGGAAATTTGGAAATATTACATTCATTCACTATGAAAGGGAGGAAGGGGCACTGTAGATCCATGGAGTGCTGAAATTATCACATGTCGGTGTTCAAACCTCCCTCATAGGTGAAAATAAAACTCTATTTGTATCCCTTAGTATCGAATGGACTCGCATATTGCATGTAGAAACTAAAATAAACCATACAAATCCTACAAGAATGATTAATTTATCGTTGTTACTCTTCTGAAATCGTTGTGTTTTCTTACTCTACGTTGTGCTTTATCCTACTTTTTTACGATTCCACACAGTGAGATATATCATTATTTTGTCGTTGTCAATCCACCTTTTATCTATGTGGGCCTCTTCATGCAATAGGTGCCTTGGTACTAAAACCAAATAAAATTCATTTCCCTTAAGTTTTTATCCTCAAAAGTGTTTTAAAACTAAAATTTCATCAGTGCTTCATTTCTACTTTGTGTGTTGTGATTGTCCCTTTTTTAAATTCTCTTCCAATAGTTGTGAAATTACAAGTTCTATAGGGTTTTCTTGAGGAAGTATGAATTTGAATTTGTTTTTGTAATTTACAAATTATAGCCAAAGTCATTATCAAATGTTTTTAATATCATAACACCATTCTTACACAAAGCCAATTGCACATAACAATAAAACTGTTCCCTATTGCAAAATAAAAAAATTGTCAACTCCAGAAGACAAAAATCACAAAGGAGTTGCTATTGTATGTTTTAAGCCCCAATATTTTACAACCATCAATGCAGGTCCATCGATCAAAAATGATTTTGAACAAGTAGTGTGTATGAGATTTTGTGAGAAGATTCAAGGGTATCATATAAAATTGACAAATTAATTTTATAAGGTGTTTGATGGTGTGTAACAAAAGGTGGGAAGTTTAAATTTTCCTATCTCATCTCAATCAATAACTAAGGCCATTGAGATCCCTTTAAGTGGGGAGGAATGGCTCAAAGGTATGGATTTTGAATTAGCTGATTTCAAGGACTTTAATAATCCAAAACACTAGAAAGGTGATGGTTTTTTTTTCCAAGGATTTATTTACAAGATCACCATAGTAAAATGTTGGAGGTGATTCAAAGTTACTTCACATGTGAATGGAGGTTTAGTAATGTGTATCACCATCACAATAGGATCTTAATGAATTTTGCTAGCAATAAATATTTTAATCTTCCTTATTATCTGCTTAATATTATATGTAAGATCGATGAGAGATTTAAAACAAAAGGAAATCAAGTTGAAGAAAGTATGTTCCATTTTCATGAACTAAATTGTTGGTGATGAAGGAGATTTAGAAGAAGAAGCATTCATGGAAAGAGTTTTTGGTTTCTTGAGGATGGGTAGCATAATATTCAAACAACCAAAAAACCAAGAAAGACACCCCATCATTTGTAATTCAAGAAGCTTCACATGCGACAGTAAGCTCAGTCAAAAATCCTTTGGCTAAATTGAAATCAATTGATAAGAGGATTACTAAGAAGCTACATCTCTCACCTCATGTAGAAAAATTTCCAACGGTACCAAGAACAAGAGGTGAAGCCAAGAGATTTCCTGTAGATCCTTCATCTATACTTATTCAAGTTATGGAATCATAAGGTACATATAAGGAAGTGTAAATTAGTGAAACGGGCCAGAAAATTGGAGATTTACAAGATCAATTGGACAAGGCCCATTTGGAAATACCATACTTGCAGTAAGAGAATAGGGAACTAGAGCATAAAATATCACAAGAAAATATTTAGACCATTGAAGGAGAGTCATCAATGAAAACATTGGCACATGCTTCCAAAGGAAAATACAAATTGGTCATTGATGTTAAAGAGTTAAAGGAGGCAGTTGAGAAGTCACGGAGACCTTGAACTAGGTTTGTTGCCAAGGTGCAAATGTAGGTAAATGATATTGTTATTCCTGAATAGAGGATAGTTTTTTATGAGTAAAAGGAGTTTGAGAAACTTTTGGAACAACTTCAAGGATTACAACAACAAGTGGATAATATTGCAGAGAAGGATCATAGGGATAAATTGACTTTTTTTAAGCAAGTACAAGTTGTTGAACCAGTCCTTGATAAGGCCAATCAAAAACTGAAGTGAACCCTACCTCTGCATAGGAATATGAGTAATTTATATACATAGCACTTGGAATTAAAAAGAAGACTCGAGTTACTGAAGAAGAAGATCACCGAGGTCAATGAATCTAGAAGGAAGAGGAAGAGGGGAAAGTTATATATACTTGTAGAGTCAAGTACAAAGGTTAGTTTCCAGCAGGAAAGTACCTCTTATCTTTTAAGTTTTCCTTTTGGCTTAAGATATTACAAAAAGATCAATTTTGATAAAATTTGCAAAAAACGCGCAAGGGGTTTGTTGCACTTTTTATATAAATATCTGGTCTTGGTGGGTTTGTTAAGTTTGGAAATTTTTTATTGTCATGACAGGAGTTAATTAGATGTTCCAAAATTCGCATTGATGCTTACAACATTTTATATCATAAAATACTCACCGTATGTTCAGTTTTTTGGAAGTGTTGTGAAAGGAGTCAATACCGTTGCCAAAGTGGGGAATAATTCAAAGGGAGGTCTGCAAGCACATTCAATCTTACTTACCAGGTTCAACACCATCAAAGAGGCACTTGAAGCATGCCTATTTTCCTCATTTTTATAAAGGAAGGATGTAACCATATAGAACATGGAGGCTACTTCATTTTGTTTTGTAATTGGCTAATGCGCTACAAGTTTGGACAATCATCACCTTTTTATTTCCAATTTAAAATTTTTTACTTCTAGAAGTAGTTTGGATTATGTGTATAGTGTTGAAATGTGCAACAAGGAATAGCGAAATTGGCATCCAAAAAGGACAAAAAAATTGACCACATAACTCTGTGGGAATCCAGTCACATGTGAGTGAGGAACTGAATTACACACTAGCACTAAATGTGGGAGTCTAATTTATTTATCCCTTAAATACATTAGAAATTAAATTGTAATTTCATCTTATAAAAACTTTATCAGTTAGCTAAGTCTGAACGACTGTTTTAGCTCAAGAAATTTGAGTTGAGGGTCAAAGTTCAAGGATATAGAGTGATTCCATTATTTTGGGGATCTAGTTGCAGTTATTGCATTAGTTTAGTGAATGTGTAATCAATTAAATCAAATTAATTCAGATAAAATCAATTTAACTAGTTTTAACTGAGTGATGAGCTAGTGAGAGGTCAAGTTAATTAAATTAGATTTAATTCACAAGTAGTGATCTATCAGATAAATGATAATTCACTATCATTATTTTCATGATTTTCAATTTTGATGATGACACAGTTTAGATAGAGGTTGAAGGGAAGTTAACTATCAGTTCTATTATTAGTGAATTGTTCGGACACAATTATAAAGTCATGGGAAGACTATGATGGATTGTCCAGTAAAGGTAGGTTTATTATCTTATTTAATAGTGATTAATTGCATAGGGATTGTGTGAGAAAGGCTTGGCTAAGAAGGGGCTGAGAATTGGCTAAGCGTTGGTTAATTTTTCCTAAGAATTTCTAGTATTTTTTTAGTGGGATCAGGGTGAGATGATTAGTAGAGTGCAAGGTTTTATTAGTGTGAGAAAGCATTTTATTTTATCATAATTCTTTGAATATGTACAATATATTATAGATGGGTTTTGATCAGGTTTTTTCCCCAAATACATCTCGTGTTCTGTGATTGATAATTTCCTTTCTCTTACTTGCATGTGATTAAGCGATCGTGTTTTATATTCCACAAATGTAGTAGAAGGATTCAATATATTGTTTTAATACATTAAATGATCAGATTTAATCCAATGGTATACAGTTTCTATAAAATTTATACATGGTATTAGAGTGCGAGGAATCACAATAGTGGAGAATAAATTGAGTTTGTCTTTAACAGATTCCAATTTTGACATTTATTCTTCAGGGTCTAGCAGTAGATCAAGATGTATTTAAATGGATTGATACTATAATATCTAATCGAGAGAAATTTGAATTATATTTCATGGAAGGACAATATGGAGGTAGTGTTGGATGACAATGGGTTGAAGGAATTCATAGATATTGATATTCCCAAGCCTGCAGTAGTAGATGCCCAACTTCTTGATGCATGGCAGAAGAAGGTAGAAAAGGAAAGAAGGATATTGTTAGAGGGTGTTCGAGATCATATTGTTTTGAGTCTCCATGTGAAGGCAACTCCATATGCTATGTGGAAGGCCTTGACAAATCTCTTTCAAAAACAAACAACCAAAGGAAGTTGGAACTGAAGGACAATATCAGAAAGATCAAGAAGGAGAAGGGCAAGATGGTACCAAGTTCACTCAATTTCGAGGTAAGGTTGGAAGTGTTGGTGTGACCATGGCTGATGATTACTTGGTGATCTTAGCACTTCTAAGCCTTCCAAAGAGCCAGCATAGTTACCACGACTCTGTGAATGGGAGGGAGAAGTTACTAGACTAGGAGCATATGTGGTCCGACCTGGTTATAGAAGAGATAAGGTGGAGCACCAGAGATGGGACCTCTAGCACCAACAAAGAATAATATTGTGCATTGGTGGGAAAAGGAAAGAAGGCCAAAGGAAATATATCCCTAGGAAAATAGGGCAAGATAGAATTGTCCAAGATCATATGTTTTCACCAATCAAAAAACAAATCAAGAAATCCCAAAGAAATAAAATCAAGAGGTAAAAATCACATTTATGCACGCAACCGACGTCAGGTCACAAGCATGGGCATTATGCCTCGAATTTTCCACAGAAGAAGGGAAGCAAGAAGGATCCTACACTTGCAACGAGTAAAGCATTGGATTCAAATTTTGAGCTTGATTTTACTCTCATTGCATGCATGGAAATAATTGTAATGGGATGCATGTGGTATCTATACAACGATGCCTCTTTCCATATCACAGGGAATATAGATATCTTTAGTGGCTTCAAGGAGAAGGAACTTCAGTAGAACATAGAATTTTGGAGATGACGGGAGGTATAGCACGACCGACATAGGTACAATTATATTTTAGAGGGAGTCTCACTCCCCTCTTAGGCTAGTAGATGTTTTGTATGTTTCGGGCCTAAGGGATAATCTTGTCTCCGTAGCAGTATTGGAAGACCCTAGTTATGACATTATGTTTAGAAAAGGAAAATTTTTCCTTAAAAACACAGCCACAAGAAAGGTGAAGCAGATCAATTCAATAGTCAATAACATGTATGCTCTCGAGGTTGAGCATGCATGCAAGGCTTTGAGGAGCAAAGAAGTGGTTAATGACTTGGTGGTTGAGAGGGAGAAATTATCTCTGAACATACAACCTCAAAGGTAGTCTTAGAAGGCTGTGGGGTAGCCATAATTGCAGAAGCAGAGAGGAGACTGAGTGGAAGATTCCACTCAAGAAGATACATTGAGGAGGGGGGAATTTTGAGCTAGAAAGGTAGAGGGAGTACATGCATCTATACCTCCAGGTGTCAGGTGGGGTAATGTATAGAATTAATCCCAAGAAGGGCTTTTGGCAGGGTTCATTGAGATGGGTTGTATCATGGATAGAAACTTGATACGAGGAGCCCACAGTACAGCAGTAGTAGGAAGGATTAGTTATATTGATGCAGTCATATTTCAGGAGGACAAAAATCAAAGTGACAGATGTTGGATATTGGAGCACAGATCAGTGTTAGCAGCAGTGCAGAGGGCACATATGAAGATGTCAGTAGTAGTACAGAGAGTCCAGTAGCCATGTGCAATAGCTAGTAGCAGTTAGAGGAATCTGATAACAGGTGCATTATACTGATCATTTGTTCAGAGACTATTTAGTTTCATGAGAGTTTCATGTGAAAACATCACTAGAGAAGTGTTTCATACAGAACATTCCAAAGGTACCGAATCAGGATAGATTGAATTCCTTTCTTGTTGAGAGGAAGCATTGAAATTTGCACCAAGAAACAGTGAAATTGGCATCCAGAAAGGACAAAAAAATTGACCACATAACTGGTGTCAGATTCAAGTCACACATGAGTGAGTAATTCAGTTGCACACTAGCACTAAATATGGGCGTCTAATTTATTTATCCCTTATATGAATTGGAAATTAAATTGTAATTTCATCTCATAACAACTTTTATTAGTTAACTAAGTTAGAAATACTAATTTAGCTCAGTAAATTCTATTTGAGTGTCAAAGGTGAGGCATTTAGAGTGATTATATTACTTTAGGGGTTTAGTGGTAGTTAATGCATTATTTTAGTGCATGTGTAATCAGTTAACTCAAATTAATTGACTTAAATTCAGTTTAACTAGTTATAACTGAGTGTTGACCTAGTGAGAGGTCAAGTGCATTAAATTACATTTAATTCAAAAGTAGTGATCCATCAGATAACTAATGATTCACTATTATTATCCACAAGCATGTCAATTATGATGATGACCTAGTTGAGACAGAGGTTAAATTGAATTTAACCATCAGTTGTATTATTAGCGAACTGCCCGAGCACAACTATAAAGTCACAGGAATACCATAATGGATTGCACAGTCAAGGAAGGTTGATTATCCTATTTGATAAGGATTAATTGCCTAGGGATTGCATGAGAAACCTCGGGCTAAGTAGGGGCTAAAAATTTTCTATGTGTTGGTCAATTTTTCATAGTAATTTCTAATCAATTTTGAGGAGGATGAGGGTGAGACGATCAGTAGAGTGTAGGATTTTCTTGGTGTGAGAAAGAATTATATTGTTTCATGATTCTTCGACTATGTAAAACCAATGTAATAGGGTTTTTGAGCATGTGATTTTCCCAGATACATCTTCTGTTGTGTGATTGATACTTTCCTTTCTCTTATGTGCGTGTGACTGAGTGATCATGTTTTATTTTCCACGGATATAGTAGAAGGATTCAATATCTTGTACATTACATGATCCAATTGAATCCATTGGTATAGAGTTTCTATATAATTTCTACATATAGGTGGAAAATTATCTTAGGAGCTATATTTAATGTTTATTTGTAAAAATTTCGAGTTGGTGATCTTTTAGACTTAGATTGGTTGTAAGGAAAACAACTCTTATTTTTCAGTATATGCACCAAATATTTGATGTATCTAGTTAGAAGTTTTTTTTGGTCAATAATTATGACCATCTAGGGAAGGATATAGAACCTTCATGATCTAAAAAGAGATTAAAAGCATTGTAAGTGGTTATGTTAGTTAGATTACAAAAAATAACCTTTTGTGCACTATATTTTTCTGAAGGGTTTGCCAGTTAATGAATGAAATTAGAAGGTGATTTGCATGGATTCTTGTATCAGAATATTGGTGGTTTTTTTCTCCTTTGATCTTGTAAGTTGTCTCATGTGTTTTCATCTCTAGTAAATCTATATATTATTTACTTGGAAAAAAACAGATGTTTAATTCATAATTCATCTTAATGGTGTTGTGATTTAGTTTTGCCAAGTTATCAATGTTTTCATCTTAAAGAAACATTTTATAATAAAAATATGTTATTGATGGTATACTTCTTGAATATCACCCTTATAAAATTTCTCTCTACAAAAATTTAACCTAAATTCCATCACCAAAGTTTCCTACCTTTCCCTTGTGGAGAAACCCTTTCTTTTTCCCATCATATCACAGGACAAAAAACTCATTTGACTTGAATCCATACCCAATGGATATGTCTCTCTTCTTATCAATATACCTTTGAAAATAAAACCTTTTTGAGCTTATTACCTAGCCTAATATCATATTTCTTCAAAAACCTATGTGAGAGAGCCCTCTCCAGGCTAGAAGGGTTAGATTCTAGCCTAAAGTGATTTTTCGTTACCTTAGGAATTCCATTTCTAGCCTGGGGAAATCAAAAAATGCTACACATTGGAGGGTTTCTAAAATTAGGATTAGTTTCCAACAATTGCATATTTGTTATATGTTTGATACAATCAAGAGTTGATGTAATTTGTATAAATTTTAAAACATGTTAGGATGGAAGCTAGCGATACTGTGAAAAATTTATTTTGGTGTTTTTATATTCAGAAAACTTGTACTGCCACGACCTCTCTCAGGCTCAATTTTTCACTCTATGTTGTATTGAGCAGAGGCATTTTATTTTAATAAAAGAGTAGGTTCATTCATTTTGTTTATCTATTTCCTATGATGACCATATTATCTTTATATATTAATATCGTTCCTTAAATATGGAAAAATGTTGGCTGGCTAGGGCCCATCCACCCCAACTCATTCTCCCTTTATTTATTATATCATTTGATAAATGTTGTCATTAATATTTCAGTGTCGAAGTGTGATTGTAGAAGGTGTGATGGATCGGATAAAAAAATTTGTGTTTTCTTTCGAAACAAATGATACATGTTCATATCTATTTTGCACTCTTGTGTTTATGCTTGGATTTATTTGTAAGAAGATATTTCGTTATTCTTGAAGAATTTATTTCGTTTGTTATTAACTGCATTTTAGAACTGGAAATTTTATTTCATTTTCAAGTAATATCTTTAGTTTAGAATTACTTTGTGGTGCGCACAAATATTTTGAGTTAAGATCTGCAGAGGGGTTATTTCAGTCTTTCTTGGTTAATATGTTGATTCTTTAAGTCATTCTTTTTATAGAAAGGAAGTGAAAATACTTGTTCTTGTTCTTGTAGTTTTCTGATAGCATTATTGTGCAAGGAAATTTGTTCTTAGTTGAGAACCTATTATTTTAATATTTCACTATACCAGCATGGTCGTGTTGAATGCAAACCTGTCTTTGGTCATTTAGGAACTTTAAGCACAGGAAAATAGTATTGTTATCTTTAACCAAACTAGAGTTATCAGTTGATTTTACTCATAAAGTGATGTGCAAAAAAGTCTATTTTGAGCACACTGATAAACCATAACAAGATAGATGAGTTTTTGAGGTGATCTTTTCATTTATGAAAAATGTTTTAAAATTTCCTTTAATGATTGATGAATGTTTAAATTACATTCATTGAAGGTGTGATGAGTCTTTATTTTTTTCTTAATTTAAGCACAGTTTATTTCTGAAATATTTTATTTTAAAATTGTTACAAGATATCTTTATTACATGAAGAATCAATTTCTTTCTTCAGTACAAGCATAGAGTGTTTTGTTTTTCCCAATACATGAACACAGTGTAGGAACTGCTCTATCTCTTCCAATATAGGAACTTCTTACAGGAATATGTTTATCTCTTTTTGTTGAAATTATTCTACTTGCATGGATTGAAATGAATCTTGTTTATGTTTTCTCATAATTTTTTTCTTTCAGGCCACTAGTTGATGTTTTCTGAGTGAGAATCGATTATCTTGAGTGGTCTGGTGTCATTGTGCTAAAAATATATAAGCACAGTATCAAGGTTTTCTTTACATATTTATTTTATTGCATCTAAGTGATCCAGTTGTAGGGATAAAGATAATGGTTACAGGAGTGATCTAGATTCATTGGAATTTCTTATGTTATGCCTTGAATACTATGAAGCCCTTAATTGATGATTAAGTTTCGAGTAGTTTAAATTCAAATGATATGCCGAAAATGATCAAAGGATGTGCCATAATATAATGAATGATGAACCTAATTGATTGAAGAGGAGAGATCAGAACAAGCCACAAAATCTAAGTAAAGGGCTTCGTATTCAAGCTCGATGGGGCTAAGTGACATACGATCACCAAAACCATCTATAATAGTATCATTTGGTACTCTTCAAGGGTTAGTTGAAATAGTAGAAGAAGATATCATATTGATATATGAAACTGAAAGAGATTTGTGATGAAGCAAAGGAGGAGGAAGGGAAAATGTTCCCATAAGAGATTAATCCTTAAGCTGTCCAACTGCGACATGTTGATATGGGTGTAGAATTTCCCCTACAAGAGAGACACATATAGTAACTTGAGAACTAGAGGAAAATAATGTGAGTTGACATATGGAAACCATACCACCTTTATGAGGAAAATCAATCATTTGAAAATAAGTCACAATGACAACAACCATGATGTAAACCCACATGCGATCAAATAGAATATTATAGTCTAGTGATCTGTCAATACCTTTGAATTCTATGGATACAAATTTACCTCCTCATTCTACTTTTAATGAATTCAAAATTCTAGAAGGCTTATAATTTCTTCTATCAAAAGCCTTGAAGGTGGTCGGTGACTTACTTAATTGAGGAGAACCAATGGCCTCTGAGAAATATAGGGACATAACAAAGTTTCAGGCTCCCTCATCCATAATAGAATGATGGATGTTCTTACCTCGACCAACAACCTGGATCATGAAATATAATTGGGCAAGAAGTTGAAGCGAATAGTTCTCATGGTTAAAAATGACTAGGTTGGAATCTAAAGGATAAATACATATGATAGTAGAAATAAATGCCTTCTTCTGAGTGAGATAGTTTTGAAACACCTCGAGAGTGGACATGGAAAACAGAGATAGAGCCAGGTACTCAACTACGTTATAATTTTGAGTTCCTCTCATGCGATGGTTGAAATCATATTTATTAATAATTCCGTTGGGATTTGTTACACCATTTTTTGGTCATCTAACCTGTTACTATTAGATGGACCTAAGTACACCATGTAAGACCAATTTTACCCTAAGTAAAATTTCTTTCACTATGAAAAATAACTTAGTAAACCACCTTTATTAAGTTGTTTATGGTCTAAACAAAAAACCCCATGAGGAAATTTTAAATAAGTGCACATTTGTTTGATTTTCCTCATGGAATAATTAGTTAAATAATAATTTAATTAATATTCCTGGTCATATTTAACCCAAAACAGAAAAATTAATTGGATAAATTATTATTTATCTTATTATTTTCTACGAATAATTATTTAAATGATATTTAAATAATATTCTTTGTTAAATTTGACTAAATCATTCATTAATAGTTCAATAAATCATTATTTATTTGATTATTACTCAACCACGTCGTTAAAATAATAAATAAATCATTTATTTATTTATTATTTACAAATAAAGGGATTTGACCCAAGTCAAAGTCTTTTTCCTTCCAACAAATATAATAAAATATTCAATAAAAGTTGGATCTAGAATTGATTAATAATATTTTAACTATGCACCAATATCTAGACTAACTTAATATTTTGTTATAAATAAAAGGGTTTTTCCATTCATTCACTACCTTTTTTCGCCTAAAGATCACTCTGGATCTATATTTCTGGTCTGACTTTGATCCACCATCATTGTGATATTTTTCTATATTTTTACTTCTGAGCTCCCTTTGAGTTCCATTTTTGTCTGGGTTTTCTACACCATCAAGAGAGAGGGATTTTAGATTTGAAGTGCTAAGGACTTACAAGAACCCATCCAATTGAGGAGAACTAGTAACATCCTTCTATGTTTTCCTCCCAAGTGCCCTTAATGAAAAATTCATTCAACATATTTTTGTCTTGCCTATTGGATGCATGGAGCAACTCTTGTTTTTGTTTACTGCTTAGTGTCTTTTAATGCATAGATCTAGGTTTTTGCAGCATTTATATTGGTCAACTAATTACAGATCTAAAGATATGGGTAGCCATATTTGTTGTTAGGGTTGTTTGTTATGCACAGATAAAGTGGTGTTTTTCATACGCTTGCGATTAAGATTCATACTAACAACTGGCGACTCCACATGGGTTTATGATTACGACTGTTGTCGTTTTTCAGATCAAACCTTGGGATTTCTATTTAGATTTTTGTTTTTCTTTCCTTAATGTTGTTTTTAACCTATAAAACCTTAGAACATTAAAAATTCTAACTTTCGTGTGTTTTCAGACCTATGCAGGTGATCAACATTAGTCGCAGCTGAGATGACACATTCTTCTGAAACCTGCTCTCGAGAGTGATGGAAGTTTAGGCCACACCTTTTGGGCCAAAAACTGTGACCTGAACCTCCAGGGCATAGCTAATAGGCCAGAACCTATGACCTCAACAGAAATTAGGTCAGAAACTGTGACGTGGACTTTTTACGGGTGTTTTTCTGAAAGTTTTTTGGGTTTGTCTGGGCCTCTATTCAGGGTTGTCTAACCTGGGTCTCCACCCGTTTTGGACCTGCAATTGTTCTATTTTACTCATCTAAGTGGGGACCTATCCCTCTAGGGCTTCAATACCCTCTACATTTTGTGGAAGACTTTTAGTTGCTGCAGGTTGTCTGAAATTTTCAAAGTGTTCAGCCATTTTTCAGATCTGATACCTTACCTTTAGATCAACCTCAGATTGGTTATTTATCCATCCAAAACACCTCTTTTTAGTTTTTTTTGGGTTTTCTTCTAGGGTCCCCTCTCCTTCCCTCTAGGAGATAGCCTTTCGCTACCTCATTTACAACAAATTTTCCTATGATTTTTTTGTTTGTTTGTCTGCACCTATTTCCAGCAGATCTGACCTTTAGATCCCTATCCCTCCCGACCTTAGATCTATTGGATATTTTGGTGTTTTTTGACTATATTGTTTCCCACCTGCAGACTACTTGTTGAGAGGCCCACCTCCTTGGGTTAGATTATTGCATTATTAGTTGTTTATTTTCTGTTATTTTAGTTTCAGATACTATTATTTGTAGGTTTATTTACAGTTATAAAACACACTTTTTCTTTTTATCTGCAAACATCTCGGTTTAAAAATTAAAATTTACACACTTTACACACACCTAAGTGAAGAAGATCTTGGTTAACACCACAAAGCAAAGAATTTAACATTGAAATCAATTGATCTTGCACCTCTCTACCCTTGTTTCGACATTTTAATTAGTTGATTATGCACCTCTTCACCATTGTTGGTCACTCTTCCCTTTGTGCCATGTTTGTGACTTCACCATTGTGCCACCAAGGCATTTATCCCGGAGACTTATTAGCCTTCATCCTCAGTTTCCGATAGGAAGACTTGCTCCTCCACGTAGGATTTGAGTTAGTCCTCCATCGAGTCCGCACTCCAACTCCTCTTCAGGTTCATTGGGTTCCCCTTCTAGTTCTGCCCATGGTTCTCCTCTGTCACCTTCACCATGTCTTTTTTGGGACCTAACGTTGGTGGTAGCCCTGGCACTAATGCTAGGAATACTGCTAGTGGGACTGCAATAGGAACTACCCCGACTGCTCCCTTGCTCCCCTATATGGCAAGCCTCAGCCTTCCCGATTTTAACTAGTTGATAAATGACCCTATACACCATGATGCTATTTGGCCTACTACGCTGACCAAGCTTCCTTCCGACATCCCCAAGTTTGAAGTTCTTGCTGGAGAAGATCCTACAAATCATGTTCGATCTTTCCACATGTGGTTTTCATCTAACTCCATTACCGATGACTCTGTCCGTCTTCGGTTGTTCCAACGTATGCTTAGTAGCAAAGCTTCTAAGTGGTATGTTGATCAAGCCTCACCCTCTAATACCACATTTGCGACTCTTGCCCTGACTTTTATGTCTTATTTATAGCTTCTCCTTCATTATGACACTGGTACTGAACTTTTGACTTCTTTTTGTCAATCGTCTACGGCCTGCCTATTCGATCATGTCCAGGAGTGGCAAAGAATAAATAGCCTATGCTGAGCCCCTACCTTCGAAAACCGTGTCTACATGGATTGGTTCCTTATATCTCTCTTTCCTGCTATCGACAAGGATGTCGCATCAAATTTCCCTCAAACTGAACAAGGTGCTCTCTAAATTGCATTGAAATATGACCTGACCTACGCTTATTTGGGTTATGTTTATACCATTCTACCTTATCTTCCTAGACCCGGTGGTGAAAATTCACTGAGGGAATCTCATGCCTTCGACAGTATCATTGGATCTCTAAGCTCATCCATATGCTCAACCTTCCATAGGCAATGGTTTTCCTCAGGGTGGGGCCAACACCTCCTGCACTTTTCCCCCTCCCAGTAGCATGTATCCAGGATACAGCATGCCTCCTCATTTTTCCCAACCTCTTTTTTACCACAATGTTATCCAACCTCTTTATTATCTGTATCCACAACCTGGTGCTCTAGCTCCTTAAGCATTAGCACCACTGCCTCCCTTGCCTTCTCAACTCCTGCAACAGTAGCCACTGCCCCCTCAGGGGCAGGTATATGCACAACAGGGCGTAACTAATCCTCCTCCTTCAAAAAATAAGGGAAAGGCACTCAAAATAAATATACCTCTGGTAATCCCAGACCTAATCTCCAAAATAATGCACCTAACACTGCTAACTGGCAACAGGGAACTCAGCCCAAGCAAGACAGGCCTGTTCGCACAAGTAAGCCTTGTTCTTGTTGTGGTGTTTATGGTAATTACACACATTATTGTCCACTTTTACCACAGATTACATAGATGTCGGAGTCTCAAGCAACATTGCGAGGATAATAAGCCTCCCCTTTCGTCCCTCCTAGTGTTGCACCTAGTCAGCCGACTGTGCTTACTAATTCTTTCCCTCAGCAAGGATTTGTGGCTACCCAACCACCTGCAGGTCAGGTGGCCACTCAACCTCCTCCATTTGGTACCTCCAATTACCATATCCTCATGATGAACTCTGACCAACCTATAACCATAGACCTAAACCTTCAGACTTGGTCCCGTCAGTACAACAAGCCTCCCTCTACGTCTGTCCCCGAGCCACCTTCTTCGGGTTCTACAAAGCCTCTTTCGACAACTAATGGTCCTACGCAGATACCTCAACCTAAGGCAGAGGTTCATACCAATATCCCTAAGGCACCACTACGCCGAAATGTTTCTTCTAGCAAAGATGCCCATTCGTATAGTATAGTAGATGATTTGGCGCAATCTCCTATTGCCATATCGATGTTGGAACTCCTCCAGTCCTGCCCTTCACAATGAAAATCTCTACTATCTTCCATGTGTGCTATAGATACTTCTGATGATCGCTTGATCGTCTTTGATGTTGACCAGTCAGAACATCCTCCTCTCCCTACTTCCGTAGCCTTCAAAATCCCAGTCAAGATCTAGAACACTAACGTTTCCTGGTGCATCATTGATTAGGGGAATCCACCTCTGCGATGTCCACTTTTTTTTGGAAGAAACTCGGATCACCTGAGTTGGCTCCTTCCATGATCACTCTTTGAGTGTGGGATGGCTACGCCTCCCTGCCCATTGGCCTATTCCACAATTACCCTATTACTCTTACGGGAAAGACTTTTTGCGTTGACGTAGAATTCATTCATGCCCCCTTAGTTTACAACATTCTATTGGGTCGTAGTTACACCAATGCTATGTTTTTTGTACCATCTTAGGTTCACCACAAGATGTCCTTTCCCCATAATGGAAAGATAGTCACCATTGACCAGTTGACATATTACGAACCAAAGTCTCAGACCTCCCCTAAATCCATCATATCTATTATCACAAAATCTAACCCTGATAGGCTGCTCATCAAGTAGACTTTCTGTAACTCTTTCAAATCAACCTTTTGGCTGAGGCTTAGCCTCCACAACCTGAGAGGGCTCTCTCAAACGTTTATGATTTTTTATTAATGAATAGATGGCTAACTCTAAGGTAAAAAGATAAAATGGTATAAATGGTTGTATCACAGATTAGAAATCATTCATTGGGCCATGGAGTCGAGATAATCTTCAACAAAACATCTCAATCTATTAAGCATGGAAGTCAAGGCATTTGGAGTCTAGGTTAAATGAATAAAATAGTAGCAGTGAAAAACACAGTCTATTTGCATATAAAGGAAGTTAGAGAATTATGAAATGAATTCTAAGTATCACATACAAATACTACTACAAATAGATAATTGAGGAAGGCCATAGAACAATGATAAACATATACTCCTTATCAATCTTGAGTTGTCAAAACAGATCTCTGTATTAATTTGAAAAAGACATAGTGACATACAATAATACAGTCTATTTCTAATGAAAATTCCCAACCCTGATGAATTCAACCTCATGCTCTATATAGAGCATTTACAATCTAGGATTCCTTGATCCTCCATTAGAGAATCCAAATTCACTTATTTTGACACCTTTTCTAATCTTAAACATGCCATTAATTACAAAGTGACAACTTTACTGCCTTTGAAAAGTCCTAGTTCTAATAGGAGTGAAACTCCTAAATATGCTTGCCACAACCTTATATAAACTTTAATACTTCCTTTGACAGTGCAATCCCATGTATTCAAATTTTGATGATGCTTCCACCTTTGAGGTAATCCTGTTGATGATGCCCAAAACTGTCCTAAAAATCAGGAGATAGGTTTCCTACTTTGTAGCCCTTAACTTCCATTTTCATATTCAAGAACTTGTTAACATTGATAGCTTAGTTTCATATGTGTCACATGTGTCAATAATTTCCTTGAAACCTTTAATATTCTACCTGTGCAAAGAAAAATTTTCAAAATAATGTAGAAGGTTGTGAAATATGTATGTGCTACGAAAGTAGCCTGTTTTCGTAGCGCAGTTTGTAGGTAATTGTAAAAACTTTCCTTTAACCATTTTTTCTCCCATTTTACAATTTGAACCTTCACCTATAATCTCCATGATTCCACCAGCAACATTTAAACTCGAAACCCATCAAACTTATCTCCAAAATTCATATATAACAGTGCAAAAAGTCATCTTCAGTAGTTTCGTAGTGTGCTACAAAACTGCTGTGTAGGCTAATTTCAAAATAGTATTCAGAAAATTTTAAGTCGAGGATATTTACACTTCATAAGGACTGATATTTTTATCAAAAAACATAGTAACTTGACCTCCAAAAAGATGATTTTCGAAAAAATTGATCTTCACCTTAATGAAAAACAATTTAAAATTTGTCATTTTTCTGCACTGTTCCATTACCCTGTTTCACTGTTTCTTTAGCTTTTCTTGAGATCTTTTTAGCTAGATCTCTAGATCTTCCACTTGTCTTTTTAACCTTCTATTTTCAGGTTCATATCTCAGACAATGACCCCCTCTATGGATATTTTTCTCCTCATCCATGTTTCTTTCATAAAAAACCCTGTTAGTTTCTTTAGAAATCTGCAAAACATCCTCGCTTGGAAACAACCCCTCTTGATTACAGCCTTGATTGATTTAATATGGTAGCCTTGCTTGATTATAGTGAAATTTTTCTATGTATATAGAAACCAATGACTAATTATCACTGTTTTAGAGCTCATGCAGTTGCTTTGGAAATAAATGAACCGAGGATGGCTCAATATGGAAAAGAATTTGAATTTGAGATATTCCTTCATAAGAAAATGATGCTTTAATGAATTCCTATCATGATTATGATGAGTGTAGGACAAGTGGGTATAATGGATTTGATGACTAACTAATTCACCATACTCCTATCCTATCATTCCCAAATGAATTTGATAGTTTTTTGGCTTATTTGACATGACAACTAAGAAACCGCGCTTTCGTAGCACACTTAGTGTAAAATTTTCATTTTACGCTACAAAAGTAGCAGTGATTTCATAGTGCATTTCCTGATTTTTGAACTGGTTGCGCTATGAAACTGTGGATTCATGGCTAAATGTAGAATTCAAGTCGAAACTTCATGGCATGACCCCTAAATGAAAAATATGACTTTTTTAATCATGAAATGAACCTAAAGGACTTTATTTGAACTTGAAAGATGACCTTTAAGACTTATAAAACTATGACCTACCCTTTACCAAGACTTAAAATGAACTTTAGACCTAATTGAAAACATGACCAAAAATAGTGTAGACACAATGATGTTTTAAGAATTTTTGAGTGATAACAATATCTTCGGTGTCCAATAAGAAAACCATTGATCCTTTTACCAGTGTCTCACCCAGAGTTTACCAAAATTCCTCTTTGCATGGTACATTCCCTAGTCTTCCTCCTCTTGTCTCTAATCCTAGCTCATCGACTATTTTCATGACGCAATCATCTCGGGCTTCCCTCAAGTAGCATGCTTTGGCTAGTCAGCAGCCTCGCTCTCTGCAACCTACTCCTATCCCTTTGATACAACCCTCTGGACCTCCTCCTCCTATCCCTTCACATACAACTGGTATCCATGAGCCTCTCTACCCTCTTGGAATGGTTCCTCCAGGCCTTAACCATCTCAGAGCCATCCCGCCTAGCCATTACCACTCTGATCAGATACCGTTGCTAGCTCCCCCTCCTGAGGTGTTCTCAGTACCTGTCATGGCCACCCTATCTCTTCCTAACTTCGCCTTGGGGATTCTCGTTTGGTACGTTGATCCCCCAACCGCTACCCCACCTGGTCAACCCAAATATTATCTTTCTTTGACCCCAGCTCAATCGGTCCCCATGACTTCTCTCGCTGCTACAGTGCATTAGCCACCTCAATAGGAACCCTCTCCTGTTGCGACAGCTTCAAGTAAGAAGGGAAAAGCTCGCAAGAAGGCATCTAAGGACAAGGCTTCCACGATAAACCCTGCCCCTCCTCATCCTCCAAAGCATACCATCTAGTGTGCTTTGTGTGATGTTTTCAATCATCCCACCCATACTTGTCTGGAGTTTCCTCATCTTAAGCCCATGGTTAATATCTATTTCCCTGAGTCTACGATCCTAGAAACCTCTATTCCTTTCTCGACTGTAGCTAGGAACCCCAAGACTATTAACATCAACCACCCCGGTGCTTTATGTGATCTCCATGGCGATTATACCCACCTATGTCCCCGCCTCGAGGACTTCCACACCTCTCTAGTGACAATTCGCCAATTCGAGGCCAAGCGCAACGAGTCCAACGCTCCCTTATTTGTGTCTTTTTCTTCAGCAAAAACATAGGACACATCTACTCCCCTAGACATTCCCCCTCCAGATGTCGAAATGGCAGAGTCTTTGGCCACTGTCCACTACTTGTCATCGTCTATGAGATTCGCGATGGAATACCCCCCCGAGGCTTCCCCTTCTATTTCGCTTGACCTCCCTTCAGCGATCACCTCTGGCTCAACATCATTGGATCCTTGATCTAATTTTTCTTCAGTCACCCTCTATGATGATGTGCATGTGAACCTTTCTTCCCATGATGATGAGTCGGGTAGATTCATCGTGTTAGGTGGTTTTTCTTCCTCCAGTCACCCCATCTTCTCTTACGATGACGACACTATCGAAGCCATCACCACCACTAACTTTATCCATCCCCCCTTTACATCAAACCCATGCAGTTGAACCACATACACCTTGTGGCCATTACATTGACACCCACTGTTTGGGCAACGGGGCACCCATATTTGAGAGACCAAGAGAATAAATTCTAGTATGATCATTATTCCATGTTTAGAAGAGCCTCTAGAGCCTCATATCACTTCAGATCACTCTAAGCATGATACCCCTCATCATTCCTTCATCCTAAATCAGCAACCCAGTACCCTAGACATTGTTGTTGACCAAACTATGGCTTTTCTAGGAGAGCACTAGTTCATTATATCCAAATCCTTTCTTTGGAATAGTGACCCCATGTATGTGAACCCAGAAAATTATTCCATTTGCTTAATATATGTAGTACCAACAGAGATTGGTAATCCTCCATTCCTTTTCTCAAACTGCATAACCATAATGAAAAAAAATTGCACACCACATCATAAAAATGTGTTTATATTCCCCCTTTCTAAATACATTTTGGCATGAACATAACATGCTTGGGGGCACCTATTCCCCTCAACCATAAAAATCCCAAATCTCAACCAAAAATAGTATTGAAACCCCCTTTCTCTGACAAGTTGCAATTTTTAGGTCATTTCTTGGGACAAGTTGTAGTTTTTTGTCTAGTACCTGCTACCTAGGTCACAAAACAGACCCCCAAAAGTGCAACCTGGCCTATTCATGAGCTCTATGTGCCTACACTGAAATGAAAGAGTAGGGTTAGGCCTCTTACTTGCAACTGATGGATATCGATTCCAACTGTTAGTTTTTCCACTACGATCGCCGCAAGATTTAGGGCCTTCTCTCCTCTCTACATTCACCATAGCTACACTTGAAAATGAGTGAATTTGGAGGAAAAATTCCTTATTAAAAGAAAAACCCCCGATTTCTCTTTCTCCCCCTGTGACCAAACCGTATCTCAGTTTGAAAAACCGTCTATACTGTTGGAAAGATCTCACTGAGCCCTCAAATGTGTATCTATTATTTTTTTGTGATTTGATACTTCACCATGACACATTTTGTCCAAGAAGGGTCACTTCACCACTGCTAAAAATCGAATTTCTTCACTTGCAACACTTTTTACTTGGGGCACCACTTTACCTCCATACTTGTCCATGCTTGTGTTGATTTTCATCGTGAGTAACCATCTTGTACTCATGTTTTTTTGGTCCCCATTGGACCTTTTCTATGTTGCAGCATCATCGAGTAGACCTTGTCTATAGCATCTGAGTTGAGTCATCATCACATCCATGGAGTCTATCCCGAGTCCCTTTGTATCCCACTATAATCCTCCATCCTTCATTTCTTAGCTCCTCTCTGGTGTTGCACATTATGGCCTTCAGTCCTACTATCCCCTATCCCTTATGATATTGTGTCATTTGTGCCAGATCATCCATGCCCTTTATGCTCTAACAAGGGAATTCGTTCATCCACTACTCAGTACCCCCAATTTCATCATCATCCCTGGTGTCAGTCTATCAGTCGCTCTACTATTTTCTCCTGTGCCTTACTTGGGGATCACTTATTACCTCAACTATAGTGGCCCTCCTTCTGTAAACATCAAATCATTCATTCTAGAAGACAGGTCTAGAGGTAGGTGTACCTTGGTTCCAGGTTCCACTCTTGTTCGATGCTTCAGATCAGGTAAAGGGACTCCTTATTTCCCTTTGACTTGATTATTTATCAGCTCCAAGTCCTTACAGCATGATCAAGATCCATATACTTGATGGTTCAATGATGCAACATATGATACCGGTGATTCTTGGGTGTGTGTGAGATGTTTTCAAACCTCGTGAGGGGGTGGCCCTTGAGATAAACCCCCACATGCCTGGATGACCTATTCAGTACAAACTTCGATGCAGCTCCATATATATGATGATGTCGGACTTAGCCACTTGCAGCGTCTTTTAGTTTGCATGTATCAATTAGATTTTCAGATCCCTTTCCTATTTACAGGAACACTTTGGTTGTACTTATATCTCATATACTCAGATATTATTGTATAAGTCTTGGTTGTTATCCTAGGCACAGCATGTATGTGGATTTCATTATCATGTTTGTACCTGACTCATGTTTATGCCAACATGTATTATATTGTTCAGTCCCTTGTTTACTGGACACATTATTCTTTGTATTTTTTCTTGGAGGGCATAGGTATGTCTCCCCTGTCACCTATAGCATAGGTACTCACTCATGAAAGAGACTTTTCACACCTGTAAGTCTTGCCTCCTCAGGGTCTAGTCCTTTAGTGCTTTGGTCTACCTTATATTTATCTCTCTTTGACTTCCCCTTCGGTGTCTAGTGATTGAGTTCTTCTAATGTACTTTGGTCATACGATTAGCTCCTAACGCTCACATGCTTAGGGGTAATTTGTTACACCATTTTTTGGTCAGCTAACCTGTTACTATTAGATGGACCTAAGTACACCATGTAAGACCAATTTTACCCTAAGTAAAATTTCTTTCACTATGAAAAATAACTTAGTAAACAACCTTTATTAAGTTTTTTATGGTCTAAATAGGAAACCCCATGAGGAAATATTAAATAAGTCCACATTTGTTTGATTTTCCTCAAGGAATAATTAGTTAAACAATAGTTTAATTAATATTCCTGGTCATATTTAACACAAAATAGGAGAACTAAATAGAGAAATTATTATTTATCTTATTATTTTCTAGGAATAATTATTTAAACCTTATTTAAATAATATTCCTTATTAAATTTGACTAAATCATTCATTAATAATTAAATAAATCATTATTTATTTGATTATTACTCAACCACATCTTTAAAATAATAAATAAATCATTTATTTATTTATTATTTACAATTAAACGGATTTGACCCAAGTCAGTTTATTTTTCCCTCCAACAAACAAAATAAAATATTCCATAAAAGTCGGATCTAGAATTGGCTAATAATATTTTAATTATGCACCAATATCTAGACTAACTTAATATTTTGTTATAAATAGAAGGGTTTTTCCATTCATTCACTACCTTTTTTTGCCTAAATATCACTCTGTATCTATACTTTTGGTCTGACTTTGATCCACCATCATTGCCATATTTTTCTATCTTTTTGCGTATGAGCTCCCTTTGAGTTCCATTTTTGTTTGGGTTTTCTACACCATAAAGAGAAAGGAATTTTAGATCTGAAGTGCTGAGGACTTACAAGAACCCATCCCATTGAGGAGAACTGGTAACATCATTTTATGTTTTCCTCCCAGGTGCCCTTAATACAAAATTCATTCAACATATTCTCGTCTTATCTATTGGATGCGTGGAGTAACTCTTGTTTTTATTTACCGGTTAATGTCTTTTAATGCATAGATCTAGTTTTTTGCAACATTTATCTTGGTTAACTAATTGCATATCTAAATATATTGGCAGCCATTTTTGTACGCTTGCAATTAAGATTCATACTAACAAGAGTCTGAATGGTTAATTCCACAAGAATCATAGGAAGAGTATGATATGATGGAGATGAAGTGGAACTAGTTGGTTGATCAGTAGCCTGACCATTCAAGGGATTCACATTACCATAGTATTTAATTTTGGTGGTCACTAGAATATTATAGTTTGACTTAGTGGAGGAAAGAATTAAAATCAATTTAGAGCAAGTAGGGTCACGAGAAACCATATGACTCTCCTGATTTGGAAACAGATCAGTCAACATAATGAGTGAAGTATAATATTCCAGGAATTGGTTAACTTCTTTGAGTTAAGGAAATTCATGAGTGAAGTGATCCTCATTACATACCAAACATGGATAACAAGGTTTATGTTTTTTGTAAAAAAATTGATTATTTTCTTTATCCCGCAAAGGAGCTTCTTTCTTCTTCTTTCCTTTTCCTTTCTTCTTACTTCCTAGTTGTTGTTGAGATTTTTCTTTATTGGATTAAATGACATTGATCTCAGAAGTAGAAGCTGGAGGACAAGTGGATGGAGGGTTTTGGGAAGTCACAACAAGATTCATATCATATGGTTTTCTCTCCCATTGCAAATAGGTAGAACCAATCACACCATCAGCATCATGAGATTCTTTTCCTGGAGGGTGACGAATAGTGTTGGAGGATCTCATAGAATTTATCATTTTCTCATAAAGCGTGCCATATTGGGTATACATGAGATCTAAATACTGGGCATGAGAAATTAGTTTATCTTCAGTCACAACTTCACCCTATGGATGGAAATAGAGATTTAATGCACCATTCCACTAAAAATTGACTAGGAAAATATGTTTTGACCAATCGACAACAACATTGCCACTCATGAATATGATCGCAAATGTAAGTAGCATTATTTTTCTTGAAATTCGTCAAAATTTCCATTCCAATCTCATACCATATTGGTAACTAGAAATTTTTTGGGAATTTAGTGGCTAAGAAAATGAGTGTTTTGAATGAATCTCTAGGTAATTCGATGTACCATTTAGCCCCCAAACGAGTAAATGTGTGTTGGAAAATATGTAAATATATATAATCATCATTGAGGGAGTTCGAATAACACCACAAAGGATAAGTCATGACATGTGTGGATAGGTCTTATCTTGTATTCCCATTCAACATTTCGATATCAGAAGGAAATTTCGTGGGAAGTATTAGCCACCAAGAAGAATGAGTATTGGGGTCATTGATGAGCCGAGGAGCCAAGTTAAATATGGAAATTCAAGAGTTTCCACAAATGGAAACTTCCTATTGAAATCTGGTGGAGGATACCCTAGATAAGCTGGGATAACCTAAGAAAAGAGTATGTGCAATCCATGATAAGGAGGATTTTGATAAAGAGGAACCTAGGTACCAAAATAGGGAGAATTCTAATAACCAGAATATGCATAACTTTAAGGTATAGATTTGGGATAGCCTTGCAAATTCTAGAATGATTGTGTTAGGATTTGTTGGCCTGATAAGGCAATTAAGGGATACCCTGATATGGTTGATATTATTTCCATATGGGATTTTTCATCATTCCAACATAAGGTAGATTCGATGGTAGCTTTTCCATACCATATGCCATATGTCCAACCGAAATTTGAGGAATACCTTGTCCAAGAGGTTGAGGTTGTAAGTTACCTTGTAAAGGTTGAGTAAGCGAGACATGGGAGATACTAGATATAGATGGGATCGATTGAGTCATAGATACAACCTGTAAATGTTAGATATCATTGATTTGATATTATTGAGGTATAGATTGATAGCTAGGAATTTGGGATGTGGATGGCACATGTTGATAAATTAAGGATGGATCCACAATTGAACTAGGTTGTATGAACATAGTATGCTTCCAAAAATTAGTAGCCATCCCATGATATGGAGGATTAGAATAAGGTTGAGAACTAATTTGTGGTATACATACGACAATTTCCCCCCCTCCCAAAATACGAGGGGATGATGGAGGTAACCGCCACCAAACATATGGAGAATTGGGATATTGTAGGTATCCATTCCCACTAACATAAGGGCCAACCTAATCTTCAAATATATGTGTATTTGGAGGAGAAGGAGAAGATTTTATAGTGTTCACTAAATAAGTGTGATATTTAAATCGAGAAGTAGATAACACGAGAGAGGTTCATGGACTAGATGTTACACCAGAGAATATACCATATAAAAATTGATAACCAGGTGGGACGGGTAGGGCACCATACAAATGTGTCTTTAGCGATCTCGCAAACATGGATGGGGTAGTGAAATTGGTTGTATCAACCATAATATTGGATACAATATGTGAAAACCATATTGGATTCAATCATGGTTAATGGTTCCAAAGATGATTTCTACGAGAAACTCATGAGTGAACTAAAAGGAAAATAATCATACAAAGGAGCTTGTGATGGATTTTGAGGAGGAGGAAGAGGATAAATATTATAAATATGGTGAATCCCTCTCAAATGAACATGATAATAGGTATGAACTTATTCCTATGGGATCTGTTCAATACTCAAAATACCAAGTGGAAGTGTTTCACCATTGGGTCAAAGATATATATTTTATGGTTGTGTTTGAGACAAAGGAAGAGAAGAGGAAGGTCCTAAAGTAACAAGTGAAGATATTTGAGGTGCCTTAGGTTGTGGGGTAATTTATTCAATAAAGTAAGGCTCAGTAACCTAAATTAAGAAAGTCTCAGGTGCTTTTGTCTCAATTATGTTAGATTCGCTAGAAAAACAAGATGTAATCTCGGGCTCAGTACTTACAGGGCTGGATGATTTTGGTGGATATTCTAGGAGGACCATAAGTAGTTCCCAAAGTTCTTGATTCATTATTTTTGATATTCTTATTCTTCTTAAAATGGACAAGAGTTTCCTCTAGTGTAAGAGGCAGATTATTTTTCATTATACAAAAAATACGGAGAGTAGGGTGTTTTTCTTCCACGTTGGATTGGTAAAATTTAACAATTAACACAAAAATGAATAAAAAAGGGGTAAAATAGGCATAAAGGTTTGCCAAGCCACTGTGGAATATAATATACAACCTTTGAGAATCAAGTATTTGTGTAGAAGAATTCAATCTCCCCGAATTTTGTGTTTGGTGTATCACAATATACAAGGTGGTCAACTCAGTTACCTAAGACAAAGATAGAAACCTATGGTGGGCTTCTAGAATATACTCGACGGTATGTGGAAGTGCAGTCCATGTTAGTGATATCTAATGGGTAACGATACAATGAGAGAGTTCCCAAATAATTTTCATGTGTGGAGCTCCATCCAGTATACCCATAGGTACGTGGAAGACAGTTCGATACACTTATATATGTCAAATGAGATATCACCATCGTGATGCATTAATGCTGGAAAAAACAATGATGTTGGAACACATCTCTAGCCTAGACCTCTAAATGTTTGTATTAATGTTACTAATTTTCATTAGGTCGATTCAATATATTTAATGTTGATCTTCAATTAGGTTTTAGTTTTAGGGCTCACTGTGAATTTCGCCTGAATATCATAATATGGAAACTAGCATGAAGAAATGAAACTTTCCTTCTCAATGAAAATATATGTTAAGGAGAGAAGAATGAATATTTAGCATAAAAATTGAAAAAATAATATGCTAAGTGAAATTCCCTTTAATTCAATTGTTCCAATTCCAATTCACATGCAAAACCCTATATGTCAATGCAAAGAGATTTTTCTCTTAAATTCAACTTAGTCTTCAAATGAGAGAAAATTAAGATGCATGTATAATCACTCATGAAAGAGACTATTCATAATGATGACTAAAGCACCAATTATTTGAAGTACTCAATGACCAAACAATTCAGTTTGTTAGTGATCGAATGACAATAACAAAGAAAAATCTAAACAAATTCTCGTAAAAGGCACTCAAAACCAAAAGAAAAAAAGATGGAGGCTTCTGAGAGAGAAAAATACACTCAAGGACACAAGGAAGAGCATCTAGAACAAGGACGATCACAGAGAAAATCGAAAAAAGGAAAAATAAACATGAAATAGGCATTATTGTAGGTACTAGAAGGGAACCAGTTCTCTACAACATGAGTGTAGAGAAGGATAGGGTGCAGTGCAACACTCTATCTCCAAACAAAGGGGATTGTTGATCAATAAATACCAAGTTTTGACACAAAAAATGCAACTACAACTTAATGAGATGCCTTCCTAGGTCTACTAACGACTGAGTGAGACGATGAAGCTCTAAACAAGATGCAAAATAAGTATGAAGGACAAGGAAACCACCATGGGAATGAACCGATCCCCAGTATGGTCATCAATTTTTTATGCAAAATATATGACTGCGAAGAGAAGTATCTTCCCTAGACCTAGTGGCTTGGTCTAGGGAAAACAAATAATATAATGATTCCCTTAAAGTAATTTAACAATGAGATGAGGCCTACTTGGAATATGTCACAAACTTCACTCTCTTGTTCTCTTGTACGATCCAATCCTAACTCTGATTTCTATAATTAGAACTTGTGCATACAACCACAAAAAGCCAAGTTATATGTTATCTATGTAGAATTATTCAATCACTCTATTCAATGGATCAACAAAGCATTGAAACATATGAATATAAAAAAACATATACAGGAAAAAAATATACTCTTTGAATTTATATCAATGGAGAGATTTACAACCAAATATAAAATTTGATCTTGCTGAGAGCCCCCCAAGTTGATTTGTCCTTCCTTGCCACAAATCACACCTCTATGTCACCTCAATTCATGGAATGGTGACTCTTTTATCTCCAAATCAACAACATGAGGGTAGAATTTATCTCCAAAACCTGACCTCTAGCTTGTTGATGGAAGTAAATGTATAGGAGAAATGGTATTTTAGGAATTCTTATCCATTTACCAATATAATCTTGAGATCCACTCATGATGGAAGGATGAGGTCAAGGGAGAAGAGGTGAAATAAGCAAGGTAGGATTAGATAGAATTTGAAGTTCTTATCCATGGTAAATGGTTGAAAGAAATCATGGAAGCTTCTAGAAGAGTAAGTTTCAAGATTCTTTTTATTTTTCCTAAACTTTTAAAATTAGCACACCCCGAGCAAGGGACAACCTAATAATGATCAGTGCATGTGAAAAATGGAGCAACCTACACTGAAGGTGGGTTCTGAAAGGTCCAGGGTAAATTGGGCCTTAAAATAATGGAAATGAAGCATTTAAGCCCAAAAACTCAAGGATGAGGGAGATTCATGCCTAGGTAATTGTGTAGGGAGGTTGAAAAGGTGTTAATGGATATTAATTGATCTAGTTTGCAGACATATTGTACATATGTGAAAAAATGTCCTATAATAAGGGATTCACATTATTTCTCTCTAAAATGTCTGCGGCCTTGAACAATGATGGTCATCTATAGAAAATTCAAAGTTTTGAGGGTGAGCTTTGGAAAATATTGGTTGCATGGAATGATGATCTGTAGTAATCATCCTATCTGGCCTTCACATGATTATCATATAAAGCCTCATTATCCTCTATGGCCCTATTATCCTTTGCAGCCTTGTCATTATTATCTTTCGCGACCTTTTCAACTGATTCACCTTCCTATATGGAGCATTGGAATATCTGAAGCATCCCACCTTGACTATATTAAAGACACTTTGAATTATTTTTCTAGATCTGTGGAATAATTAATATTTGAGCAGAATTCAGGGTTTTCCTCTTTCTTCTTAAGACATTCTTGTCACTTCTTCAAAGGTAAAGCTTGAAAATAGAGGTATACATTGATAATTATTTTTGGGGGGGGTGCTTATGTGTTTTGGTATATATATGACATAGAGATAATGAACATAAACCATTCATTCTCATGTCTTTTGTGGAGTTTGAATTGGATGATGCTCAATTTCAGTTCAAAATGGATAAATAAGCATGAAAAATTATGTAAAAGAAAAGACAGAGTATTCACCTACCATCTATTGCATTGATATCACTATTATTTCACTAATAGTTGAGGTTGCATGAATGCATGATATTTTCATGAGAATTTTGTTGGATTTAAGAGTGAGAGTGCATTGGGTAGCCTAAGAATGTGTGCTTGAGAATATGATTGAGGACTGATATATATATATATATATATCTACATATATATATATATATATATATATATATATATATATATATATATATATATATATATATATATATATATATATATATCCGTGTGTGTGTGTGTGTGTGTGTGTGTTGAACATTGAAGGAAGTTTGGTTCTTATTTGGTTGTGTTGTGTATTTAACATCATGTGACTGAGACAACTTGGAAGATATCACAGTAACATAAACCTCACATCTGATCTTCAAGATACATCTTCAAGGTACAAGTAATATCAGGAGGTTGTTGTTGAATGCCTAGTATTTTTTTGAGATTATGGAGTTTGATTGACTTAGAAACATTATAGAATTTGGTTCTGAATTTGATCATGATATTTCCTATCATTTAGTGAAGTCAGATTGATCCATTAAGATTGAGCATGAGTGATTTTCCTATGGTTATGGTACAAGAGTTGTATTTACAAGTTTATAGTTATCAATGGTTACATTTGAATCATACTTTCTTGTATGTCAATGGCATTTTGACATAGCACAAAAGATTGGATGTTGTTGTTGGAAATATTGATGAAATGCTATGATTGGAAATGTTGATGTTGCTTTTCGAGTTTTATGTTGGTATTGTTTAATCAAATTGTGGATGCCAAAATAGATTCATACACCATGTATCTATAATAATCACCTATAATCTTTGTGTGTTGACCTTGTCATGATTTGTAGTATTGTAGAGATGAATGTTGTTAAGGGTTTATAGTTCATGTTGGTTGTTGAAGAAGGGTTTCATATTGATGTTCCAAACAAATTTGAGAAATGTTAGTGCTTGTACTTTAGAGATTATATTGGTTTGAACTATGTAATGTCAGAGAAACATTATGACCCTTGATATAAGGCAACATTTACTATTCTTGGTTGCACATTCGACTGCTTTTGTTTTGATATGCTACTTCTATATTGAATTATATTATGCTAAGTGTGTACACCATTGATGAATAAAGGGCATTGCTGACAACCCAATGTTATTAGATTATAGAGAGATGATTGAGGATTTATGGTTGAGTAGATAATGATGTTGAAATTGGGTTTTAGTTGAAGTAACAGAGGAAATAATAGCTAGGGTTTTACAACAACATTTGTACCTTGAGTAGAGATAGTGTGGTAAGGAATTTTACATAGTTAGAACAAGAATTTTTTGTAACAATGTTTTTTTGGTTGGTTGATGAAAGAAGAAGCCTTAAAATGTTAGGGTTTGATGCACATAATAAGATTTGATTTTTGAAGGAGAGTTTTTTCATTTTATATTGATATTGGATATGTGGATCTAATATCAAAATTATGAGATGTGATCTCGTTGTGGTAAGATGAAGGTTGGAGCCTTCAAGGTAAGTGGTAGCTTCATGAGTAGGGTGGAAGGATGGTGCAAAGCAAAGGGAGTGAGTCTCCTTCAAGTCGGAGCCTAAGAACACCTAAGAGTGGTAGGGAAATGCTAGGGTAGGTTGGGACTGTGTGTTGCATGTTTTGGCATCATTCCAGTAGCATTTTGTGAATTAGGGAGTCGTAGCTTCATTGAGGTAAGAGCTACTAAACTCAAGAGTTGTAGCATCCATCCAATACCATTTGGAGAGGAAAGTGTTGGAGCATCCTTCATGTTTGGAGTTTTGTAAACTTGAGCATTGGATATCCCTTCCAAGTAGCAACTCATAAATAGGGTGTTTGTTCATTTGTGAAGTTGTAGCATCTAAAATAGCGGGTTGGGGCTTCCCTTAGTTGTAGCTCGAAAATGATGTAAGTTGGAGCTTCCTCTTGATGTAATTATTGAAGACAAATATTGAAGAAGCCTTAGGTGGAACTTTTCTCCCACAAGGATTTCCACCTAAAATCTCTAGTGTCTATTATCTTGATTTTATGCATTGTTCGAGTCTTGTTAATGAATTTTTATGTTTAAATAATGCTAATAATGTTTAATGATTTTCAAAAGTCAAAAAATCCTAATTGAAGTAAGAAATATTGATTCACCCCCCTCTCAATATTTCCAATAGTCTATAATCCTTTCGAATTTCCCATCAAGCTTACATGCATTCTCACCACTCTAGTTAAATCATGCCTACCCTACTTGCCTCTCTAGAATTACCGCGAATCCACTCCAATATTACAACAATGACAAGGGGACAAAGCTCCCCCGTACAAAGTTTTCATCGATACCTATACACCCCACTCTATTTAACATTCTCATTTCTAGATTTCAATACCTTGCATGTATTTGCATGTACAAGGGTGGCCACGTTAGCCCCCCCATATTTAATGTGTTTCATTTGTTTTATTGCCAATTTCCGTTGGAAATATTGTCATTGATGGCAAAGGAGCATAAAGGAGCAACACCGTAGTTATCATTAAGGAAAAAGTACCAGATTAAGTTCACTCGAAGTATAAAGGATCAATAAGGTAAAGAAGGAAAATGTGTATTGAAGAAGCATAAAATAGAGGGAGAGGAGAAAAAAAGAGTAAAAGAGAGGAAAAGGAGCAACATTAGAGGCAAAGGAGCAAGGCAGAGGAGCTGAAAAAAAATTAAAAGAGAGGCAAGAGGAGAAGCATTAGAGGCAAAGGAGCAAAGGAAACAAAGGCAACAAAGGAGAAAAGGCCATAAAGGTAGCAAGTTTGGGTGAAGTTGTGAGCATGTTGGGCGAGTCGTGAACGTGGGATATATCACAAATCTCAACAGTATGATTATCGCAAAAATAGAGGAGATAGAGAAATTGTGAAACTCGAAGTGCGAGATGGTGATGTGGCTATATGACATGGCTAGATGGTGTGGCTCTTGCCCCACATATCACAATTAAAATTTTGAGACGAGGAAAGCTCATGTGGAAAGGTGACATGGCATAACGACATGGTAGTGACATGGCACCCATGGTGGGATTTGAACCCTTTTATCACATTTTTTCAAGTCACAAAGCTTAGTAGGGGATAGTGCTTATGTACCACGTCGAACGCCAAAATGCGAAGAGTGACGAGAGCCTCAATCCAATAAGCTTCAAAGCTAAAATCTAAAGGATTTAAATTCCGGTTGTGGGACCCAATCACATATCGCACATCACAAGCTCAGAAAGGGATAGCACCCATGAACCACAATGAAATGTTTGACTTGAAGAAGTGCGATTAAAGGAGCTAGATGTGATGGAGTTTTAAAGCTAAAGACCAAAGCATTTCAAATCCGGATGTATGGCCTTTTGTTAAGGAATCGCATTTCAAATCCAGAAGTACTTATCTATATAAAACATGTAATATTAGTATGCATAGAGAGGTTACAGAGGTGAGAGAACAAAGCATAATGGAAGATAAATGAAGAGGTTAGAGAGTTGTAGAATGGAAGAGAGCTGAAGAATGTAAGAGAGTTGTAGAATTAAAGGGGAGAGAGTGGAAGAATAAAAGAGAGTTGATAAAGATGTTGTGTACATCAGTGAGCTGATATGAAGCATATGTGAAGGTTGAAGAGGAAATAGTGGAGAAGGATTATAACGGATCTGATATCTAGGTAAGTCGACATTTTTATTTTCATGTTGGGTGAGGGGATTGTAGTCTCCTTTCAAGTTATAGCTTGATAAATTTCCAATTAGAGTCGGGTTAAGGTAGCACCTCTTGTGGATTTAAGCCTGCAAAAAAATACTTGGGATTTTATGCTTCCATTTCAAGTTGTAGCTTGATAGATTTCAAGTTGGATTTGATTGACGTATGAACCTCTTGGGGGTTGTAGCCTACGTAAAAATAGATGGGAGTTGGAGCTTCCTTGCAAGTTGTAGCTTGCGTAATTTGAGGTAGTAGCCTCCATTAGGCCGGGAGCCTATATAAAATAAGTTCCGAGAGGGATTTGGAGATTTAATTTTCATCACAACAATAATAATATGTGGTTTTCTCCCTTATGGGTTTCAAATTATATATGTTGTCTATGTGCTTGATGATTATGTGGTGATGTGATGGTTTAATCTTATTAATTAGTGGTTGTCCACACATTCGGCTTTGTCTGATTTCATTATGTATTATTTTTTTCTTATAAAATGAAGTATTTAATAGGTATTAGAAAAGAGTTTTAATGTCCATGAATGTACTAAAATGATTCACCCCCACCCCCTCCTCTCGCCTTAGTCGAGGGTTCATAAATTGGTATCAAAGTCAGTTCCTTTGGAGTAAGCCTAATAGCTAGAAGGAGATATAATTGATTCATGGAATATCAAAATGTACCCATGTTGAGTACAATAAGCTTCCCCTGAATGGATAGATAAGGTTAAAATAGATTTAATTGCTTATGGACCCTGAGGTATGGAAACTTGTATGTGATGGTTACCGCAAAGACTCGCGCTCTTTGCAAGAACAACAGTGGAATGCCAAGGAAAATGTGTGATATATAATAGTCTTCATAACAAGGTTTTTTATTCAATAACGGATTTAACTTCTCGAAAAGAAATCTAGAATAGAATTCATCTCATGCATGAAGGAGACACTAGTGGTTTCATTATCAAGAAGGAGAAGCTAAATAAAAAAGAAGAAGAAAAAATTATTTTCAAAAGTTAAAAGGTAAATAAAAATGAGATACCTACTAGGGTGAATGGATGTGATTTCAATGAATAAATTACGATTGAATAAAAAGCCAAACTTGACACAACCTTGACTGAAATAGAAATATTGAAGAATGAAAACAAAGACCTTAAGACATTGGTGCAAATATGTGATGAGAGAGAATATGAGGATAAGAAAGAAATTGTTGTCCCGAAGGCACAACTTGAAGAAGCAAGGAGATTAGGAAGAATAATTATTAACCGGATCAAGGACAGAGATATACAATATGAAATACTAGAGTCTAAAATCATTTCAGCTAGAAGACAGACTAGACTAAAAAGAATAGTTTCGTGAGTAGCTAGAGGAGGAGGTTGTCCCCATGAAGAACCTTTGAAAAAGGTAGACATTAAATATAATAATGAAGCAGATCAAAAGAGACCTGCAGAAGCGTAAGCCAAAAAGAACATGATTGGTAAAGATATAAACATAAGAAAGAAGCAACATGAAAAGACAAGAGAATGAGAGGAAGAAAGAATTACATGCAAAAAGCTCAATTTCTCCTAAATATGAATTGAAAAAATTCGGAAGATCTCAAAGGAGGTTCTTTCCTCCTATGAGAAGTATCACATGTTTTTCCTACCATAAACCTAGACATATAGCAAAGACACTGCAAGAAAAAAGAAAATCCAGCTTTTAACCAAAGCAAAAATTTGTAGTCAATGATAAGACTCCAACAAGAAAGCAAATGCGAGAGGAAAAGCTTTCACCCGGGTACACTAATCATTTCCATGGCTAATATTTTTTCATGCAATGAATTTGGACATAAACTCGTTGAATGTAAACTATGTTAAAAAAAGGAGCACAAAATGCTATACATCAGCTCAAACTTACCTAGGTAAACAAAAATTTTATGTATGCCACAAGATTGGACACAAATAAAAATGACTCGTAGGCTTGCATATACATTAAAGGAATCTAGACAGATGATGGAATCCAATCATATCAGACCAAATTGTGAATAGAGAAAGGGGGAGCCTCATACTTTCAATAACATAATGAATCCATCATAGTCTCGGGGGGAGCTGCTCTAGGAAGCAATGTAGATATCCAACCAAGAATATATAAGAAGCAACATCCCTGTGGGAGAGTAGTTCATTGAAAGTCGTAGTGTTATCGAATTATAATATGTGTGGATTAAGTTCCGGTTACTCCCGATTAGTGCAAAGTATCCTCTCATTTTAAATGTTGGAGAATGTCAAGTTGCGTTATCAAAGCATGGAAACGTCAAGAAAATTTCGAAAGCAAGAATTATTGATGTGCTAAGCTTGCATTGAAGTTGGGCATGTTTTTTATTTTGGAGGTAAGAAAATAAATTAATGATAAAACTATGAACAAATCTGTCTTTGAGACTCCAATTAAATAAATTGAAAATTTCTTCCGAAATGCATTGTGATAAAACAATTTATTGATCCCGCATCTCCACCAGCACAAAAGGTTAATGATGCTAGAATCAGATTTTGTATATTGTTGATTTTTGTTGACAATAGTGGAGAGCTCAATGAAAATAGTTGAGAGTATGAAGGGTATGGTAACTATGGATGTCCTGTGATAGTCAAAGTAAGATTACCGCATGGACTATCAAAGGGTATCATATTATCTCGTGGCCTTGGATGCATAGACACTTTTGGCATAAGTGTATACTCGTAGAGATCGGATATATCAAGCTCTAACCATTAGTCTTCCGTAAGCATGTGTTAAACCTAAAATTTATGTAACAGCTGGTATGTGTTTGAATTTGAGAATCCCTTATAAATAAATTATGATCAACTACCCTATGAACCAAGTTATGTGCAAATACATCCTTGAATATGCAACAAAATCACTATGTAATATAACTATAAAGGTGAACCATGGCTACAAAATATATATTGGCATCATCATATTTGAACAGATGTATACCTGCAGATGTGTATTCCTGATGAAGACGTATTCCATCTAAAATATTCCTCAACAGTATATGTATTCCAAATGAAGATCATAATATAGATTGTTGTATATTTGGAGGAGACTCTACATATCATACGATCATTCTCGACATTTTAGTATTGTTCCAATGGTGCATTTCGATTATATAAGTTTGGTATACTTTGTTTTATGGAGTGTCCTTAGCATCACTTTCATACATTATACAAGTGCAAGGAGTCTCGTGTTTTGGGATGGTATCAACTTAATGTGTATATACATACAAGTTCAATGATTACCCAAAGTGTTCTCCCAACAATGCTTATACACCAAATGGAGCAGAGTCCCACTGTGTATGTAGATAGAATGAAGAATGCTTGTGCGAAAACTCTAGCAAGGCAATGATGGAAAATACACTCGGAAAAAGGTGTAACCCTTTGCCAATGATGTCAAAGGGGGAGGAAATGTGAAATCGTACAAGAGGAAGAAAGAGACTTCTCATAATGAAAGGTGGAGGATGTGTTTCCAAACGAATGCCTAAGGGGGGGATTGTTGGAAATATTGTCATTGATGGTAAAGGAATAGAAAGGAGCAAGATCGAAATTATTATTAAGGACAAAGGATAAAATTAGGGTCGGCCTAAATTATAAAGGAGAAATAAGGCAAAGAAGGAAAATGTGCAAATGAAGAAGCATAAAAGAGAGACGGAGGAGTAGAAAAAGAGTAAAATAGAGGAAAAGTAGCAACATTAGAGTCAAAGGAGCAAGGCAGAGGAGCATCAAAGAGTAAAAGAGAGGCATATAAGTAGCATTAGAGGCAAAGGAGAAAAGGCACCAAAGGAAAAAAAGGATCAGAGGATGCAAAGGCAACAAGTTTGGGTCAAGTTTTGAATGTAGAGATATCACAAATCGCAGCATAAGGAGTATCACAAAACAATGGAGATAGAAAAATTGCGAAACATGAAGTGCGAGATGGTGACATGGTTAGATGAGGTGGCCCCGACCCTACATATCGCAATAAAATTTTGATGACATGGAAAGTTGGCATGGAAAGGTGATGTGGCAGTGACATGGCACCCCTGGTGGGGCCTGAACCCTTTATCGCATATCTCAAGTTGCAAAGCTCAGAAGGGATAGTGCTTATATACCACGTCGAAACACCGAAATTTGAAGAGTGACGAGAGCCCAGATCCGATAATTTTCAAAGCTAAAATCTAAAGGATTTAAAGTCCGGCTATGGGACCCGATCACTTATCGAACATCGCAAGCTCAGAAGGTATAGCACCCATGAACCACGAAAGAAAGGAAAAAGTTGAAAAAGTGCGATAAAAGGAGTTGGATGCAATGGATTTTCAAAGCTAAAGACTAAAGCATTTCAAATCCGGATGTAAGGCCTTTTGTTAATAAATTTCATCGTGAGGTGGAAAAGGAGTATTATAATGTAGAACGTTAGAATGCCAAAATGTGATAGAAAACCGTACACAATACATTATTCAAAGGTAATGGAAAATATTTTAAATTCCAGCCTTACGATACTTACAAATGACAGTCCGAAAGAGGGTAGGAGACTCGGATGAAACAACCTCGACACTACTTGGAGAGATAAACAATGGTTACGCCTTAATAATAGAAAAATAATGAACGCAGAGGAGACTCGAGTAAGTGACTCGACACAGAGACAAAGGCAGAGAAATTCGAACATCGCGGTAATGAGGCGATAGGCACCATGGGTTGATTCACACTCGGAAAAAACATGTGGAAAAGAGTTAGGTGTTGATACAATGAAGAGGTTAAACGTTACAGCCAAGAGAAGGAAGGCAGATAGGCAGAGTCGCGAAAATGGAGAATATGGTGGCACTGTTGGAAATGTGTCAGTTGGGTTGAGTTACGAAAAAGGAATTTGTGTAGAACTATTATAATATAACAACAAATACATAAAATATAATGATAGCAGCAAGAAAGACAAATGGACAATGAGCAAAGAGCTAAAAGAGTTGAGTGAAATACTTTTTGTAACTGTAAATGTAAAATAATTATGTAATTTTATATTGTTTTTGATGCAAAGGAAAGTCTCCATAGGTATAGGAAAAACACCAAGGAATGTTTTAATGATTATTTCTAATGTAATAATCTGAACAGAGGTGCAAGGAATCAAATGGGTGGAAGGCATATAATCAGGCTTATTCACTTCATATTCCTTGTTATGTAGTTATATGTATAAAACATGTTATATCAGTTTTTCATAGAGAGGTTACAGAGGTTAGAGAGCCGTAGAATGGAAGAGAGTTGAAGAGTTTATAGAGCTACAAAATTAAAGGGGGAGAGAGCGGAAAGAATCAAAGAAAGCCGATAGAGATGTTGTGCACATATGGAGCTAATATGAAGCAGATATGAAGGCTAAAGAAGCGAAAGTAGTGGAGAAGGAGTATAATAAAGATGATATCATATTAAATTAGCATTTTAGTTTCATGTTGAGTGAGGGGATTGTAGTCTCATTTCAATTTGTACCTTGATAAATTTCCGCTTGGAGTTGGTTGAGGTAGGAATCTCTTGTGGGTTGTAGCCTACGGAAAATACATGGGAGTTGGTGCTTCTGTTTCAAGTTGTAGCTTGATAGATGTCCAGCTTGGAGTCTGGTTTAGGTAGGAACCTCCCAAGGGTTGTAGCCTCATAGAAAATAGATGGGAGTTGGAGCTTCCTTGCAAGTTGTAGCTTACATAATTTGAGGTAGTAGCCTCGTAGCTTGGAGGCTACGTAAAATCAATTGTGAGAGGGATTTGAAGCTTGCTCTTTGAATCACAACAATAATAAGATGTGATTTTCTCCCTTATGGGTTTCCACTTATAACCGTTGTCTATGTGCTCGATGATTATGTGGTGATGTGATGTTTTAATCTTCTTAACTATCGGGTTGTCCACACATTCAAGTGTGTTGATTCATTATGGATTATGTTGCTTATCAAATGAAGTAGTTAATAGGTGTACATAAAAGAGTTTTAATGTCCATGAATGTACTAAACTTATTCACCTCCCCCCTCCCCCCCCTTTTCTCAGCTTTAGTTAAGGGTTCATCGCTTTGGTGGGCATTAGTACCCATACCATAACCATCCACACTTTGTACCCCCATTAGGAATGAATGATCCAAAATTTAGAGACATATATTAAGAAAGAAATTTTATACCATTAAACTCATCAATTTGTTTTTTTAATGTTTTTATTTTTTCTTGAATAATGATAATTACACGTATAGAGGTGTTTCTTTTGAAACAAGGATTCCATAACTTTAATTTAATTACCAATAATTATTAGGTGGATCATATGGGTTTAACATTATTAAATGTTCACAAAATATTTTTAGTAGTAATGAGGGGTAGAGAGTTGAAATTTCCCATTTGAGCTTTCCAATTTAATATATGTGAAGTTGGGTTACAATTTTTTGCCATTTTTTTGAGAAATTTTTTTTAGAAGTTATTCAACTTTCTCGCAAGCCAAAAGAAAAAATTTCATTTATAATTTCATTTTACGATAAAAAATAAAACTTGTCAAAAAATTTTATTATCTTTCTATTACTTCTTTTTTGGGAATTTTTTTTATTTACATTTGATATGTCAACTTAACAATTTTTTTCAAAGTGTGTTCTTTAGCAATCAAAGGATTCATAAAAAAGTCATGTTGAGACATGTTGGTGTATTCTTTGAAAACTTTGTGTTTTTTGAGGAAAAAAATGTGTTACAACAATCTAGGTAGAGTCTACCTCGATATCATTATATTTACAAAACCAACCGATGCATATCATAATTACTAGAATTTTTTGAACTCGAATCAATATGAAAAAAATTGCATATTTTGAATATGTTTAGGCCCACGTCAAGTTTCTCAAAGATATTCGTTATAAACTAAAAATCTAAAAAGCTACCCATTACAAATGACAAACCAATGTAATGCACCATAAAATTTTCAATATTTTTACAAGCTGTATTTTGGGAGATACACAAATTTGATTTCATTGAATCATAATGACCTTCGTAATTTTTTTGCACCCATTTCATTACAAAATTAACTAAAATTAGTAAATATCTATGGAATTCCATAACAGATATATTTCTTGAAAGTAGATTGAATTATGCAAATGCTAGTCTTGGTTCTAAGAGTTAACTCATAAAATTTGAAGGAGTTTAACCATTAAAAAGTTGAAGAAATGTGTTCGTAGGCAAGTCAAGCGTAGTTGCGTCGACGTTATAGTTCTGGCCAAAATTTTGTAATAGTTCGTCTCGAATTTTGTTTTTGTCACTCGTCCGATTAGTTTTAATGACAAACAATTTTGGTCGAACTTTTTGCTCGCAAATCCTAGTCGACTGAAAAATAAAATAAAATAAAATAAAAAATCAATGAAGCCCCCTCCATTCGCAACTATATAAATAGCCGAAAATAGAAACATTATCGTCACACATTTCTTCATATATATATAGACACGCCCATGTGCGGACACACACACACACACACACACACTATGAAATGAGCTATAAGTTTCTGGGCATGTCATATTTTTTTTCCCCTAATGAAAAATCAAAATTTCCATTATATAATATTGAAAATTACATGCTATAGATGTTGCAAAGGAGCAAAATTGTTTATTTATAATTTTTTTTTGTAAACTTGGAAAGACTACATCTTCATCCTATCCAATATATCACCCCGATCGAGGGCTGGGAATTGAACCGGTTGACTTCACATCAAGGAGTGTATAAATAGAGCACTCATTCACCATGCCTATGCAAGACCCCATGGACTTGGGCATGTCAAATTGGCAATCCATAGTATTTGTAACAGAGCAATTAAGAATCTCCTTTATACACTCGTGAATAAATCTCCCTTGATTAATAACTTGTTACATGCTTTTTTTTAATGTATATATGTTTAACTCATATATTAATATTTTTTTATAATTTATAATAATAATTTTAAATTAAATCATAATTTAGTTAATTTATATGATTTTTTTAAGAAGCTATGTAACCAATATATGAGACAAGTATGAAGTTGGAAATACAATTTTGAGCAAGATGGTGATTCCTTATTTTTTTAGAATGTTTGGATGCATAAACAGATTCAACACCCTAAAAAACCTCTACTTAACTTAAAAATTTTTTTAAATTAAACAACTTAAATTTCATGATTCTTAAAAACCTCTATGTGATACTGGGTTAAGAAAATGCTATTTCCTCTATAAATTACACTGTAATTTTTTTTAATCTTCACAACATAAAATGTATGATAAAATAAATATATCAATGTTTATTGATGTTAGCTAACTATTTAATTAGATTAAAGAAGAAGAAATAACTAGAAGGATCATGAAGTAAATGAAAAATGACTGCGCTCGATGCTTGAAATGTCTCCGAGCTCCAAGTTGGCGTGCAGATGGTGAGGGAAAAGGGCCCCTTGCCTTACTGGGGTTGGAAGTAGAGGACGAGTGGTGCTTAGGTTTGCTGGGGAAGCTGTGGATGTTGCTTAGGGAAGCCGTTTGTGAAGGAGTATACAACCATCTTTCTATGCAAAAGAGGGCTTCGAGTTCTGGAAAACAAAAGGGGGATCAGACCCTAAGGGTTGCGGGAAAAGGTGGTTTTATGAATGCACATAAGTTGATTGCATTTCTCAGAACAACAGACAAGAATTCTTACCCTCAACAACCCTCTAACCTTGAGACCTTACGGCACATGAAACCATGTTATCTGCGGAAAGGAATGAGGGTTGTTCCAGTCTCCAATGATCACCAACACCGAAGAGGTGGTGTTGGGCACTCTCAAGCGGCGATCCAATAGGTATTGGGTCATATCAAGACTATGGCTCTGTCCGAAGGTGGAAACCAAAATTCTGTGGATATTTTTTTCACTGTTTCCTATCAAGTGACTACACTCTATTCCAGAAATAACGCTGTGTGTAGCGTGATCAGTGATGATGGTGTACTCATTTTGGTTGAAAGTTCATACCGGGATCTCTCAGACAGACTTGTGAGGGTAACACAGTTCTTTTGCTCTGTTTTTTCCTTATACTAGTCATTTATAATCTTTATAATATGGATGCATCTGGTTGGGAGACTACCGGTAGATGCGTAGCCCGAGAGGGTGTTGGGGATTCATTATTTACCCAATTTTCCCTAGTAAATTCTGGTGGTCATTATGCTGGGAACTGCCACCCTATAGGCCCTCATTGTACCCTGGTCCTCTGGCTAATGACCCCCTGTGTAGGCTCTGTCAACGTTTCCAACATCCAAGGTCCATGGGTCAAATCTACAAGTGCAGAAGCTAGAGGAAATGTCTCTGTTTCATAGAACCTGTATCAGATCTTTATAAAGACCATCAGAGTGAAGTCAATAATTTTATAGGTTGAATATACAGATCTAGTGATAGACCTGAAACATAAGGCCCAAATTTCCACAGGTATCTCTGCGTCACTTCAAAAATTGATTTTTTTTGGGAAAGTGTTGGAGGATGATACCCATCTGAAAGACTACAACATACAAAGGAACTTTACCATAGTCCTGAATTTAAGACTACAAGGCGTGGTGACAAGAGCCAACAGATGAGCTAGATCTTCATCAATAGTCAAGGGCCAAGCTTCTTTCAAAGATGAATTAAGAGGGAAAAGTTGTCACTCAGGACAAACAAACTCCAAATATGTAAATACCAGGTCCGTATGTTGTAAAAGAGATGGAGAAAATTCCATATTTTCTGATAGAATTACCAACAGTAGTGGATTGTTTAATAATTTGCAAGAAAAAATATATTATTTGCCATTTTAAAGGACTTTGGCCAAAATATGACGATCTAAATGCATGTATTTTCCTAAACTGGAAAAATGACTGTGATATTTATTTGTGCAAAAAGGTTTCTTTGTAGTTTAGTTTGATAAACAAAAAAATTATGATTTTTTCCATGGATAATGGACCATGGTTCTTGAGAAGGGCATGCCTCTCCATAACTCCATGGTTCCTTCATTTTTTGATGCAAACTCAATGGTGGTCACAAAAATGTAGGTTTGGGTTAGGCTACATAACCTCCCGTTCCCGCTTTTTGGCACCATCAGATTTTAAAAAACATTGGGAAATATTTAGGGAAGCTTCTTAAACATAGATTGAGAAAGAATGGACAAATGGATCTTCACCTTTTCTCGTATATGCGAGGAGATGATTTAAGAAAAAGTCTACTGATTGTATTCACCTAACACACAAAGAACTTAAGTGGGTACAAACTTTATACATTGAAAATATTTCTTTCAGATGCAGGGTGTGCCAGAAAACAAGGAATTTGCAAAACACTTGCATACAATAAAAGAAAAGAACAAACAAGAGACCACAAAGGCAAAAAAGGATTGTAAATTTGACAGACTCCATCCTTAGATGAGAATGATGAAGAAATTGAAGAATCTCAAAAACATTCGGAAGCAAGAAAACAACATGGCTCACGGGAGGAGGGAGAATAAAATCAAGATGAACAGAAAAAAACAAGAAGAGAAGACATACTACAAAAGTTGATCTGTTACTTGAAAAATTGATTGGATTGGAAGAACAACATTCAAGTTTTTGGGGTGCAAAGCGTGCTCATGTATTTGAGAGCTCCCACTAAAATAAAGAAGCCCAAAACTCTAATAGTAATAATTTGTTAGATATTATTATTTTTTCTCCTTTGCTTGAAGTCTCGCAAAAATTCCAAAAGAAAAAAGGAAAAAAAGATAAGTCCAACATTTCTAGTAACGTGTAAATACAGTTTTTTTTGTCTTTTTTTCTACTTCTTGGTAGCCGTGCTACTTACCATGTGTCACCTTTTTTAAATGCTTTATACATCTACTTTTGTAAGTTTTCATTAATATTAATAGAAATTATTGATTTTTTCTTTTGGAAAAAAAATTAACTATTTAATTTATATTACTACAAAAAACAAACCAAATAATTAATTTAATAGGAATATAAAAATAAAAACACAATTATAAATAATAACTATTCTGGTCGTCACTATTACCATTCGAAAAAAAGATATATTATATATTTATATTAAATCAACATTTTTAAAATATTATACTAAGGATTCTTACTATTGAAAAAAAATATATATTATATATTTATATTAAATTAACATTTTTTTAAAATATTATACTAAAGATGGAGATCGTTGTATGCAAAGAACCATGTGAAACAATCTCTACGGAAAAAGAAAAAACATTATCTCTTAATAGCCAAAGACGAGTTCTCTCTTTTAATTTATAGACAAAGCTATGCGAAATAGAATTAATGCTTTAAACGCTTCCCAAAATGAGGTATTTGTTCAAAAAACAACAATGCTAAAGTTGGAAATCGCTGTATGCAAAGAATCGTGTGAAACAATCTCTGCGTGAAACAAAAAAAAACACATTATCTCTTAACAACCAAAGATGAGTTCTCTCTTTTAATTTATAGACAAAACTATGTGAATTAGAATTAACACTTTGAATGCTTTACAAATGAGGTATTTGTTCAAAAAAACCATGGATATACCTCATTTGTTAAAAAAATAACCATGGATATGCTATTGGTGTATATGTATTTAGTTAGTTATTGTTAGCTTCACTTAAATTTTAGTTTCATTATGTGATGTGAATTTAATTAGGTTCGTTAAATTTACTGTTTATATGTGGTTTTCATATGATTTGGTTTTAGTTAGTTAACTCTAATGCATGTAGGGGAATATGAATACTTGTAAATGCGGGTTCTACAACAATTTACGGTTTACTCAAGCTATTTATACTCCATTCCCAAGAAAATTATCAACATGATCAGAGCATCATGGCCAAATTCATCCGGAATGGGGGTAGGGAGAGAGCCAAAGGAGACAAGGGGATGGGGTATACTGGACCTTGAAATATTTGGAAAAGCACTTCTCATGAAATCTTTATGGAGGTGTCTAAACTCCCCGAGGATATGGAATGAGAAAATAAGATTCAAATATCCGGGAGAAGCGAGTGTGGAGGATCTATACATGAATGGGATGGAGGAATGACACAAGTGGGATCTATTATATGGAGAGGGTTTAAAAAACATTTGGGACTAGTTCTTGGAGAATCTCTCGATGGTCTTTGCAATGGGGGGAAATCTTGAACGGTCACCCTCGGATTACGTGGCACGCCGCAACCTTTTTTTTAATCAACAGAGAACTATTAAACCACCTCAATGGGAAAGGGGTTTTTTATATGAGACAAGCTATTATGGAATGCATACAGGGAACACCGAGATGGAAATCGAGTAGAGTCTTTAGCCATTCAAGACAACAAGAAAGTTGAATGGAGAAGATACACGGAATCACAGCAGAAGTATGGGCATAAAAAACCATAGAAAAAGGAGACGTGGGTGACATGTGGAGGAACTATAAAAAAATGGTCAAATTAAAAGCATAGTGAAAATTACAAAGTGATGATTAAACATAACCAAGGTTATGATAGGAACAACTTGGTTCAGTGGATATCCGGAAGGTAAACGCTCAATCTAAGATGATCATCCTCACATGGTTGGTATGGATGGATAAGAACCTTACATGGGAAAATTTAGAGAAGAAATGGAAGCTTGGGAGCACAAAATTTACAGAATCTATATGAATGGGTATGAGGACAATCAACATCTATTTTACTCATGTTATTTTGCACAGGGAGGTACACATAGGTTTGTGTAATAACTTCAACTTTCAGTATCTCGAATATGAGAATACAAAAGCTTGTATCAAATGGTGGTTTAAGAAAGGTAAGAATCTCGAAAACATTCTGTCATTTATGTTGAGCTTCAAAAAAGAAATTTTTGGCACCCAAGATCCTAGTGAAAAATTAAGCACCTACACTAGGGTGGGTCCCATGTGCTATTTTTAGGTGCATGTCTATTTTTATTATCCCTTAATTTAGATGGAAATTAAACTGTAAGCTATTCTCAAAGTGGACTTGAAATAGTTAACCGAAGTGGAAAAATCAGCTAGCTAAGTGAATTTTCGAATTAGATGTTCATTGGTGGGACATGCGTAATAATTCTAGATGTAACAGAGTTCGAAGTGTAGTGGTGCATGAGTTTGTGAAAGTTGTAAATAGTTTAACTCATTTAAGTGAGTTGAACTCAGTTGTTCTAGTTGTAACTCGAAGATACACTAGTGAGAGATCTAGTGAATTAAATATTAATTAATTCACATGGATTGATCTAACATGCAAAGCGAATATTTACTAATATTAGCTACATGCATGTCAAATCCCGCTGGAGACCCCAGTTGAGTTCTAGGTGAAAGGGAAGTTGAATATGCATTGTGACATTATCCGCTTGCACACATGCAAATAAAATCACACTGGTTGTGCCCATGATACTTGCACAGATGAAGCCGTGTGAGATTGCATCAATTTAGGGATTTCATTCAGCAGGTTGCACGCTGAATGCTGAGGTTGTCTAGATGCGAGAAATTGGCTAAGGGATTTTCTAACATTTGTATGAAAATGAGAGACAATTAGCTTATGTACTGAGGGCTCTTGAGAGAATATTTTTTGTATGTAATTGTTTCATGATCCATGATATAATATACAATAGAAGATAGTGTTTTTTAGCTATAATATTTTCCCAGAAATTCTCCGTGTTGTGTGAGATTGATCTTTCTTCATGTTCATGTGATTAGCCATTGTGTTTTTTTAATTCTCGCAAAATATTTGTAGAAGTGATTCAAGTATTTAACTTTAGTACATTGTTAGATCGCATGAATCCAAGATATACATACGTATTGTATAATTTCTACAATTTATCAATGGTATTTATGGTGTTGCAAAAAGCAGATGGCTATTTGATGAAGTAGACAGGTAGTCTTGGAAAGATTTCTTATAAGATAATTCAGATATGGGAAAAGTTAAAAATTCAACGATGTAAGCCTCCTTCCAACTTATCAAAGAGATTAAGGCCATTTGAAATTGATCACCTTGTTGGATTCTTCGATGGGGCATCCCAACATTCGAGATGTGGATGTGGGGCATGGTTGATGATCACCCCAACATGTCATTAAAAAATATATTTGTATGAAGGCTTGGGGACTAAAAAGAGGGAAGAAATTTTTGGCGCTATAGGGTCTGTTGTGGTTTCTCAAATCAGATATACCTATATAAATTGTGGGTTTTTTCAGAGACTCATAGGTCCTTGTGGATCATATAAATAAGGGGAATTCCCTTAATCCTAGTTATCTTAATCGCTTTGGCTAGACATAATTAGGAGAGTTTCGAACATCCTTCTCCACCATATTCTTGTTGGAAATATTGAATACAACAAAAACACGAGGAATGTGTTCCCCTCGACAACATAGAGAATGAAAAAATTACTATGGAAATTAAAATTCACAAATAGACAACGTGAACACACGAGAGAGAAAAAAATCACTTTTCTATTCCATCACATTAACAAAATGAAATTACATGGTGTTTATACAAAAAACGATCGAAGCTGAAACTTTAAAGCGATTTCAAACCTAACTTAGACGTTCAACAACCAATCATCCTTTGCTCACATCGTTGTTTCTACACAAGAACATGCACAACGAAACATAGAATGGCGGATGTGAAGTTTTATTGGTTTCACTTGCAAAAACCACATTGCAATATCGCTGTGATCGACGATCTTAACATTTACAATATGTTCTTAAGGGTAAAAAATCAAAACTTTGCGATGTGCGATGTGACATGGCACCTATCGCATCGTGAAAACAAAAAATTTAACTTATGGGGGCTTAATCCACTAACTTTTGAGCTTTGTGGGCACCGATATGCGCTATCCTCTTTGAGCTTGACATGTTCCCCCTTTCGACGATTGCATCAAAGATAACTTGTGGGTGGCATAAAGTTAAAACTTTTGAAACGTATGAAGTGCAGTGGTTATGGGCATCTTAAAAGGTTAAAACAAAAAATTATGAAGTGCAAATGGCATAAAAGTTAAATTGTGCGATGACGATGTTGGTTCGCATCATCGCATAGTTCATGCAAGATCAAACGTTAAAAACCTAAAGCATGCTAAGTGTGGGCTATAGGTGCTAAAGTGTTGGGAGCATGCAAAAAAGAAAGAGGTAAGGAAATAAAGCAAAATATAAAGATTTATGGCAGATTTGCAGTGCGTGAAGATTTATGTGGTGGGTCCCGCCAATATCGTATCGATGGGGAAATAACTTATGCGAAGGGCTTAAGAGTTAAAACAAAAAGGTTGTGGGCGCGAAGTTGCGAGAAATGGTAATTAAATAGAAGCGTGTAAAGAAATAACATGAGTATGGGATGTTGGTATTTTGATTTTTGCATGGATTTCATGAAAATGCCTTCGAGCTTTTGAAACCTAAGGCTTGTCCTTCCCCACATGTAAAAATTCAAAGAAGCGTCGATGTACCACATTTATTCATGGCGGTGGTTGGGATTAATTCCAACACTCCCCCTTAATCGAATTGCTCGCCATCCATCATTGCCGACATTTTCCGAGATAAACAATACTTCTCTGTCTCAATGGCTTTGTGAGGATATTAGCAAAATGTTCCTCCGACCCACAATGCTACAAAAAAATTTCACCATTGTTAACGAATCTCTCTTATAAAATTATACTTTGCATCAATATGCTTTGTTCTCTTATGGAAAGAAGAATTCTTTTGGAAATGCAATTTGCCGAGATGTTATCACAATAAATTGTGGTTCCTTTGTCTTTCTCATGACGTAAATATCTCAAAGCATTCTTCTCATCCAAACCGCTTGACATGATGTTGATGTCGTTTGTACATATTGTTGGTGAGGTAAACCCCTCCGCGGAAAGAGGCAATCCCACTAGCCCTGAGCGACTTGCCTAGCCACAAAAAAGACACACTATAATATAGATTCCTATTTAACTGAATGACGAAGATCGATAGATAACTACCGTAGGATCCTACGCTATTGTTGTCGTCGGAAAGAGTGGCTGCCTCTCGCTCCTGGGTTTGATAGATCACGATCCACTCGTTCTCACGCTCTGGATACCTACACATACATAAGAAAAAATACGCGTATACAACATACTATTTCAAATTCGTAACTATCGATCTAGTTAAAGAAGACTAAATCAATTGCATCGGGATAAACATAACACAATGATGGAACCAATACTATAGTGAGTATATTAATGAAAGGAACGAAGAGTACAACCAAGCTTCGATGTTGCGGTCTCCTCCAATAGGGTTCCAATGATGTGTCTCACAAAGGCTTGTCCCTTTTCGTAGGTAGTCTCACGGATCCAAAAAGGTAGAAAATTGTGTCCGATAGAACCTCTTAGTCGTGATAAGTTAAGGTATTCTTCTTTTGTAAATAATCTATCCTAGCTCCGAAAAAGGGGTAAATGTATACTCGGGTAGATATTGTTTCTGCAACCAATTTAACGAGTTCAAAACGACAAGCGACTCGACAATCTTTTCAATTTTAGAGAGTGCGTAAAAGAGTCTGAAAAGGTGACTCCGATAGTAGACTTTTTTTCGTTTTTACCGAGTCCAAAAAAGTATAAAACACAACTCGTTTCTTCATCATAACCATGCAGATCCTATCACTGCACAAAAAGATGTGTGCAAAACATATTATTCAAAAATAATATGATAAAATAATTGACAAATAGGTTTTAAAACCTAATTTAAGATTTCAAAAAGTTATAAAAGACCATAAGTGGTAAAAATTATTTACTTTTCACTTTTACCTCTTTGCAGTAGCAACGATGACCGTTTCTTCCATCTGTACTAGGCGATGATTGTGAGAGTCTAGTGAACCAATCCGGATTTTGTCGTTTCAAGTAAGAGACAATACCATTTTCCATCTTTTGAGCTAAATTTTATTACATTTAATTGTCATTTTAAATCCCTTATGGGAGGATTTGTTAAAACTAGCGCATCACGATTAGCACGGGTTTCAGGCATGGACCTACGCTAATCAACCCTTTTTTAAATAGGGGGTCATGCATCATTGGCACGAATGTTAGCGAACAAGAACGCCAACCGCGCAACCCAAAAATCGCCTCAATTTGTAAGAAATGCAACCATTTGATTACAAATTTCTGATGCCTAAGGAGACTTGCAATGTTCATATGAACAATGAATGCGAGTGTAAAAAGAAAAAAAGACGGTAATTGAGTGGGAAGAGAGAGAACACAAGTGAGGAGAATGAACAAGCCATAGAGAATAAGAAATGCATGAACGCCCTGTAAAATTATGGACTAAATAAATTCTTCCCCGAAACCCTACTCTCGGTCGGCCCCGAATTGTTTCACTATATAAGCATTTGGGACGTAAGATCAAGAAAGTTTGTGCTTCAGATCAAGAGCTTGAACTCAAGTATCTCGATGTGTATTTTATCACTAGATTGTCAAATAAGGGTGTACCTATCTTGACCTGGTACCCGTCCTTCCCGGGAAAGCATGGCAATGGTAATTGACAAGGTGTGCCGAGGGGCACTAAGAGGAATGGGGGAGTGGAAAAGTGGACATCCAAACCATCCTTGATCCGGCGCGAAGAGTAGTGCTTAACACTATCACAGTGCTAAGGGATTACAAGCACAACATGAGGCCACGGAGACACAACTACTTCTTGCCTCGCATGTATGAACCCGACTCTCTTCAACGGGCCGAGGCCATGAATATGAACATCAAGCGGCAACTCACTAAGTGCAAGAAGACCAAACCAAAGCAGCTAAGTATGGATCGATACTGCATCATTCTTCTTGGACAACTACCCATATTTCAACGTCCGGAGGTTATTGTCCCGATGCTACCGTGCTAGAGAGCTGCGATGGCCCGATGGGCGCATCGATGCCTAAAGCAAGGGTGGCCAATGGGGATGTCCCCGGAGGCCATAGGTTTTTATTGGCTCCAACGACAACTCATTTTCATGGAGGATTGGCCTATGCTAGCGACGCACTACCTGCAGATCCGTACTCTCCCGCTCCTAGAGGAGAGGATTGGGACGAAGAGCTAAGTGAGACTCTTTATTTTCATCGCTTTATAATTTTTTGGTATATATGCATGTTCGACGCTTACTCTTATATGTATGCGCATGTCGGCCCGTGAGCATCTTGCGCTTATGTCGCCAATAACGAGGCGAATTCCTCATGATTTCGATCCTCATGGTGAGGGAAATGACAAGGAGATAGTACGAGTAACTTGGCGGGATCACCCATGGGATTCGCACTATGCTCATTTTGATAATGTTCATTGGGCCTATGAGAGGCACACTATAGGGGTGTCGAGTCGTATGCATTGCTTTGCCGAGGCAGCGATGGTACGGGCGATGACGTGCACTATCATGAGCACCACACTCGGTTAGGCACTTAGGCTTTTATTTCCTCGCACATTTTTTGAGAGACATGTTGTCTCACGATGTAACTAAAATAGACATATATATTTTTTGAGGTTTTATGATGGTCACGTTGTAAAAAATTGATATATATATACATCTATTTTCTCACATCGGTCTATTTACATATGATGATGTTTTATAAATTGCGCAAATGTCTATCTAGTAGAATTTTCAGTTGTTTCACTCGCTCAATGTATTCATTCGTCTTGGTATATGTTGATATGTAATGAAATCAAAATGTCTTTCAAGTAAATGAATATGCAAATACAATCTCAAAATGCATGGGTTTCTGAACCGAATAATGACTCTGTTAGGGTCAAGACAACAAGTTGTGAATCCAAATTCACAAGCAATGCACATATGCTAAGGTTAATTGCCTCGGTTAATAGTTCCAAAAACAACACTATATTCAACAACATTGTTTTATAGTTGGTCCTAGACAAATACCTTGTAAGTTAATCAACTCACCAACAAGATCGTAAATTACCCGGTTATCGAAAGACAAGTTCCCGGTACTACCGAAGCACCATCCATGAAACCGACATAAGGGGAAATAGACATCTACATAACAAATAAGACCCAATAAGCAGTAAAAAGCGCTCACAAAGCACATCAAACCAAAGCATGCACAAAAAATTAAAATAAATCATCTATGTACACATATCATGCACGACATGACTCCGAGCGTAATACTTTTTCAGTACAACCCATTTCTAGGTTGCGCTAAGGGACAACCTTCATAATCAATAAGCTCATAAGCCCCATTCTCGTAACACATGTTTGAAAATGTAGGGCCCATGCCACATGGGTTGGACTTGACCTTTCCCCGCATGTCATGAGCTTTGGTCATACAAGAGAACGAGATCGCCTTTCGATAAAGAATGAGGGGAAACTATTTGGTCAAAATGAGCCTTGAATCACTTCTTTTGTGCTTCATCGACCAAGGAAGCTAAGCAAAAAGTTTCATCCAATCTCTAAGTAGAGGCGACGGTCTTCTTCAGCGAAAGTATTAGGCAAGTAATTCCACAACTAATTTGAGTGAAGGGATTTCACATTCAATCGGAAGAGTGGCTTCCAAACCATACACCAACCGAAATGGGGTGAATCGAGTTGCACTCTTAATCGATGTTAGGTAAGCCCATAGAGCTCAAAAACATCATGAGATGCCAATTTTATTTATGGATCCCAATCACTGCGTTGAATTATTGTAACAAGGACTTTGTTTACAGACCTTCAACATGGCCATTAGCTTGAGGACAATAAGTTGTTGAGATATCGAGGACATAGAGTCAACAAATAGACGCTCACTTCCGCCATCATGTAGTCCCTAAAATGCAGAAACCAAGTGATTGTAGTAACAATGGCTCGAGGGACACCACACCGAGAAATAACATGATTGAATATGAATTTGCACCACCGTCTTTACCATCACACGTACTAGTGTATGAGCATTGCTTTGGCCCATTTCGTATAATCGGATAAAGCAATGATAATATAGGCATGCGACACGAACGAGGGCAATTACACATCATAAAATTGATGCATTTGGAAAAAGGACCAAATTCGTAATGACAGGTGGAAAGGAGCGCAAAGACAATGCATTCATGCGTTGATATATCGTCGGTACGCATGGCATTTACGTACCGCGACAATGCGAGCTTCTAAAAATAGACGCGACCATAAATAGCCAGGCAGGAAGGATCTTCTATGCGGTGGAATAACCAAACATGCGTACCATCACAGAGCCACTGTGGCGCTCATTTAAAAATTTCTCAACTTCCTCGATGTTAGATATCAATTTGTGGAGTATAGAATTAGCAACACGATAGAGGGTATCTTCGATAATATGATAAGGTTGCGGCGATGCCAAATGCGGCGTCGGGCATATTTTGTTAACTGGAGCCTGAAAGCAGATGTTTGGAGATACATCGATGATATCACACCACCCGGATCAAGGGTGCTGATCAAGAGAAAATAGTTTCGTTTGGGGGTATGAGTCCTCGAGAATGAGAAGGAGCATAGTCATCGGGGGAGAGAGAACAAATAAAATTAACGAAAAAGAGTGATTTCTTCGATTTTAGCGAGCACGGTAAACTCCAGTATCAAACTCTTGGAGGATAACAACGTCCACTTCGGCCATTCTCCCTAGTAGCTCCGCCGAGGCGGGCCATAGGTCAACGTTTACAATCGGAAATCAAAAGTCACCGTCCGTAAAAAGAGATATATAATGAGCGAAAATGCCGAGTTGCCTAGGCGTAGCTAGCGCTAACTTCTCGAAACATGTACGTAATGCATTTCGTGGCGCTAGGAAAGGTTTTGAGGAGCAAGTAGTAAACGACATTATCGTTACCATCATCGTCATCTTCTGAACCAAAACCATGGTGATCGTATTGAAGGTGGTAGCTAGATATGAGGGTGAAATCACGATGGTAATTCGCAGAGACGTAATGAGAGGGGCGTACTGAGCAACGTCTTAAGCCTATCAAAAGTACCGCCGGCAATCTCATCCCAGTAGAAAGGACTACTCGCCTTTAAAATTTGAGTGAATCCCTTTTGGCTACTTTGTGACGTGAGTTCGGGATAAAAGCGAGCGTAAGAGAGTCCCAACACCTTTGGAGACTCTGGTGGCCAGACGAGGATGGGGAGGGGAGATTAATACGGCCTCAACCTTAAAGCGGGTCAAGGAGTGCGTCGCTGGATGCGATAGGCCGTAGAAAGTCACCGCAGTCGACGTGAGAAGATGCATTTATGTGGTGAGGCGAATGTTGTGGTGTCTACAACTAAGAAAGATCCTGGGAGATGGTCCGAGTGGTATGCATGAGCCCAGATGAGGCGCTTTGGAAGGTACGTCCGGTGTGGTTGAACAATATGATGAATATCATGAAAGGAAGAAGACATGGCCGCGCTGTGAACGTAGCCCCAACATTCGTCAAGCCGAAAGGAGTTTGTTATGTGAACATCTCCCCCAAGCGACGCATAAAAATCGGGTCTTGTGTTGATCGGACGGAAGAATTTTGAAGTCCGGTTATAGTCGAAAAACCATCCATAAAGGAAAAAAGTCTCGCTCCCTACACAATCGTCAATGGTCCGATCAATGAAAGGGGTGGGATAGTTATCTACTTAGGATAGGCCCGAATTGATATCGCAATAATCGAACACCGACACGAATTTCTCCCCGGCTATCCGTTACCACGAAACACGATGTTAGAAACACTCTTACTGTTAGAGGAATCGGATAATTGAAACCCACTTTGAGAAGTTTTTCAACTTTAGACTTTGATAGTAGTGGCTTTCCGAGAAATTTTGCACTAGAGCGAAGCCGACTGGTGATAGGCTTCGCACCGGGTAGGTGGGAATCTCCATACACCACGTCAAACGCTCGATTCCAGGCATTTTCTTGTCATAACACCAGGCGAGAAAAATCGCGAAATTTTCAAAAGAAGTCGGTATGCCGCTCGGACTTCCCTACGGAAGAGCATGCGAGCTCACATGGATGTTCTCGACAGTTCTCGGTTTGCACCGCGAAAATGCCGATGGGCATCGTTTGAGTAAAGTTATCCAACTCTCACCTTACTGACGAAGACTTCATGAGTCAAAATAGGTGTTTCGAAGTGGTGGAGAAGAGGCTTGAGACGTAAAATGCTCCAAGAAGGGAAATTGAGACATGTTCCGAGCAGGCGCAGAGCGAGGAACGATGATGCCCAACGCCGCTCGTAGGCGGGTCTTACGAGAGGACATGGTTTCTCTGGTGATAGCCCCATCGGTCGAAAGCGCTTCTTTCAAAAGGATCGGGCGGAGTCACGCATCGTCGACCCGATTGAGAATAAAGCGACGGGGAGACGTGCTCAAAGGAGCACCTTTAGATGGGGGAAACCGGATGCGGACCGCCAAGCTCACGATAATTGATTTCAATTGGACTGATGACATTGAATCCCCAAATGGAATCAACTTTCAGCTTCGAGGTATAGGGACGATCACATGGGTCGTCCGACCAGGATACCATATTTAATTGAATGGTATTTGGTGGCGGAAGGAAAGATACCCGTAGAGAGAGGGATGTTGAAAAAGACACAGACCTACATCGCATCGTGGGAGAAGGAATTTGATCCGCGTATGGCACGTTGTTCTCGGGAAGATGAGAGTAAATAATGACAACTAATCAACGGTGGCGGTTTTCGCGTGGAAACTTTTAGAAGTCAGCTTAAGTCGACCGTACGACATAGCATGTGACCTAGTAGAAGATTGTAATGAGGTTTTGGTGTCGATGAATTCCAGCTAACAATGACCATCTTTCCCTGCAACGTGATTCCAATGACTAGTCGAGAACACACCCGAGGGTTTCTGTTCTCTTACGCACCGAAAGGCCTAAAGGGCATTGGGTGGCGAAGTCGAGTCGGGAGAGCCAATAGCCTACCGTTGACGATGACATGTGCGAAGTGTAGATGCCCTCATCCACAAAGGGCTCTTATGGATGTTGGGAACCAGCGCAGTGCCGACATGCATAACAAGCACAATCTCATGAGTAAAATTCTAGAGAAGAAATTCTCTAAGTCGAAAGAGAGACGTTAGAATCAACAAGATCAATCCCACCGATCATAGGTCGAAAAACACTTTCCATCGAGGACGGAGCATCCTCAAGCACTTCTAACATGGACGCGTGGATGGGCGCTTCTATGCCAAGTCTTCAACAGTATCCTAATGTCGAGACGCACGAGCATTAGGAATTATAAGAGATATTTCCGGAGAACACCTTTAGAAGGTGATGTCGTGCAATCCGAGCCCGCACTAGGCCTTTCTTAATCACAAGAGGACAAGAGGCGGTGGGGAGGAAGACCATCAATGAGCCTCTTTCCTAGCGCCCGGCTGTGATCCGGCATACTCCTTTCGACCATGATAGCGATGGAAATGGGTGCGTAGCATTCATCATGAATACTTGAGGAGCCACTCGTGATGCGTATGACGCGAGGTTGCTCATCGCATTCCCAAGCCATGTTGAGATGAAAGGTTCGTGAGGATCACCGAGTTCCCCTTGGCGCCTTTGGAGAAGTTCTAGCTAACCTTGGATCGCTAGGACAATCCTCGTGTAGTGTTCATCATCACCAAATCAAACAAGGATACTTTGGCTTTCGTTGCTAACCATCATCGACGCATGAGGTGAGTGATTCCGGTTTTGGGTATCGTGTAGCGCTTGCGCCTTTGCCCCTATGTCTCCCCTTGGAAGTTTTGTCACTTCAGGTGGCTTTCCGAACGACGTTGACCTCGAGGTTTTACCGTAGTCTAGCAGCTCCTCGAGGAGAAAGAATTAGTTGGAAAGAAAGGTGATTTATGCTTCCCATTGGAAGACTTGCGTGAAGTCCGAGACATGAAACCACAACATCGTTGGTCGATGGGGTAGGTGGTGCTTTAGAGGTCCCTAGGTCGTGGAGCCTCGCCTCGAAGATGTTCATACAAAATACGCACAGTTGAAATAGAGTAAATTAAATCGAGGTGCTTGGCACAAGCAATGGCTTGTTCCTCGGGGTACCCATGCATGGTGATGTCTTTCGCACCTGATTGAAAAAATATGTAGTGAGACCAATGGTAGGAACACACTACGAGAATTTCGAACTTGATCGGGGTGGCCGACGTACGTCTCCATTCATGAATGTGGTCCGAGACACGTGGCCCGGTCTCGGCTTCAAGGATGTTAGGAGATGCGTCCCAAAGCCCTGTAATGAGCTGAAAAATGAAAATGATGAAAGGAATGCCATAGCTTGAGAGTGTTGAAATCTTGAAATATGCCAACGGGGTAGTTCGAGTATACCACCATACCACGGCCAGTCTGCGAGCGTAACTGCGGAAAAATGCGAGAGGGAGGGGTGAATCAATATTTAGGGCTGAAATTTTTTTCTTTCTCTCTCTTAAAACCATATATATCGGATGTCTTGTTATGTCATTACATAGAGTATTGTATCATTGCAGGCTTTGAACATAAAATAGCGAGAACAAACCATCAAACATAAACCACACATATGAACACACAGATTTACAGGTGGAAACCCGATTCTAGGAGAAAACTTACCGTCGCTATAATCTTAGTCTTCAATATTTATTATAGAGAAAACATGGCTCTACAGTGATAAGGCGTCGAAAGAGACTTATACAGCACGTTGAGCACACCGCAAAAAGCTACAACCTTCTCTCGCGCGTCACCACCGGAAGGAGCTACTTTACTCGTCTCGTTTACCAACGCTACCACTCGAAGGAGCTACGACCCCTCTCCGGTGAGCTACGACCCTCAGCTGCACCGTGGCCATGTTTCATCAATTTCTGTGACCAGAGTCCACCTGTCACATAGGACATGCCTTGGCTCGCCACCAGGTTATGTGTGTTTGTGTATACTCATACTAGTTTCTTCGTCATTTCGTCCATCGTCTGCAACCAAGCGATTTATCATTTGTCGCATCCTACATTCATGGGTGCATCGTGGTGCTTCGTATTTATCAGCTTAGGAAGCAGAGCTCACGCATGCGAGATATTCTTTGTGAAATTTTATTCCACCACCCTTTGCGATGTGATCACTCCTCGGTCTCTATTTTTCTTCTCCTCACTGTAGTTTTATGTTTATTAAAACCATGAGTAAAAACCACGGGCAACCGCTGGCCATGGTATTCTTCGAAATTGTCCTTTTTAGCTTTGTCCCACGGGGCTTTTGTGGTCTCCTTTGAAATTTTTATTTATCAATTTGAACAAATTGATACAATAAATATATTTCACTGATTTTAGGCGAACTTTAGGATTAAAAGATTAACCCTTCGCATTTTAATCCTTCCAGAACGATGTGGTAAACCTTGTGCCGCGGCCCCAAAAATATGAGTCGACAGCCAATTAAATGTGCACATGGTGCCATAGGTGAAACTTTCACGAAGTCCGGCGCACGAATCACCGTGAGTGGTTATCAGGCTTCCGGATCAACGACATATGTGCATGTCGCTCGACCTGCGAAGTGCTAATCCTTAACGGGTGCGCGGCACTGCTGCGTTGTTAATCTTCGCGTACCTTCAACAAATGACGACCGTGTCCGAGTGACCCCCTTCCCATATCACGCGGCGTCAACGGTGCGCTGGCATCCCGTGTCGAACTATAACGCGCGATGGCGCCATAGTAAAAAGTGGTTTTGACGACCCTTCGTACAAGGACACGTGTCAAAGCGCTCTATGGAATCGTCTCGGACTCAGCGCCACCACTTGCTCCGCGTAGGTGGTGCAATGAAAACCATAAACCGCTGTTTCTACTTCATTCGCACGTGCATTCGTTTAAAGCATAACTGCTTTGATTTAATTGATCTTCCTCCGTGATTATGTTAATGTATGAAACTCGTGTTATATATATATAATGTGCCCGTGCACGCAACTCCAGTCGTGGCTCTCACCGTGTCGTGGCCTTAGCAGCAATATCGTATACAACTTCACGAATCTCCTCCTTTCACGGACAGATGTTCAGAAGTAACACATCACGCTTTCTTCATAATCTAAGGCTGTCTATACGGGCAAAATCCCGCGTAGCCGCATACACATGATTGCACAAATGTCACACGAACTCAACACTCAACGAATATATAAAGTCATGGAGAGAATATATAACCAATCCCTCATCACCATATGTGAATGAATAAGTGTTTCAATCGATTTCTTCTCAATTTTCCAGTTTCTCGTTCACTGCCGTCTCCGGACAGCTTCCGCTTCAATTCGCCGCTTGAATACATGTCCTTGACCGAAATCTTTGCTTCTGACGTAGTTGCACTCTTCCTCTATTCTTCTCTCGCGATCTTGCCTTTTATCTTTCTTAGGCTGTTTTAGATGCTCCTCAATGCGCTTTGCCTTTGCAATCAATGACAATATTTCCAACAATCTCCCCCTTTGGCATTGATAGGGTATTCTTCCTTTGGTTTGCCTTATAGAACCCCTCTTTGTTTTTCTCTCCCCTTTGACATCAATGGAAAAGGGTTGGTTAATATCCCGTCGTGCAACGAAATCCATGCTCGAGATCATGCGACATCTTCAAATATAACAGAAAAAAAGCCAGCTTGTACTAAGCAAGATCAAAGATGAAGATCGTACTATAGCAATTAATTGGAATGCCAACCATGCACGGCGACCACCAATGCCTCTTGAACTGCATCCTTTCTATGTGATCAATGCTCCCCTTAGCCCGAGCGTTCGCAGAGATGCCCAAAAACACTTGCACAGCAAATTAATCTTTTGTGTTTAAAGTGGGCTCGAGTCCATGCGCCGTGGACAACTGCTCTGGTCACTCAGAGATATCTCGACGCTTTCCTTGGGTAGAGGTTTGGTAAATATGTCAGCAACTTGTTCTTTCGAGGGGAAAATACTCTAATTTCACCTTTTGTTCGAAGCACTACGTTCACGTAAGAAGTGAGTATTTGATGTCGAATTTGCTTTGGTCTTGGAAATGCATAACGAGATTCTTTGAGATACTAATGGAACTTGTATTTGTCAAACATAATGAGAGAGATTAGGAGATGAACACTTGATTTGAAAGTCTTGTGAGGTTTGCATCATCCAAAGAAGAGTTGGGTACAACATGATGCTGCCCACATGTTCTTCTTCGGCTTGGCGATAAGGCAATGAGAGCTTTGCTTCTTGCTGAACCAAAGATACTAACCGCCCCATCGAGAATGCACCCACCACGAGTGCTTTCCCGGTCATCAACACGAAATTTCGATCTCGCAATCTAGCAGTATGTGCATGAAGAGTAGTCAGAATTCTTTTGGATACCATAGTCCAAAGTATTGGGTTCCTTGTAGATATTTGAATATTCTTTGCCATAGCCCTAGAGATAGGGACTCTTTTGAGATTTAGCTTGGAATCGTCCAAAAATTCCAGCTCGCATGCATGATGTCCGGTCTTCGTCCCGAAGCAGACAAAGTTAGACTTGCTATCATAGATTTGTATTACAGTTTCGGTGCTTTGTGGAATCATCATGAGGAACCGAGATTACGTCCGGTTTATCATTGGTGCCTATGCAGTGTTTGCATCTGCACCCTTAACTTTAGGATTTGCTTCGAGCATCATAGCTCGTGATAATAATATACCACGTTGCTGCTTTGTTGCACTTGCAAGCCAAGAAAGAATGTAAGTTTCCCCAAGTAAAGACATTTCAAATTCTTGCTGCATATTAGAAGCAAATTTTTGCAGCTCATAGAATCTTCGTACTTCCAAAAATGATATCATATTCGACATATACAACCACGATCAACAATTTATCATCTTCTGGGCTTTATTGTGCCATAAGTTGCTACCATGATGAGATTTCCCTTTAGAAAATCCTTGTTGGTGAAGATATTTGTCAAGGCGATAGTACGTGCCCTTTGGAGCTTGTTTGAGACCATATGAGAGCCTTTTAAGTCTACAAAGCAATTTTTCATCATTTTCCCAGACGTGAATCCTTCGGTTGTTCTATGTAAGCTTCTTCTTCTAGATCACCATTGAGAAAAGCAAAGCATTTAACATCCATTTGATAAACTACGGATTTGTTGGAAAGCTTAAAAAAGGCAAGAAACATTCTTATGGCTTCAAAGTCGCAAGCTACGGAAGCAGAAGGTTTCATCAAATTCTATACCTTCGTGTTGAGCATGCCTTGCAAACAAGTCTAGCTTTATATCTTTATAGCATGCAATCTCATTTCTGCACATTGTTTTTGAAATATCCATTTAGTTCCAATGGCATGTCATGAGGTTCTTTGGTACCATTCGTAAGTGTGATTCTATCGATTTTGATCAAAGCTCTTCATACGTGGCTTGAATCCAACAATCATCTTTGCTAGCTTGACTAACACCGTGAGGTTCGATAGTGACATAAAATTCTGAGATTTTCTAGAGAGATCACAAGAGTCCTTCTTGTTTGTACACCTAATCCCCTTTTCTCCCAAAATTTCCTGAGAGGATTCACGGATGAGTTCTTTTGAGACATATCTGAGAGGGAGCCTTTGCAGGAAAAACCATCTTCGGGTTCTCTCACTAGGTTCACGATGGTTTGCATCATTACTATTTCAATGTAGAAGGATGTGTGTACGTCATCCTCTTCCACCGTGCTGCTTTTCTTTCTCTCTTTTGGAGTTGCGAGAGACTCATCAATAACAACATCAATACATTTCAACGATCTTCCTAAGTATTTTGTTGTAACATTTATATGCCCTACTCCTAGAGAGGAGTAACCAAGAAATGTTCCTCGTCTCAGCTTCCGGGTACAAAGCTGCTGCCAAGTTTTTCATCATTATTCTTGAGTAGGCTAGCCTCTTCCATTCTAAAATGCTTTATAGTGAGAGGATTACCATACCGGAGTTCACGTGGATTTTTATCACTATTTACATGAACATGTGCCCATACAGCCCGAGAATGTTTGCACATCTGTATGTCGTCGCTTCTCCCAAAAATGTGTCGCGCTGGAATCATCAAGCACAGCTCTAGTCGTTTTGGAACATCGTTCTGTTCATTCTTCTCGCAACAATCAGCCTGTTGTGGACTGCAACTATAGAGCGCGTCTTTGCACATGTTGTCTACACAAATCTGGCGTAACTCATCCGAAGTGTATATTCTCCTCCTCGATCGGTCTCGAGACACTTGATTTTATAGGTCTAATTCATTCTCAACTAGTGCTTTGAAGATCTAAAGACTTCTCAAATGCTTCCATCTTTGTGTTTAAGCATCCTAATCCAACGCATTCTAGACATCATCAATGAATAAGATATAGTATTCTTCACCCGTGGTAGCCTTCTTCCCTCATAGGTCCACATATGTGCTCGATGTAGATGAGTTCTGAGAGGCTTACTTGATGATCCTTCCTTTGGCATTAAATTATGCTACAGCTCTGCTTTACCGAATTGGCAAAGATTTACATGTGAGTATTTTCGAGTGGGAAAGTAATATTGGGAAGATCACTGAGTGTAGCCTTTAAGTCTCCGCTTGATTTTGGTGGAGAAGCTCATATGCACCCAAAAATTCTATGCCATAGCCAATTTTCTAAAGATTTACTCAAATAAACATTGTTCTTTGCAGGTACTCAATATGTACAGAGTGTTTCGGAGTTATTTTTCCTTTTATAATTTCTTTACGTGTCAAAGATCACGTACTGTTCTTTTCAACTAAAAGACAACAGTCTGGCCTCGGTCACACATTTGACTTACACTTAACAGGTTATCTTTCTTTTAATCCATCCCACATACCTTGGCTTCATTTAGCTTTCACTTTTTCTTTTTAGAAAATGACGTTATTTCCTTAATGATTGCAGAAGCATCATTTCCAAACGTAACATATCTTTTTCCTTTCGTAGCAGGGCACTATGTGCAAGAGAGTTTGTATTTATCACCCTGTCATGTGTCTTGAGCATCCACTATCAATGTACCATTGGTTTCTCTCATCTTCGGGCAAACTAACGCTATGCCACAATTTTTCAACCCTAATTCCTTGCTTTTCCATACTTTTGGAGTTTCAGAAGGAACATGTTCTTTGTAGCATAAATTTGCTAGTCCTACATATCAGCATTGTTCATGGCGAGATCCTTGTCACAGCACGTTCAACTTCATTTTGAAGAGGAGAAAAATTTGTTATAAGTACTCTTCTTTCGTTTCGGTATCAATCATTTGCTTTCTTGCTTCTCTTTTCATGATGGTTTTACATGCAACCACATTGGACGAAATTTCATGACCAAAATTGCTGACATGCAGAAAACATTGTCCATTGAAGAAGAAATCGCGATCATAAAATCTTCTACATGAATTTACCTTCGTTGAAGGTGTAACATGAGAGATGTTCCTCGTTATGTTCTTTTTGATCAATTGAGATGATCATGTCTTTGCGTGGAATATTCACATTCCCTCGAATGAGTGGCAAGATGTTGTAAACCGAAATATGTCGCTTTTAGAAATAATTGATGTTTGTACGGGCTTTCGAAAGAAGATTCTTCGATACATATCGGAGACTTGTCTTTGTAAGAGGAGAACGTTGTGCCTTGATAATCTCATCTAAGGTTTTCGGATCCTTTAGCAAATCTAAGATTCGCAGTTTTTACTTTCTCAAGTTCTTTTCTTGAGACTTACTACTTCACATTCTAATTTCTCATTGTGTTTTCATCTTTGCTCTTCAAAGCCGATCGAAGGTTTCTATGTTTATTTTACTCTCCTTCTGAAGAAGATTTTGAGTTTATTGTTTTCATCAAAGAAAATCGTTGTCCTCGGAGCGTCCACAAAAAGTGTCCTTTTCTTTTCTGGAATTCTTCTTCAAATGCCATGCAGAAGTCTAAGATCTTGTTCGCATTCTTCCTCACTGTCGAGATAACTTCCATCATTGTCATCGTGAGCATAGCAACTCTTTCTGGTGTCAGACGATTCTTATTCCTCTTTGCTACTTCCTTCTGCACATGTGTTTCTTTATGAAGGACACTCAGGCAAGACTAATGACTCAAATGTTCCACGATAAAAACATTTGAAAGGAAGCTTACCTCTCGAGCAATCACCGTGCCAGGTTGAAGTTTCTTTACAGTTTGTCTCGTCCTCTTCCGAGATATATCCCGATCCTATCGTTTTGTATGCTTCCTTCTTTGTAGAAGTTCTAAAAGGCGACTTCTTTGACTTCGAGTGGTCCTCCTCTTCTCATTTTTCATATGCGCTAGTGCTTGCCATGAAGTTTTGCACCAGCCGCAAGATTTTGAAGATCCCGATTTTCTTCAAGAGCTGAAACTTTGCGACTCAATTTTTTCGTTAGTGATCTTAAGAATTTCCTCAACCAAGGTAGAATCTCGACTTTATAGTTTCTCCCAGTATCTTCATACGATTTACAATATCATCAAGACGTAAGAAAAAATTGGCAATGCTCTCTCATTCTCCATAGATTCTCCTTTGAATTCTAAGAGTTTGGAGTTTAGCACTTTTACCTTTGCATCACCTTCATAACTTAGAATGATTTGTCCCATGTTGCCTTTGTTGTGTTTAGCTACATGACTTTTGATGTAAGATTCACGTTGAGACTTCCAATAGAGCATTGACTACCTTTGCACATTTGTTTCATAATTCTTTCTTTCCGTTGGATCCGTTAGAGCTCGAGCGCGGATATTGATATCCTTGTTCAAAAATTTCGTACATCCGCCCTTAAAGCCGGGAGATGAGGATCTCATCCTGCCCAGAAGATTAAATTATTTCCATTAAAGAGCGGAGGCCTCATAGATGTTGTTCCATCTTTGGTGCTCATCTTTTCGTGATCTTCCTTCTGGGCCGGCTAAGATTTTTTCGAAGGACACCTGTTCTTTGATACCAATTGTTGAAAAATACCGTAGAGGAGGGGTGAATCGATGTTTAGGGGCTGAAAAATTTTTCTTCCCTTTCTCTTACCATGTATATCTAGATATCTTATTGTGTCATTTACTTAGAGTGTTGTATCATTGAGCTTGAGCATGTAAATAACTGTGAACAAACCATCAAACATAAACCACACATGCGCAGACACCGGGATTTAAGGTAGAAACCCAATTTGGGAGAAAACCAATGCTCGACTGTAATTCCCGCCTCTTCAATATTTATTATGAGAGAAAACTTCTTACAATAGATATGCTGGTGCACACTTATACCGACGCGCGAGCACCCACCCGCGTGACTAGCAGCCTTTCTCTCGTTTACCGATCCCACGGCACGGAAGGAGCTACTACCGCACCATATCTGCGTTTACCGGGCCTACCACCGGAAAGGGAGCTACAACCCCCTCTCCTTTGATGGATTTGACCCTCAAAGGCACCGGCGGTGGACCGTGCTCTTCATCAATTTCATATTGGATCAAACTCTTTCCATACGCACATACCTTGCTGCGTCACTCGGTCTGTGTGTTTTCCGTATACTCATACTAGTTCTCCCATCATTTCGTCCATCCTTTAAAACCGAGATTTATCCTCGTCGATCATTACATTCATGGGTGCATCGTGGTGCTCGGACTTTATCGCTGGGCACCCGAGCTCACCACACACGATATTCTCAGAAAGTATTCATCGCCTCATGGAAGCGCACTCCTCGTGCTCTATTTTTCTTCTCCTTATATAGTTTTCCCTACTGTAAAACCATGAGTAAAAACCTGCATACCGGTAATGGTATTATTCCGACGAGATTCCTTTTAGCTTTATCATGAGTTTCACTGATCTCCTTTTAATTTTTATTTATCAATTTGAACAAATTGATAAATAAATATGTTATAATTTTTAACAAAACTTTAGGATTAAATTCTAACCCTATCGCATTTTAATCCGATCCAGGTGATATGGTAAACCTTTGACGGCCCACAAATATAGTCAATAGCCAATTAAATACGCGTATGGTACCATAGGTAAACTAACGCTAAAGTCCGCCGTCCGATCACCGTTAGATTAGCAAGCTACGCAGCATCAACGCGATATATGCATATCGCTCGACCTCCGATACCGGTGCGTTAACGAGTGATGGCGCCATACCTATGTTAATCTTTGAACGTCTTTCAACAAATGGCGGCCATTCGATGACCGCTTCACGCATACGATGACGCTCAGCACTATCGCCGGGCCGTCCTCGGTCGAACTATAATGCGTGGCTACGCATAGTAAAAAGTATGTTTCCAGACGCATCGTGCTAGGGACACGTGTCAAGTACTTCTATGGGATCGCTCCTTCGACTCGTGAAAGCACCGCTTCCTCTCGCAGGCGGCACGATGAGCACCATCGACCGCTTTCACTGTTCATTCACGCACGCGATTACTTTACAGCATACCTGTACGGTTAGTGCGTCTTTCCTCCGTGATTATGTTAATGTATGATGAACTCTGTGATTATATATATACACGTGTGCCCGTACACGGAACGTAACGCATCCGTGGCTCACCGTACGCGCGCCTTAGCAGCCCGATGTCGTATACAACTTCATGAATCTCCTCCTTTCACGACATCCATGTATTCCTGGGCACACACTCACGCTTTCATAATCCAGCTCGTCTATACGGGAAAAATCCCATACACGCGCATGCACATGATTTCACAAAAATGTCCATGGGAACTCAGAATACTCCTCGCTAAATACATAATTCATGGAGAATATGAGAACCGATCCCTCATCTGCATATACTTGGGAGTGAGATAAGCGTTTCTACTCATTCTTCTCAATTTGCCGTGCTTTTCTATGCCTACTCGTCTCTCCGGAACAACTACTCGCTTCAATTCAACACAGCTGAGATACCATTCGTCACGAAAGCGATACTCTCTAACTGCCTCGTCGTTTCACTCTTCCTCCGTTCTTCTCTGCCGATACATAGCTTTTCTACACTTTCTTAGGTGTCCTTTTCCGTGAATCGCTCCTAATGCATTTTCCTACGCCACATCTATGCAGCAATATTTTCAACGCGCAAGAGTGCAGTGGAAGAGGCGGAGTTGAACGTAGTCATCCACCCAAGGGTGGAAGAACGCTGCATAAATGGTATGTCATGACACGTGTGCTTGGGGGTCTATCCATCACTTGCCCTCAAACTTGGGACAATCACTCGGAGCCTTCCTTGGAACCGCAGGCCAAAAAGGATTATGAAGAATGGGATCATTTGTCAATTTGGACACATCCGATAACTCCAACGTAGTGAGGAAAGGTAATTGAGGGTTATGCATAACAAGTCCTCGATAAGGACCCGTACCCATACTCCATCTTAGTTGAGTGTAACCGCACCCCCCATTTGCTCTATCTCCCGGAGGATTCGAACATAAGGGGTATAAGCTAGATAATTTGGTTGATATGGTACTCGAGGACCAAGATACGGGGAGTTGAAAGACTAGTGATATTAATTCTCGAGTATACGAGGGTCCCACTTTGAGTAGACAGTAAGGATTTGTTGTGCGAGTATAAGTATAGCCTCGGCAGCTTGAGGGTAATAAGCAGGACCTTTCGAGGAGGGTGATATACCCTGTCGATATTGACCTTGAGGGTAATAACCGCCTTGGGGTCGAAGCGGGCCGCTCGATAAGTAGGGCCCCACCGAGATCGGATAAGCTCGTGTAGCAGGTTGATTTCGGTCGCGGCATAGAGTAGGGCAATGGCTGAGTAGGTAGAACTGTGCTCAGGCAGTTGGCCTCGGCTGAGCAAGTTTTCCGCGACCGATGAGGGCCACCAAGTTGGCCCTGCAGAGAGGTTGGCTTTCGATGGCACATGGGCCCGGTGGTACCCGATAACCAGAGTTGACCCTGAGCGGACCATAAGGTGGTCCTAGCCGTGCAACATTTGGACCAATTGGAAGATATTGGTCGTTGAGGTTGCACCAAAGGTTGAGCCGGATGGATCTACATGACCGTATGAAGGTCCGAGTTGATAGTACCGTTGCCCAGACTGGTCCTCGAGGCTGCCCCCGGTTGAATCACGAGGCCGAGCTTGTAAAGGTTGACCTTGAGTATTGCAAGGCTCCCTTGCAGGGGCCGTAAAATAATCATTTCCGGATTGAAGGTTGTCCTTGTAAGCGTTTGCCCTTGTGGGTCGTACGCATACCCTTGCGCACCGAAGGTTGCTCCTCGAAAGGGTTGTCCTTATGGGTCATAAGCATGCTTTTGTTGAACCATAGGTTTTCCCCGAAAGGGTTGTCCTTGTTGGTTAGAGGGTTGCATAGAAAGGTAGGTACTAAAACCGGAAAGGAACTAATAGGCCTCAGAGAGTAGTGCAAGTAGATAGGGTTTGCCTTGCTTGTCATATTGAAACGAAAGTGAATAAATTGAGGTACCATTCGCACCATAATGAGAAAAATAAGACCGATAAGGATCTAGAGGGGACCGATTGGTCTGGGAGCCTGGCTCGTCGAACAACCATCCGATACTCTCCAAAAGAAAGGTCGTCGGGGATTTGCATGGAAATCGAAAGTCTCTACCGAAGTCGAAACTCCCGACGACCTAGCTTTGGTGACAACCGTGTCGATGCAGCCATGCGGCATAATGAGGCCTAGTGGGGACAGACGTAACAAAAAGGCGTCTAATGAGATAGGTATTGTCGTAGACATCCCTAATGATGGGAGAAATAGCCCCCTTGATGGAGTTGATGTTTGCCACTGGAGGCAATACCAACTATAATTTGACCCAAAGACCTATATCTAGATGGGAAGCGACACCGATGGTGAAGTATTGAGCAGTACTTCGATGGATGTCTTCCTAGAAAAGTTGGTATTATTCATCCGAAAACTAGAATACCCTCACTACCATTAGGACCGGCATGAATCCGTGTCCAAATCCAACGTGAGATCGTGTAAAAGACTTTCGCAAGCAGTAAGAGTGTATGATAGCATCAAAAATGATGATCCTGATGTAAGAGGGGGAAAATGTTCCCCGACCCCAAACCCAAAACAAGTGTTTGAAAGAGACCAATGGAACTCAACTAGTTCTCCAAAGGGGTACTCGATGGGATGATAGGTTGTTGAAGCTCTTGAGACCTAGAGGTCTAAGAAGTTTCAAATGAATTGTTTAAGAAAGGACTACCAAGTAGACGAAACCAATGGTTCCACCACCGTGACCGTAGCACACCGTAAAAGGGAAAAAAATTAGAAAATAAGACTCTTGGATCAAAACCAAGGCAAAAAAGACAAACGCCAAGTAATCAAAACTTTAAAGGGAATGTAATCGTAGGTAGTTTATTTTACCACATTGAAACCAAAATTTTTCTGTTTCAAGTTTTAAGAGTCAAGAAATAGCCGAAAGATGACTCTAGTCTCTTTAGTTTTAAGCAAGCACGAAAAGGACAAGTGCTCGATGATATTTTCAAAATTTATGGAGTCGAAGAAGATCAAAAATGGCTCGCTCGGTAGTCTAGGTAAAGGGATGTACCAGTGTTCCCGTGAACTCGCCACATACACGTTGGTTATAAAATGAAAGAAGAATCAACCAAGGACTTGATGTATGTGTAGATAGTCTCCCCGAATGCCATGTTCTGTGCATCACGTTACATGCAGGCTGCAGACTCAAACTTCCTACTGATAAAAGGATTGCAACCCTGTAGGGGTCTCCCTTTATATACTTGACAAGATTTCGGTGAGCACAAGTTTGTACTAGCGCCTGTCTGAAAGCCGTGATGGCGAGCGACAACTTCTAGGTTTAAAGACGCTGGAACACGTCTCTAACTTATAACACTAAATGTTTTGTTAAGTTTCAACGTTGCCTTAGGTTAATTGAATAAATTTTAAGTTGATCTTGTATTTATGTTTCAATTCCAAGGTCCTATCGAATGTTGGATCTCACAAATCCCTAAATGCAAGTTACATGCCATAAAATACCATTTCATTCGATGAAAAGCTATCTACGAGAAAGTTTAGGAGTTTTTAAGCGATATCGTATAATGAGAACACATACAAGAAAATATGTCGATATACGTACTCCATACAAGCAATGTGAGCTAAGCTTTGAGTGACAAGAAGCAAAAGTTGAACGAAAAGAGACAAGACTCATTTCACCAAATGCAAATCACTCAAATGGACCAAAAAGCAGATGAATGAAATCAAACAAGGAATGAAGGTGGCTACGAAACAAAAAAAACCCAAACTCCTACACAGAGGCTCAACATACCAAAGCACTAGAAAACCCTAAGGCCATGACACCGACAAGAAATGGACAAAACAACCAAAGGAAGGAGGCTATCAGTAGTCATAAACAATCCCAAAGAACTCAAAACAAGCCAAAAAATAACGTAAGCACAAACACCGACCAAAAACTCCAAAACACGTACAACCCTTAACACCTGCAAGAAATGGCATGGTCTGTCTGCTCGTAATCAATGCGCGACAGGGGATGGCACTGAGTGTTGAACTAGCAACAAGCGCTGAGTGGGTGCGACCGTCAGACCGGAAACCGCGCCAATCAAGACAACCCTAGAAAAAGAAGAATTTTGGAAAACATAAGGTCGTATCCGATCCTCTCAGGCTAAACAGGGTCTTAGACTCAACAAAAAACAACCACAAAAAAGGAAAGCTAAGTAGGAAAATACCAAAGAAGAAGACCTAATGGATGAAATACAAAACTTGCACTGTTCCCCAATGTGAGTCGCCAATTTGTTGGTGAGGTAAATCGCCCTCGCGTGACAGAGGCGATCCCACTAGCCTTAGAGTGGGTCTAGCCACAAACAAGACACGCCATAACATCGATTCCTAGTTAACGAATGGATAGAGATTCGATAGATAACTTACCGGAGGTCCTACGTTGTTTGTTTGTCATCGAAAGAGTGGGTCGCTCTCTCGCTCTCGGGTTTGACAAATCATGATCCACTTGTTCTAACACTCGGATACCTGCACATACACAAGAAACAAAGATGATATACAATATACTATTTCACATTCGTAACTATCAGTCGATCGAAGAAGACTAAATCAATTGCATCAAATAAACATAACACAATGATGGAACCAATACCATAGTCAAGTATATTAATGAAAGGAAGGAAGAGTAAAACCAAGCTTCGATGTATGTGTCTCCTCCAATAGTGGTTCCAAAGGGAGCGTGTCTCACAAAGGCTCGTCGGGAATTTGGATGGGGCTCTCTCTACGAATTCTGCTTGGTTCTACCTTCTCAATAGAGATTACTCACCTATAGTATATCTTCTCCAAGTTCGATCTTCTTGGCTATATGTTTAGCTAGCTTTCATAAAGGGATAAGGCATGTTTATATAGAGGGAGAGGGAGAGGTTAGGATCCCTATAATCATGGAATGGAGACCTATCTTTAAGGAGTGTTCCCATGGGAGGAGGAAACCACTACCTAAAGAGGGAGATCCGTGGCTCATCGCATTAACCACTTCCGTGACTCATCCCTACGTGATTAAAGGAAAATTTCGCTCTATTTTGTTACAAAAACATTCCTAAAACGGCTTGCACGGGCACAACAAAGAGACAGAGCGCCGCATGGCACGAGCTCTAGTGTACATCCTCCACATTGGTGCGAGGGATGAACTCGCTACCGCATGCCAAGGCCAAAACATAGGTTTTTGTGGGATTTTTTGAGGAAATGTTCAACAGAGAAATGATGTCCTTATGCAGAAGGATGCAAAGAAGGTGTTTGTAGATATGACACCGCTCACAAGTCACGTGGGAAAGACCCTACAATATGCGAGGCGAAGGATTGCATGGATGGTGAAAAATGTTGTGTAACACATATTCACTCATGTCGTTGATAATGAAACTATTGGCTACTTCGGGAAGCCCATGAAATTGATCCCCATCCCAAATGAAAGGCCTACCTAGATGTGCTCCTTTCGTCATCTACACTTCGAAACCTCAATCACCGTCCCAGTGTAACCAATCAACTTTAATTTATCATATGTGGAGTATAGAACACCATACTCCTTTGTTCCATTTACATACCTAAATATTCTCTGTCTACTTGCCAATGTGTCTCCTTGGGTGTCTCCATGAACATGATATTAAACTTACTCGCATACATTATATCGTACATAGTTGTAGTCAAATACATTAGACTTCCAACCATGCCTCTTCGCACAATGTCGGATCGACATTCTTGCTGCAATATTCCTTGGTCAACTTCAACCCCATGACAAGCTTGGAGTTGTTGCCGCCTTGTTGTTCTGCATATTGAACCTCTTTAAAACTTCTTCAAAATATTTTTTATCGAGAAATAAAAATTCCCTTTTCATTTTTCTTTACTTCTGTGCCCAAAATGTATCTCAATAAACCCAAGTCATTCATTTCTAAATTCACTCTTCATGATCGCTTTAAAATCAGCAATGAGAGAAACATCATTTCCTACAACAATAAAAACTTTACCGTCATTTTCTTTTGATGTAGAGTGTGGGTTCACCATCACACTTGTCAAACCCATTGTCTATCTGTAAGCATCAGATCCTACTCTACCATGCTCTTTGTGCTTACTTTAGCCCATAAAAGAGATTTCTTCAACTTACACACTTTGTGTTCTTGGCCTTCTAGTTCATAGCCAGGAGGTTGTTCAACATACACCTCCTCTTTCAACACTCCATTCAAGAATTATGACTTTACATCCATTTGATAAAATTTCCATTTTTTGTGTGTTGTAATGGACAATGCTATCCACACTATCTCCATCCTTGCAATTGCGTGCAAATATTTCCTCATAATCTCTTCCTTTACTCGCTTGTATGATTTGACAACCGGCCTTTCTTTGTGCCTTTCTATCTTTCCCTTCAATGTTTCTCTTGGTCTTATAGACCCATTTCACTCTAATAACTTCTTTTCCTTGTGGGAGGTCCCACTAACTCCCATGTGTCATTATTTTCTATTGTCTCCTATCTCTTCATCTCATTGCTTGAATCCACTTCTCTTATTTTACTACATCTTCAAAATGGATTGGGTCATCAACATGAAAAAATATAACAAAATAAATAATTCAGACTATCATTACTCATTTACTTCTTTTTCTTGTAAATTTCATTTAAATTTATGAATTTTGGGCTTCTTGTATTTTTTGAAGATGTGCTTGGAGTTGCACTTGAACTCGAGGGAGTTGCTAATCCCTGGTGATGTGCTTGGAGAAGCACTCCTTGGTTTGTCAATGCTGCTCTATTACTTACTTGTGGTGTGATCTCGTTGAGTTTATGTAGGTGGAGGAGGAGCCACCGTTGAGGAATTATTTTCTCGCAATCAATTCCTCTTTATCTTCATGTAAAATACATGTCTTCAAATTCACCTGTCTTCTCTAAACTTCCATCCCAAGATTCTTCTTCAATAAAAATGAACGCTCTCGTTGATTATTACCTTCTTGGTTGATGGATTATAGAGCTTGTAAGCCTTGGATCTCATCACCGTATCCAACAAATATACACTTCTCCCTCTTGCCGTCAAACTTATTCCTTAACCGATCCGGGACATGTGCATATGCCACACATCCAAACACTCTCATGTGAGTGACAACTTGCTTTTTTTCCACTCCATGCTTCTTTCCGGAACTCGTTCATAACAACTTTGGTTGGACATCTATTTAAAATATAAGCTTCTCAATTGACAACTTCTGCCCAATACTCATTTGGAAAAATGCTTTGCCTTTCAACATACTTCTTACCATGTCCATGATGGTCCGATTCTTTCTTTCTGCCACCATTTTGTTGAAGTGTATACCTCGTGGAAAATTGTTGTGTACTCCATGCTCCCTGCAGAAACACAAGAAGTCTTTGGAGATATACTATCCCACCTCCCGTCAATTCTCAACACTTTAATGTAGTGTCCACTTTGCTTCTCAACAAGAGATTTGAAGTGGTAGAACTGCTCAAAAACTTCACTTTATATTTTAGGAAATAGACCCATGTCTTCCTTGTGTAATCATCTATAAATGTCAAAACACAATGAATACTAACTAATGATTCCATTTTCATTGGTCCACAAAAATCTTAGTGGACAATCTCCAAGGGTTCTTTTTCCCTTATACTCTTTCCCACTGAAATGATTCTCTATGTTGTTTGCCCAAAATGCAATCCCTTCACATGGGATATATAGTTTCTCTATGAGTGGTAATCCCTTTACCATCCCTTTTCTATGCAACAAGTTCAAACCTCCGAAATTGAGATGTCCAAAATCTCAAATGCCATAACCAATTTTCATCTTTCACTTCTTCTTGAAAGATTTCTTTGTGATCGCTACTACAACACCTCCTTCCTTCAAGTCTACTCTAATCTTGAGAGGAAACATCCTATTTCTTTTCATATGCACTTTTGCAATGACCTGTCTACTTGGAGGTATATCCATGATTTTTCATGCACCATTCTTAAAAAACACATTGTAGCCCTTATTCATGAGATGTCCAATGCTTAGAAGGTTAGATTTTAGGTGAGGTACATAATAGACATCCTGGGCACAAACTTCTTCTCCCTTGTTGTCAAGATTTTTAGTCTTCCTTTCCCCATGACTGAGACCTTTCTATCAGCTCCCCCTTGTCACTTCGTATTTTATATCGTCATCCGCATTGAAAAACATTCCTATCTTTCCAAACTATATGTTTACTACAACCCGAATCTAAGAACCATACATCTTCTTGTTTTTCTTGTGCTACATTACAAGTTAAAAGCACATTTCCTTGGTTTTGATTTTCTTTTTGTAAAATTTACACTAGCTTTACTACACATGTCATTTTGCTTATTTCTACATTCATTTGCATAATTCCCATACTTTTTGAAATAATGACATTCGACTTGAGATTTATCATACTCTATCCTTGTGCTTGATTTTTGGCTTGAGTCATTCGCTTGATTCTCGTTGTTGCCCCTTTCACTTTCTGCTTCGTAGGGCTACTTCTTCCACCTTTGTGTGGGCTTCTTCCTCTTCCCCTATAGTTTGATATTCTTCAACCTATACCTCAACCAAAAAGAAATTTGTGTCTTGAATGCATGCTCCAATGATGAGTTCATTCCTTCGTTCGTTTATGCTCATGAGACATCGTTGATGCATGAAGCTCATCCATTGAAAATTGTGAGAGATCCTTTGTCTCTTCTATGGCCACTACTATGGCATCAGACCTTGATGTTAGGCTTCTTAAGACTTTCTCCACTATTCTCCTTTCTTCAAGTGTCTCTCCATGAGACCTAATTTGGGTAACCAACCCTAGTCAAATGTGTGAAGTATGAGTCTATGTTATCGTACTCTTTCATAGAGAGAGTTTCAAAATCTCTCCTCGAATTTGAAGTTTTGTTGTCTTCACCTTTGCATTACCTTGGTAGGTTGTTCGGGAGGGTATCCCATGCCTCATTAAACTTTTTGTCACACAATCCTTGGTAAAATACTCTCATCTATCGCTTAAAAGTTATATAAGAGGGCTTTGGAGTCCTTCTTCCTATTTTCTCTCAACAAATCTCTTTGTACTTGTGCCAAAGACATTAAGTGTCGTCGCATCAGCTAGTTCTTGAAAACCATTATCCACAAGCTCCCGTGATATATTGTGAAGCAGACAAGGCCTTAATTGTAATGGCCCAATAATAATAATTATTCCCATTAAACTCGTGGTAGTTGGGGATTTGTCGTGCTTGTGCCTCGTTGTTACCATCTTGATTGTGTAACAAAAACTTTCTTACTACCGTAAAAGCTTTCTTGCTGATGGATACTTCTCGCTTCTACAAAAACAATCTTACAACTTCTTCAAGCAAAAGACTCGTTATTTGACTAAGAGCCTAGACTCTACCCGATACCATGTTAGAAATATTGAATACAACAAAAACACAAAGGAATGTGTTCCCTCGACAACACAAAGAATGCAAAATTATCGTTTTTGAAATTAAAATTCACGACAAACAAAGGTAAACAAAGGAGAGGAACAAATTCGTTTTCTATTCCATCACATTAACAAAATGAAACTACATGGTTTTTATAAAAAAAGACCGAAGCCTCGAAACTTTAATGTGATTCATTGTTGAATCGTACATTCAAAGAACCAATCATCCTTCTGCTTGTGATCTCACTCTTTCTACATGAAAACACGCACACGTAACACAAAAATGGCAGACGCGAAGTTTTATTGGTTTCGACTTGCGAAATCACATTTCATTTGGCACTCCATCACTGCATCGCGGATCAACGATCTTAACATTTACCATATGCGCACTATCAGGGTAAACTCTACACTTTACCATGATGTGCGATGTGACGTGGCACCTATCGCATCACAAAACAAACAATTTAACTTGTGGGCACTTAATCCACTAAAATCCCGAGCTTTGCGGTACCGATATGTGCTATCCCGATGAGCTTGACATGTGCTCCCTTTGCGATCGCATCGCAAACAAGATAATGATAACTTGGTGGCATAAAGTTAAAAGCTTGAAACTTGCAGTAAGTGAGGTACGCGGTAGCTTAAAAGGTTAAAGCAAAAAACTTACGAATTGGGGGCAAGCATAAAAAGTTAAATATGCTATGCATGATGAAGATGTCACATCGCATCATCACACGTTTTTAGTGCATGCTTAAACATTAAAAACTTAAAACATCCAGAAAGTGCTATAGGTGGTAAAGTAGTGCGAAAGATGAAAAGTGTAAAGGGTATAAAGTGAAATACAAAGAATTATGGCGGATTTGAAAAGTGGTAAGGTTTATGTGGTGGGTCCCGCCGATATCGCATCTAGGTAGGGGAAATAAACTTATGTGAAGGGCTTAAGAGTTAAAAACAAAAATGTTGTGGGGCACGAAGTTGCAGGCAACGGGTGATTAAATGCGATAGGTAAGAAATAACGCGAGTGTATGGGCTATTGGTAGTCCTGTTTGATTTTTGCATGGATTTCATGAAAAATGCATTTGGGTTTGAAACCCAAGGCTTGTCCTTCCCATACAGTAAAATTCAAAGAAGCATGAGCTCATCGCCACATTTATTCATGGCGGTGGTTAGGAGTAATTCCAACAATTCTTCAAGCACATCTACATGGAGAAGAAGCAGTACAAGTTATCAAAAAAAAATATTGAATGGGAATTTTGGGGAGATGCATTATGAGCTAATAGTGCAATCTAAAACATGTCTGCATGAGGTGGGGGCGAGAGGCATGGTAATTTGTTTTTTGAAACGTGCACGAATAAAGGAGGAAAAGGGACCATTTTGCTGAATTTTTGTTTTTATGTCTAAACATAGGAATCGATATCCATTGCATCACTTAGCACATAGATCTAGAAGAAGACAGTTTCAGATAGAAGAAATATGGTGACAATTTGATGACAAGGATGGATATAAGATAAGTATGAAGAAAATTATTGTATGATGATTGAAATTGATTATTACGACAACAACGTTTTTTGCATTTTGTAATGTATATATCTGATGATGATTGGTATACTTCAGTATACCATGCGTTTTTTATGAGAGGAACTATGACATTTTTGGTTTGTAGACAAATTAAGAATTACTTGAATTTTTTTGTGCCGAGTTGTTGGAAATATTAATTCCAACTACGAAACAATAGCGTGAGGACTAAATTGAGTGCCGATAGGAACGACGAAGGACAACAAATGCGTAGAAATTTTTTGTTAGATTCTACACTCCACCTAGAAATGAATTTCGTTCAATAAGTCGCAAATCCATTTTTTTTGTTTCATAGTCGTATTTTGTGTCCGCAACAAAGTTGTGGTTCCTTAAACCACGCAATCTTGCTTTAAAACCTCGCCATACCTCCCATTAAAAACTACACCCTACCACCATTACTCCTCCCGCTATCCGCATTTGTTTTTTGAAATGGGCCACGTCAATTTCCGTGGAACCCACCTCCTCCACACTCGGAAAATGCCTCGACTAATAGCATTCATATTGCATGAAAACTATCGATATCACCGAGCCAAACATTGGATGCGATAAACTTTAAATGTTTTTTAATTGACTTTTCTCGAAGTCCACCACCGTATCCACCATAAGCTAATAAGAATGCTATCACAATTTTTTGGTGTACAAATACTCCATCCTCAAAATGGATGTGATAAATCCATTTTAAAAATTTTGAAAAAAGGTTTTTGAATTTCCGACGATAAAAGTGCAATAAGGTTTTTAAACCTTAGACTTAATTCTTTTAATGTTTTTATGTTTTTTTTGTTGTGGCGTATTTAATTTAAAAGCTTAGGTTATACACTTTATATTATATATATTGTAAATATATATAATATTTACAATATATATATATATATATATATATATATATATATATATATATATATATAAATATGTGTAAGAATCGTGTAGAATTTTGTAAATAAAATATAAAAAAGCTCGGAAGGCTAAAACATAAAATGTATCACATGTTAAGAAAAAAAGGGGCAGTAGAGCATAAAAAACAACCAAGAGACTATGTAATTTTTTTTTAAAGATAGTGTATGCAAAACACTCGTGGGAAAAAAGATAGAGAGTGAGTTGTGTGTGTAGCAACGTAGATGGAATTTTTTTTGTAATCCCGTAACAATGCAGCTTAGCATCTATAAATTTTCCATATACTATGATGGCTAAAACAAGTCTTTTAGTCTTCAAGAAACAAATTTCATGCAAAATCGTGACTTCTTGAAGCCTCTCGTATTTTCGTTATCCTCAAGGATCACTCTTCATTCAAAATTCCTCAAAGAAGCCCCGTTGTTCTAAAAATACTTTTCAAAACCATTTTCATCATTTTTACCCTTTATTTTCTTCAAAATCCCCTTAAAACCTTATAAATACTCTTTATTTGGTTTTAAATCCTTTTTTTCTAACTTATAGGAACCCCTCAAAAAACCCTCGAAAAACCCTCGACTCTCATTTCATCTGCTTTCATCGTTTTAGCATAAGGCTTTAAGCGCCTTTGACTTAGCCTTAGCACCCACTTTTTTTCATCATATGACCTCGCTCCATGACCAAGCGCTAGGCTCGTTGCGTCGCGCCCATCCGCATTTCAAATTTTCGTTGGTCCCCGCGACCTTTTCCCCTTTAAAAAATGTTTGTCGCCGATGCGAAATCTCCCCGATTCAATCTGGGTCGTTCATTCTCCCCGCATCGGGATGGTATGTGCATCCTTCCATCGCCATCGCACATCGCCCTTTTCTCGTTCTACCTCCTTTTTCCGCCTCGGTAGGAATTCCTCACTAATAAAAATCTTGACTATCAATCTCCCCTCGAGATCATATTGTTCACACTACATGTTGAGTCTCACGTCCCCATCTTTTCCCTACGCCTTTTCTGAGACCCTTTTTCATTCACTCCGAACCTTCCAAGTTGCTCAATGCTCGTTTAGTACACTGAAAAAGAAGCATCTAAAAATGGTTTTTAACTATGTTTTGTGTCTGTTGTTTGATTTAGATTTTTGCTCATTTAGCTGCGGAATCTTGCCACTTTTCGCAGCTGCTGCAACTTTCCGCAACCATTTTGTGAAATTCTATGTTACAGGTGTCTTCAGGCAATTCGAGCCACATGGGCAAGTCAGAAATGATGTGGACATGGATCGTGTCCTATTGGCTCGGGAAAATTCACCTAAGGAGGCTGCGGTCAAAGGTGGCCAAGTGGAAGTCAACCGTAGAGTCCCACGGTGACAGGACTCTGTTTCTCATCACGTGGAGATTTGGATGACCGTTTCTAATTTACGGGAGACACATCAACACATGTACACGGCTCCATAAGCCGAATCCAACATCCACTCTTCATAGATTTACTCCTCACCGCGGCCATGATGCTGGATCTCTGGACGTGATGGTTCACGTGTCTCCATCAGCACAAACTTTAGGGAATTAGTTATATCACCTTTGTTATAAATAACACGTTTCCATACGCATAATAGTTAGCCTCCATATAGCTCTGTAATGTAATTGCGTTGCCACTGTGCTGTAATATCATTTCTCTGTTATGACTGCATTTTAATATATAAGAAGACTCTGTTTTCAAGCGTAATTCTTATTTGAAGGCTGTTGCCCGAGGTTTGTGCAGAGGGCCCCTGCACACGCTGAGGTTTTGTGCATTACTGTATAGTTTCTTGTTTTATTTCTTTAAGTTCATTGTACCATAAGTCATTCACGTGTTTATACATTGCATCTTTCATGATATTTATGCTTCATCACTGTTCATAATCTTTCATGCTTTACATTTTACTTTTGTCCATAATCTTTCATGTTTTATGTTGTTGTTAACTGATCAGTGTTCTCGTTTCAGATTACAAATAGGCAGCCCGGGCATTTGCATATCTTTTGACTGATGACATGGAATCAATATTGTTCTACTGCTAATTTATTTTTCTTAGTTTTTGTTTAATTCCAGTACTTCTTTGTTTATTTCAGTCTTGCACATTTGCTTCAGTAGTTAGATTTCGATATATTAAATTGCTCATGTCCTTTTCAGTTACCTCCGAAAACCATAGCTGGACTAATGGTGAGGGATTAAAGTATGAGTGTGTAGTTTGATATTAGTTTACTTTCTGCAAGTTAGATATATTAAATTGCTCATGTCATTTTCAGTTACCTCCGAAAACCATAGCTGGACTAATGGTGAGGGATTGAAGTATGAGTGTGTAGTTTGATATTAGTTTACTTTATGCAAGTTAGAAATATTAAATTGCTCATGTCATTTTCAGTTACCTCCGAAAGCCATAGCTGGACTAATGGTGAGGGATTGAAGTATGAGTGTGTAGTTTGATATTAGTTTCTTTTTCTGCAAACTAGATATCAGGTTGCTCAAGTTGTTTATGGTTACCTCCGAAAGCCATAGCTGGACTAATGGCGAGGGATCGGAATATAAGTTGATGTAATTTGATTTAGATTTACTTTGTTGCAATTCTTGGATTTCTTTAAGCATAGTTTCTTTTGTGTTTAGACAGCAGCAAGGATAGTTTGGTTTTCATGCTCAATAGTTCACTATTTGATTTATTAGGCTAGCAGCACATTTTCATTTCCTTTCAATTTTTGTCATTGTATGTTTCAAATTCCTTTTTAAGTTTGAAGTTGGTAAATCATTATAAAGGATATCATTGCCTTGAACAATCATAACCATACTTGTTTTTATTTTAGAATTTCCATCTCACATTAGAAAACCAAAAACGACAAAAGGTAAGAAATAGGTTATCTTGCACATATAGTGCGCCACACTTCATCAGCTTACGAATCCCGGATTGATAAATTAATGTAGCAATTTAGGACACACTAAATTGACCAAACATTTTGGCGCCGTTGCCGGGGAAGTGTAACTAGGTAGCCAATTTCTTAAAAAAAAAACAAAATAGTAAAAGAAGGGAAAACTTGATAACTTCTTGAAGTATGCTCTCCTCTTGCACCTAGTGTGATCTGGAGGATCAGAAAAGAGAGTTATTGGTTTAGTAATTTCTTAAGTATGCTCTTTTCTTGCACCTAGTGTGATCTGGAAGATCAAAAAGAGAATTATTAGCCCAACTTTTATTAAAAAATATAAAAAAATGACATGCATAGAGCAAGAGATTCTAGGGGAAGGTTTATAGCTAAAGCCAAGAGTTTGATTTTCACAACTCCATCTTCTTCAAGGCATAGAACAGATTCACCACCATCTACCCCTAGCCTTAAGATTTTTGGAAGTCAAGGAACAGCTGAATTAGAGGATTCTCCTATACCACCTACTCAATCCCATTTAGAAAACAAAGAGACTTTCTCTCATTCTCCCTTGGTAGAAAAACTAGAGGAATTTAAGGACTCTAAAGAAACTATCATGGCGGAGGAAGTAATAGATGGAGGTAGAGGTAGAGGTAGAAGAGGAGGAAACAATGGAGACAACAATGGTGAAGGAAATAATGGTAGAAATAGGGAGGGAGACAACTTGTTTGGATTCCCTATAGTTGATGAGGAAACTCATACAACGATGAAAAATATCTCACCATCTGTTCTCCCTAACTTTTATGGATTGTGAAGTGAGGATCCTGAAACATTTTTGTTTGAGTTTGAAGTCGTGTGCCGAACTTATGACTATATGGAAGACTCTCAAAAACTCAAACTGTTTCCTTCAACATTGAAGGGAGATGCTTTGAAATGGTTCATGGGATTAGCCACTCAATCTATTAGGACTTGGAATGATATGAAACAAAAAATTTTGGATAGATACTTGGACTATTGTATGCCCACCAATCACAACGATGAGGTATTCAAAATGATGCAAAAAGAAGATGAAAACTTGGAAGATTTACTTGAAAGATTTCAATACAACTTAAAAAGAGAAAATATGAGCAACTTAGATGATGAAACCTTGAAAGCCCTCATATTAAAAGCCATTAGAGATGAATGTATAGATATTTTAAACATGATGGGGAAAGGAGACATTTCTAAACTTCCACTTCGTGACATAACAGAACTATGTGTCCATCTCTCAAGAGGAAAATCTAAAACAGAAAAAGGGCCTAGGGATCCTTCTCTTATTAGGGCTAACAAATCTGCAACTGGATCAGTAAGTAGGGTAGATATTGGTAACATGCTTGATGAATTCAAAACTGATATCTTAGGGAGCCTTAGTGAACAACTAGACACCGTTAAAATCCAAAACAAGCAGAAAGCAGAAACAGGTGCTCTAGCCATCTTTTGTTCGAAATGTAGGAAGAAACATGCTTTAAGGGAATGTCCCTTGGATGCAAAAGTTGTAGAAACATGTATAATTTTCTCAGAGAATCATGAGATCAAGGATTGTCCTTCAATTCCCGGACTCAAAGCTGTCTTTCAAGAAGATCCAAATTCAGTAGAATCTCTCTGTTTTGTTGCAAGAATACCTTGGCAGGGACAACAAACTCAAGGGTTTAACAACCCTATGAATCTTCAAACCCCACCAAATTGGAATCCTTGGCAACAACCTTGGCCCCAACATCAAAATCCATATCAGCCATGGGTACAAGGGATGCAAAATCCTTATGGGAGATTTGCC